>JARVJO010000394.1:2481050-2505852 GCA_031762555.1 Cynodonichthys magdalenae | reverse complement strand
CCCCCCCCCACCGAACGGCGAGGGGATGAAAGAAGGGGCGACGGGAGCAGAGAGGACATGGAGAGGCGGCAGATAGGGAGGAGAATAAATCAGGTGAAACAGATGAAAGCAAGAATAAAACAAACAAAACATAGGGACAAAAATAGTAAAAGTAAGAATAAAACTCTTTTTTTTTCTTTTTAAATATTGTTCTTTATTCAGCTTTTATTTTTCAAATCTCATCTCAACTCACCGCCTGTGAGGCCATCATCTCGTTGATGCTCTGCTCATACTGCTCAGCCAGGATGGCCAGTTTGCGTGTCTGCTCATCCTTCAGGGCTTTCAGCACCGTCTTGTGCTCAGCCTTGGGCGTGACCTCCATCTGATGGTGGCGCAGGGCTTTGTACTGCTTGGTTTGCACCTTACATGTGTCCTGGAACTGCTTCTTTATCTGCAGCTCCAGCACCTGGTGAACAGTAAGGAGACAGACACACAAACAGAAAATGAGATGAGGGTCTAGACGGTGAAAAAAGACATTAAATGGATGATATTTGAGAGGACTTTGCTGTAAAAGGTAGATTGTCTGATACAGCTCAAGTCACAATTTCAAACTTTGATGCAGTCCAAAGAAAATTAAAATATAACGAAATTCAGAGACATTCTTACTCCCTTTTTTCCAGTTTAATTTATTACATTTAGGTTGCATCACTGCAGATTCAAAAAGACCCAAAGCTGTTGCTTGTTGCTTGCGCCATCTAACAGGTTGATCCCAGTTGTCACTGACTTATAATAATAATAAAATACATTTAAAACATTTCCCATCACACAAAAATAAAAAATAAAATAAAACAGCCCATTTTTAACCAAAACTTGACTCACTTTAAGGTTTTTGGGTTGCTGTCGGAGCTCCAGCACGTGTTTGCGGTGGAGCTCACGCTCTCGTCTGTTGTTGTACTCGATCTGGTTCTCCAGCTCTGTCTGGTGCTGCAGGCGGATCAGGTCCATCCTCAGCTTCTGTAGGGTCTTCAGCTGCCGCTGCTCCAGCTCCTGTGTGGACTCATCGTGGCGGATCAGCATGGCGTGCTCCATCTCCTTCTGGGTCTTCTTCTTGTTCAGCTCCTGGACAAACGGAGGGAAAAAGGACAGATAAAAGAGTTAGGATTTACAGATGGAGCTATTTTACCATTATTTTAATTCAGCTTGTTTTATTCTTCATTTCCCACTAAAAACACTTTGTGTTTTTGTTCCCATAGGAATCTTTTCAACACAAACTCCTTCAGATTTAACGTGCGCAGCAGCTTTTCAGATTATGACATTGTTGCTTTGCTCGTTAATAATCTGCTTAGAGAACAGTGGGTGTTTTCATCACGGCTGCTTGCTGTAAAAATGTCATGTGGGTTCTGCATTTATAAACAAGAAAAATAAAAACAAGGCACATTTTAAGGTTTTACTACCCAGTTTGTTCACTTAAATTATTTTTTTTATGGAAGTACATGTTCCACACCTCACGAATCTGCTCCTGCTCCACCTCGTGCCTCTTGATCATGACTTTGCGCTTAAAGGCGCGGCAGTTCTTCTCGTAGAAGACCCTCTGCTGCGTCAGGAGATGGGCCTCCTCCTCGGCCTGGGAGTGCTGCATGTTCTCTTTGTGCTTGGACAGACGCTCCTGCTTCTCCTTCTTGGGCGTGCTATGGTCTTCGCTCATCTCCTGAGGAGAAGGTGAAGGGGGCAGAATGAAGGAATTATGGCGGGAGTGAGGAGAAGGGAAATCATTTTAGCAGTATTTTAAAGTGTGAATGTGTGCAAAGAAAACAGTGGAAAGAAGCAGGGGCGTAGCATATGTACATGTTTAGAATGTAAAACAAAAATTTTGATAAAAAAACATTTTATCAGAATTCTTTGAACCAATCATTAACTTTAATATCCAGAAGGCTAACAAAGCAAAGGGGAAAGAGACCGTCACTTCCCTCTCACATTCTGTTTTCTTTTTCATGGACTGAGGTAATCTACAACTCTCTCTAATGCTGTTAATACACGAGCCTGATCCCTGCTCTCTGTGGTGTTTAATTCTTTGTATCCCCTTACTTGGTGGGAAATATCTCTCCCTGCCAGCGACGCTCTCGTTTAACTGCGCTGACCTAATTTTGGTCACTTATCTTGTAACTGAAAACAACACATCGCACTCCGAGCCCAGGCGAGCAGCTTCTGGACTTGGTTACGAGGTTGTGGAGCCACGGAGCATCGAGCACGGATGTGGACTTTAAGTTCTCTGGGTTTGAGTAGATTTGTGTGTAGGAACATAGTAAGTAGGCTGAGTGACTCAACAAAACTTCCAGTTTGGAAGGGGACTGAATGTGCATGTTTGCGTGTAGGAGGTCTGACTCAACAGTACGCAGCAAGCAGGACCGTGTGTCACACATGAGGGAGGCGGACAAAAGGAGGTCGCCTGGAGGAAGCCAACAAACACAACA
This sequence comes from Cynodonichthys magdalenae, assembly GCA_031762555.1. Taxonomy (NCBI): domain Eukaryota; kingdom Metazoa; phylum Chordata; class Actinopteri; order Cyprinodontiformes; family Rivulidae; genus Cynodonichthys; species Cynodonichthys magdalenae. The sequence goes on along the minus strand of JARVJO010000394.1, from coordinate 2,503,402 downwards.
AACCTCCTTGATCTTCTCCTTGCACAGTTTGTACTGCTTCTTTTGATTATCCAGAAATGTGGTCAGCTCCTTCTTCTGCTGGGCCACGATCTGCTGCTGGAATTTCTTCTCGTCCGTGAGTGCCGTCTTCATCTGCAAGAACAGAGGATGGTGTGTTGAGCTGTTCAATTAGCTAAAGGGGGCCAGAACTGACAGTGCACTACAGGAACAAATACCCTGAAAAACAAGATAAAGATTCAGAAGATGCTGGGTCTTTGTATCATTCTCATTCAGGTGGACTATGGACTTCTGTTAGATGAAAATATAACTTCTTGATTTTAGTCGTGCACGGAATTGTTCCATAAACACAAATGTTTAAACCGTTTGAACAGAGCACTCGGTTGGCCCTTGGGTAAAAATAAGGTTGAGATTTCCCTTTTAAGTTTTATTTTTTTAGAAATAATGTAGTATCTAAGATACCAACTGTTTTATATAATCCACTTATTTAGCCACACTGTACACATGTTCAATACAAGGCATGATTTAAAACTGTAATTTTTAGGAGGAATGAGAATATGGAGCTCCCTTCCTTCATCTTTTTTTAAATATATAACAAATGTTAGAGCTTTTAAAACAACTCTGCTTAATTATTTTGTGAAAATAAAAAATATGAAACGGTATAATGTGTATCTACAAATCGCTGCTTGAGTAGGAGCTGAGGTATTTTTTGTTTTATTTTTGTTATTTGTAGATTATTATTATTATTTGAATTTATTTTATTTTTTTTTAAAAAGGGTCCGACATAAAATTTTTTTCTTCTTTATGCTGCTTTTCATTTTATTTGTGATTTGTATTTTTGATTGTATATTGAATTTATTTTGTTATTTAAAAAAATGAATAAACTTTATGAATAAATAAAAAAATATCATAAAGTGTTGCACATTTACAAATTAATATGCTATGTTACTAATGTTATATTAAGTGTGTGTAACTGTTTTTGTCAGAAATGTTTTTGTGGACCCCAGGAAGAGCAGCCATTGTCCTGGCAATGGTTAATGGAGATCCAAATAAAAATAAAAATGTAAATAAATAAAACAGGGGTATATATTTTGTTAAAACAAACTGAAATGTTTTTATTTTCCATGGCTACATAAAAGATCAATTTAATTTACTAAATTCACTGGGTACTTGTTTGGATTTAAACATAAAAGACATTCTTGAGTAAAAACTACAATATTTTTAAGTCATGACACTAACTTGTAGCATGACTTTGTTTGGCTCTTGGGATGCAAGCTTGTCTTTATGAACAGATTATATTATCTCTTTGGCTGGATGGACGCAGTGTGTGCGAACTGTAGAGATAAGAAGCTTGTTTTTTAGTGTCTACCAGTCTGAGACCCAGTTCTGCTCCTGTGTTTCATCGTTTGCATCATTGGGTGGCAGCAGTGTGTAAAGGTCTTCTGAATTAATGTCAGCATGAACTATCTGAAGTTTCCTACAGCAGATTTAATACAAGACACAGAATGAGTGCTTATTTTTCCAGAGCCTTTCCCCTGCCAGTTGTTGCCTGGTCCATGTCAGGATGATCATCTGTAAAATAAGTTAGGAATGACTGTACTTCCATGAGGAGTCCCACCTCCTTCTCGGTGTGCACTGCGTGGCGTTTGGCCAGCTTCTCCAGCTCGATGTAGGCGTTGTTAGCCTGCGTCTCTACCTCCTTCTGCAACTTGAGCCGGTGCTCGTCCATCTCGGCCTTTAGCTTGTTCTCCAGGGCGATCAGCTGCTTCTGGTGCTGCCGCCGCATGCGTTTGTAGCCCGACATCTGCTCCCGCAGCTCGCTCTCCTGCTCATGCTCGTGGATCTGTTTGGTCACCTGTGAAGAAAGAGGAAAAATTTGAATCGGAACACAGGGATGTTAGGTTTTTGAGCATTGTAGCGTACGAGGTGTGGACATGAGCAGTAATGTTTAAGCTTTTTTTTGTTTTAAATCTAGGTTTTCCAAAATTTTACATTTGATTTTAGTTGTCAGTAGGGTTGCACAAAATATCAACCATATTGTCACTGCAATATCAGTAAGCACGATATAAAAAAAAAAACTGTGTTGCATGATAAGCCTTTATACTTCAAGTATCTTGCTCTGCAGCCCAACATAATATCTCGTCAGTCCAACATAAACTCACTGGCCCTGATGCCCACGCCTGTTTAGATGAAAGTAATGACAGAAATGTGGGTTTATTATAACAGGTACGGTCATCAAGTTCTTAAACAATAATATCACACAAGTTTGTTTAAATATTATGCAGCCATCATCGTCAAGAACTGCTAATTTTATAAAAGTCAGTAAAAAATAAGTAGAAATTCATGAGCAGAGTTCAACAAAAGCTCTTTCATCTGACTCTTGGACTTTTATTCTGTACACAGATCTGGGAACAGCAAATCTTCTAAAACGTTCTTGAGCTGAACAGTTATACAAATAAACAGCTTCTAAAAAAACACATTTTAACTAAAATAAGAAATAAACACAGAAATGTGTCCAATTATTTTCATCAACACCTGTGGTTTCAAAGCCAAACCTGCACCTGACCCACCGACCTGAGGGCAGAAAGGGTTCTCTGGATCCAGGTAGTATTCGCTCCGCATCTTCTCATAATTTCCACCTGAACTCTTCAGGCCGAACATGATGGTGACTTTAGCCAAGTGCACCAGCATCCAGGAACCTTGTGCAGCATCCTATGCCCAACAGAACCTTGCCTGAGCTCCGATGCAACCCCAAGACACCCCCCCCCCCCCAACCCCCCACATACAAGATACTTAACCCCCTCCCCTTCTTTGGTTCGTGCCCTGGGCATGCAACGACTGAGGCAGACGTGTGAACTGTGAATGAGGCAGGCCGACTCCGCAGGCCAACAAGAGCACAGAGCGGCTCTTTAGTAAGGCTAACGCTAAGCAGCGGACAGCAGGTGGGTCACATGAATACCTCATTGAGAAAGAGTGAGAGAAGTTGGAGCGATGGGGGGTGGGGGTTCAGAGAAGAACAAGCTGAAAGATGAAGGGAGGGAAGGTGGTTGAAAAGAAGAAACAGAAGATGGAAAATGGCTGTGAGAATAAAAGTAAGATATTTTAGAAAAAGAATCAAAAACAAAGCATCTGCATGAAAAACAGGAAGGGGGGCGGGGGGTGAAACTGTTGCACGTTGAGCCCCCCCTTCTCCTTAATCGGTGTTGAATCAATACCCCTACTGTAACAGAGCCTCCCAATCCTTCTCACTTGCTTCAGTGCCACCCTGCAAAGTGCCACAAAGGGCCAAGTCACGTCATGTGATGGCCTCTTTCACACAAGGATCAGGGACTGGACAGGAGATCATATTCAGGTTGGGTGGGGGGTCTGAGACCAGTGGGAACTGAGCAGCTCCACTTTTTTTTTTTTTAATTATGCTTATTTTGCAGCTGGACACAAACTGAATTGATATTCTGTTGATGGTCGTTGTAGCCAACATGTTTGAAACTATAAGCTGTGACAGTTTGTGCTCACCAGGTGTTCATGAGTGAATATTAACTCCTCTCTAACCAATCAGACACATCACAAATATTTAGCTAGTGTCATCACATAATAAATGATTTACAAAGTTGGTTTCCTTCATGGGTTATGATTTAACTGACAGTCTTTCCTTATAAGGAAATATTTTAATTCAAGAGAAAAACTGCATGGAAGATTTTTCAGATGTGCAGAGACATGTGGTGAAGTCATCTGGCTACAAGGAGGAAGCAAAGAGCCTCTAAAGACCACCGTTTAGTGTTTGGTTTTCCTGTAGATGCACAAATTGGGGGGGCTTTGTATTTTCAGTGTTCATCTTCAGATATTCCTCTGTAAAATGAGACAACAGAAGATGTGGGGTCAGTGTTTGGCTCTAAATTAGAAGTTTAAAGTTTCTAAAGGAGCTGTTCACTGCAAAAACTGTCCATCTAACCAAGTTTAAAAATCGTATATTCAGTCAAAAAAGAAAAAAAAACAACTTTTGATCTTGTTTTGAGACCGATTTGCTAAACAAGAACAGAATTTGTAAGTTTATTTATCTTGTTAGCTTGGAAATTTGACTCAAATTAAGTGAAAAAAATCTGTCTATGGAGTAAGACAATTTTACTTGGTAAGAGTCTTGAAATAAAAAAAATGTCGTGTCAAATCAAGTGATTTCAAGATTTTTACAAAGTAAAATTGTCTTACTCCATTGGTAGATTCAGCCAGGTTTAAACGGGCTGCTAAAAGTGACAAATGATGTCAAATATTTTACAGCTACCATAATAAATCTGACTTTACCACACTTATAGTAACCTAAGTGCTCCCTCTGTGTGCTCCTGTATCACCTCCGTTTCACTTCACGTTCATCTTTCTGTAGATTCCCCTTCCTCCTCAGACTGTTTCTTTGTAGAAATTCTTTATTTTTCACTTCTGCTTTGAACTGAACTTGATACTTAATGTGTCTGGTTTGAAAAAAGCCTCTATTTTCAATCAGCGCTGCTCTTTTGTCTCACCTGTTTATCTCCTCTCTTGCCTCCCTGACAATCTGTCTTCTGTGTCCTCCACACCATCTTGGCTGTTTAATGTCATCATACCCTTTGTTGCACTGACACTTTAGTCTTTCACAACCTCTCTAAACGGCCAAGACAATCTTTTGAAAAGATCAGTACATTTTTAACAGTTCTTCTAGCCGACAGACTCGCATTCAGCTGCTTTGAGATGAAATCAAATGATTTGTGTCTTTTATTCACTTTGTTGTGCTCTCATTTTTCTCCTCTCACCATCTGGAGCACCCCAACCACCCACCACCACCCTCTTGTTCGTCTCTCACCGTTTCCCTTTGTCTACCTGTTTTCAGTCTCAGAGAGTCGAGGCCAATCTGAGGACGTCTGCGCTCGGCAGGAAAAAGATGATGTCATCTCTTCCAGCGCCGGCGGGCAGGACCAGAGCTGTGGCACTACAGCGATGCTGAGCTTTACAGGATGTTACCTTATTTTAAGATGGACGGCCTCAGTTCCACAGTGAGCCATGTGAGCTGTAAACATCTGTACTTATTTTAAATAGGTTTTAAATCTCAGCGCTGTAGAATAAACCCAACATTTAAAGTGGGTTTGATGAGTTGAAACTGTGGCATTTCTTAGAATGAAAGTGATGCAGGGGCACCTGAGAAAGATTTCATCTTACAGGACACAGAACATGATTATTTAGTTTTTGAGCATTTCTTGGATAAATAATCGAGGTATCGCATGTTTCTGTTAAGTGAGAAAGAATCAAGAGAAAATCTGTCTCTTGATTGGATGTGATATGTATGAAGAAATGCATGTTTCCCCGTAAGATAACTTATTCATAAGTGTTGATTTACACAAGAAAAACAACAAAATTTGTTTTCCTCAATTGTCTTACTCTTGAATTTGACGGACAGAGTTGTTTCAAGTGGTACGTGTCAGTTTCCAGCTGTCAAACTCTGAAACCTTTGAAAAATTGAGACGTCCTAGTGGATTCAGACAGATCCCGTCACTGTTTGCGTCGCTGCAAGTTGAAGAAGTGTAACAACGATGGACAAAGGTGCTTAGCAAACAACGCACACTTGGACTTGAATCATCGCTGGCTCGTGTTTCGGTCAAGGACAGCGTGAAAGACGTGCGTGTGCGCAGAGACACGCCGTCTGATGTCTGGCGTCTGGTTTAGGACCCGACAGAAGAATTAAAACTAGTGGGTCACGGATGGGCAAACACATGCACACGTTTTTCACACAACAACACAACTACTTTCTAGTTACTAGAGCTGGTTTCCATGACAACAGACAGGGAGGGAGAGAGAAAGAGAGACATGGAAAAGAAAGCAAGGTGGCGTTCCACCTCCGTTTATATCAGAGTATTGAGTCAGATCTGAGAGTGATGTTTTAACAAATGCAGGAGGGGAAGAAATAAAAAGAAGGGGTGGAGGGAGGGGTGTGGTAATGAGAAGTGTAGTGCAAGAGGAAAAAACAAAGAGAGCGAGGCGAATAACACAAAGAGTAGGAAAAAAAAATGCAGCGGCAGATAAGAAACTGAAAATATAAAACAAAGATCCAGCTAAAAGTAAAATACCCAAATAAAAATAAAAAAAAAAACACTGATTTGTTGGAAAACACATTTATGATGCAATCTGGGGTTGTTTTGTTTTGTTTTGAAACAAGAAGACTGCCCTGACATTTTGGGGACAACAAGTTCTGATTTAATTGTTTACCCAAAACATTCACAGACAGGTCTTAACAGACAGAAAAAAAAAAAAAGCCAAACTACGCTTTAATATACAACGGCAGCATAAAACACATTTATCTACATTTTGACTTTTAAAAAAGGGACCCAAGTCCAGGTGAAAATCCCAAAAACTGAATGATCCTAAAACCATTTCTGTTTGAAGAAAATTCTCCTTAGAACCTTAAAGAGAAAGAAATATCTGGATACTACTTTCCAATAAGGATAAATCTATAACTCCATAATGCAGTTATTAATTAGGCTGTAAACTCTAAATAAACCATGAATAAGCAGCGAGGAAAATAAAAGGACAATATTGATTCTTTCTTGCCAACATTTACCACAAATGTTTTCACTGTTTCATTAGATTTTAAAAATCAAATATCTGTCAGTGTCTGCATGTAAGCTTTATTTAGAAACAAAGTTTGTTTTGGCATATAAAATTATTTAGCTAAAAATCTAAGTGGTGCAACTAGAAATAAATAAACTATATTTACCAGAATGAAACAAATATAGCAAATGATCTTGCTAAATAGTGAGTCTGCTTTAATATATAATTTATTCAATTCAATTCAAAAATACTTTATTAACCTTAAAAGGAAATTAAATAAATATAATTAAATATAAACTGAAAAGAAGATTTTTAATCTTTAACCAGGATAATCCTAAATAAATCCTTAATAAGCAGGTAAATATAGTGGTTTAAACTTACAAGTGAAGCAGACTTTATGGTGGCGAAGCGGCCCTGGTTTTTGTAGTTTTGTGCCTGACTATCTCTGTCAGAGGAGGAATGTCCTTGCTCTGGTCGGTGGTCTCTGTGGATCCCATCATCCCAGTTATACTGAGGGTCCTGAGGAAAATATAAAGGGAAATAAGAAATTTTTCAACATAATTATGATTTTATGAACACATAAAAACCCTGTTGATTTAATTGTGTCAACTTCAATCTTCAGACTTTTAAAACATGATGAAATGTAAACAATCAACCCCCACCAAACAGTTTTGGGAGCTTCGGGACCACAGACTTGATTGATGCGAGGAGGGAACCTCATCAGCATCTGAAAACAGTGTGTGTCACTTCAAACCCGTCTCTGCTCAACCCATAAACGCAGAACAACAGATTGTCCGACAGCTCATTAAGTGACAACCTTATTCATGTGCTGTCAAAACACAAAGAGCTGCTGAAAAAAAAAAACAGTGACAGAAGAGACGGCCTTCTTACTTGCTGAATTTTAAGTCATGCAAACCCTTCTTAGAGAATGTCAGCGCTGACCTGCGTGTGCGCAACGACAGATGCAAGTGCAGATTTAGCACGTGCGCGGCGTGTTGAGGTGCACGTGCAGCTTTTGTTTTCCTTGTGTGAACCATGTAATGGACTTGAAGTGATCAAGTAAAAGTGAAGTGTGTGTCATCGGTTTCTATGATTTCAGGGGGGAGGGGCTTACACACACTAATAAATACAGTGAGAGAAACCAGAGCATGTTTGCAGAGACATGTTTCCTTTTTTTATTTAAAAAAGTCTCAGAAAAGATAAGGTTGAAATGCAAATACAACATTTGTTGATTATGATCCAAGTTTTATGTATAGCAAATATGGTTTATGCATTGATTGGGAAAGTGTCTTTAAATTTAAAATTTGTAAGCAAAATTTGTGAACGGCGGCCTACTACTACTTATGTTTACCTACAAAAACAGCCGAAGTGATTGAAAAGAGAAGATCCGTTTGGGATGGAGAAGTCTGACAATTTTAATGTATCGATACATATTTACGCTCTGATTTGTTGAGTAAAGTACGTAGATAAAATAGCTTTATTGATTGTGGACCCGTATATCTGGAGTAAACGCTTTCGAAACTGCACCGTTTGGTACAGTTCAGGAAAACCTTTAATCATCATCCAGCCCCTGACCTGTACCTTCTTGGTGTGCGCTGTAGAGTCCAGGGGGGTGCTATAGTCCTGGGGCTGCATCATGGTCATGTCAGAGCAGCTGTCATCCACTTCCTGTATGCTGTTCACGCTGCTGCTCTGGCTACCTGTGCTGACCGAAGTGCTGGGGATGGAGTGGTTGCTGCCCAGGCTGTTCATCTTGCAGCTCGCTGCCTCGCTGTCCTGCAGGAGAACGTTCACGCATGTTCAGAAAAAGACTCATCTTGAATCACTTCTACGTCTTAAATTATATCTCAAAACATAGCAAGTGATCTATGAGACTAATGTGTGTTTCATTGCATCATTCTCCTGTGTGACGATGTACACAGAAGCAGATCGAGTACACAGCTGTTGAATGGAGAATGAAGATCTAAACGTTGACAGAAAAACAGAAACCCTCCCAACGTCAGGCTTTACTTTCTGAGTGTCTTGTTGCAGTTAGGTCTGTTGGCTGCTGTGGCTACCCTCACGTGGTGTAGGATGACACTATCACAGCTACCGGCTGGTCATACCTGTTCACTCTACCTCAGGCTACGTTGGCTAAGGCAGGGTCTGACAGTCCTGGGCGGGGGGGCTCCACTTTCATGCTATCTGGTTTAAACTGTAAGGTCAAAACCAGCTTCTGCAGAACTTTACAAAAAGTAAAACACTGCAGCTAAAACACGCTGAACATTTTACTCAAAGACGCTAAGCTAAAGGACATTTCATCTTCAGGCTAATGTGACTGATTAAAGGTTCTTGTTTCTAAAACTGCTGTTTCTGGTTCATTTATTTTTTGACACTGTTACCTAATCCTCAGCTGGGTTACCTAAACCTTAAAAAACTGCTTTCTAGGAATCTGTCCTTTGAGATTACCCTTTTGACAACAATCTTTGTGTACAAAACTGCTTGGTGTCCATTAAGTCAGGGTTCAGCACCAGCACAATGTTTGAATTTGTTGCTTATTTATTATTTTATTACAAAGAAACAAACTAAAAGATGATCGTTTTTATAGATGTAGTTGCTTGTTATTATATATTTTTAGGAAAATGCATTTGTTGTTTACAAACTAAAGTCAATGTTTTACTCTTTAAAAAGCTACAAACGTGAACTAATAAAAGCTAAGTATAAAAAAAAGGTTTAGAGTTCCTTCATTCTTCACCGTTATTGTTGAAAAACTCAGATTACTTTCACAAGTCCACCCTGTTCCTCCCACCTCCTCCTCCTCCTGGCTTTCTCCCATGGGCCCGTTGTGTTTCTCCTGATAGAGAATCTTCTTCATCTTGCGGTACTGCAGATTGTCCAGCTCCCGCACCGCATCCTTGGTCCTCTGGATGAGGTCGATGAGAATGCGCGGCGAGCGTTCTCGACGCACAAAGTCATGCTGGTGAGGGGAAAAAAACAAAAAGTAAATTAAAAAAGGGAGAACAGGAGTCAGTTTCTCAAATTTGAACGATTCATTTATAATTATTCTGGAGCCTGAAGTTCACTTTTAAGAGTTTAACAAAATATATTTGTGTCATTTTGTAAAAAGGTTTTAAATGGATGTGATCATCCGTTCTAATAAAGTAACAAATGATGTTAGAATGCTGTAATAAATTTAGACAATGTAAGAATAGTCTACTTCCAGCTGCAAAACATTAAAACATTTGGGTGAAACATTATTTGCTCATATACACTTTAGACTTTACAGCATCATTCTTATTACTTGTTCACGGATATTTTTATTTTATTTTATCTACTTATTCTTTCTTCTGTAAAAGCACAACAGTCTGTGTCACTAGAGGGCGCCTGTAGGCTGCATATCCTGGAGTCTCAGTACTACATCCTCTACTTATTACATGAGATCTAAAAATATATATAAATACTTGTTACTCATTTCTAAAATGTGTCTGGCTTAGCAAAAAGAAAAAATTGGCAAAAGATGCTTTTTATCCAAAACAAAACCACTTAATGATTATTTTTCTAAATTGTAGTTTTAAAATGTGCTTTATTTTGTTTGTTTGAACAAAAAGCATCATCATCCTCATCAGTAAAACATAGCAAACTAAAAGAAGACTGGTTAAATAAAGTGTAAGTGAGATAAGAAGCCAATATGACAAAAGTATTTTTTAAATCAACCTCATTTCTTAAAATGTGTGCAACAAAAAAATGCAATAATTCAAATTAACTTTTACTCCATGGTATTTCTCCCAACATTTGTGAAATGTTTTAAAATTGTGTTCCTGAAAAGTTTTACTGTGAGAAACCCATTTAATTTATTGAAGTAAATTCCTGGAGACTGGGGCATTCTGTATTTTTCTATTTTGCTTGGTTGTAGTAGGTGAGCTGGGAGATATTTTTAATGTATATTTTTAGCAGTTTGGTGTATTCTTACCATGATGTAAGAAAAATAAAAAAAAATAAAAAAAAAAAAGACACCGGACAGGATTTTCTCCCCAGCACATCGTCCCACAACCCTTCCTCTGAGTCTCTCTCATTCATAAAATATTGACTGATTTAATGGATGAATTGTATGGATGGAACCTAAGGGCACAAGAATAGAGCATATTTTTATATATACTACAAAAGGCACATTTTTAGATCTATTCGTAGCCCCCTCTCCCACTCTGAGCACCACGTGACAGATACCGGTGTAATGGGTTAGCCAAAACACATGGGAGTGACATCACACTCTGAAAATAGAGAAGAGAGCGACTTGTCCCGTTTTTTTTTGTGTGTGTGTGTGTGTTTTTTTTGACAGATGTACTGTACATCAGAATGTAGGTGGTTGTACGCCCTGATTCCCATCAACCGGGGAGAACTCTTTCCTTTCAGATCAAGCATTAAAAAAAATGTGACGACACTTCTACCTCTACTAAAAAACCCTTTTATTTAGTGTTATGACTTGAATTATATGATCCATCCTCAGAGATTTATGAAGGTAAAAGCATTTCAACTTGGATTACATCTTTGATGTGCTGTCCTTGCTTTACTGTAGCAGATTTGTTTTTGAAAAGTTGGGAAGTTTGTGACTTTATCTTAATGTGAGAGATGGTATTAAAATTCAAACACCTTCAAGGTAAAACAGATCTCCAAGCAATTTTTCAGCAGAAACCAAGTATCTCTAAAGTAAAAAACACAAAAAGGCTGAAGCGTAATGATTTCTTTCTCAGCCTTTAACATTTCAACACTTCAGTGTCCTCGACACAAACAGCCCTGAGGCTCAACAGTTTGTATTCATCTGTGTGCTTTATGCAAAACGTTAAATGTTTTAAAAGTGAACTTCTTCCTCACAGAATTTTATTAAGTTAGGCTAGCTTTACTAAGCTAACATTTTTATTATTTCTAAAAGTTGTCAGAGAAAAGGTTGTTTTCTGGGGTTTTTTTTGTATGAATGTAATGCTTCTGTGATGTTTTTAAATTTGTTTTTATTTTCTTTTATTTAATTGTGAAGCACTTTGTGATTTTATATCTATGAAAGGTGCTAAATAAACTTTACTCACTGACTTGCTTAAAAAATGCTCAACTAATAGACATTAAGTTAATAATAAACAGTGATTTCTAATTCAAGTCAAATAAAACATCAAATATTAATTAGTTTCAAGTTCTAAAATGTCATTTTGCTTTTCCAATTTAAAATAACAAAATTATATGATGCAATTTCTTCTTTTATCTGAAAAAATGCTTTTAAATCATTCAAAATAGAACCCTTATTTAACAGGAAATGCTTGTAAGACAAGGTCACAAAGTGGGTAATATTTCTAATTTATAGAATTAATGTTACTTTGAATTAAATAAACAAGGAGGAAAGACACGTTTCACCTGAAGCCAAAACAGAAAGACCTTTGGACCACAGATTTGTGACCTGATTTCTCCTTTTAAAGAGCTTGGAGGGTTGTGTCTGTGTGTGTGTGTGCTTGTTTCTGCTACAGAGTGAGGACTACTTGCAAAATAGTAACTATCAAAGTGAGGTCCTTCTCGCAGCCCTCACTTTTCTTGCAGCTGTACTGTGCTTTATTAGTTAGGTTTAGAGGTAGGATGTGAATTACGTTTTGGTTCAGGTTAGTGTTGGGAATAGACTACTAATGGCTAGTCTTAGGGAAAATGTCTGGGTTAGGCATAAATGCAGTTACAAAAATGAATGGAAGTCAATACAAAGTCCTCAGTTTGATGCAAGTACATGAAGGTGTGTGTGTGTGTGTGTGTGTGTACGGGTTTTTCCTACAACATGGGGAAAATTTCCCCAAAAAAAGCAGCCTCGTGGGAACTGAAGTGAATCGTAGGGACCAGGCTTAGGTCCCCACGGGTCCAAATGCAAGTTACGGCTGGGGGGTTAGGTTTAGAACCAAGATTTAGGTTAGTTTTAGGGTCAGGTAGGTTCCTGTGAGGTTAATTTTAGGGTATATGGTCAGGGTTAGGCTATAAAGTCTAAAAAAAAAAATGAATGGAAGTCAATGCAAGGTCCCCACGGGGTTCAAAAACAAACATGTGTGTGTGTGTGGAGGTGCTCGCTGCTCACTCTGCTCAACAGTATCAAAGGACTTTATGAGGGATTTGACGGTAGCTCCTGGCTCGGAGCTGGCATCTCCGCTGGCGTCGGTGGCAGAGTTGGGGATCATGGAGATTCCACACCACTGACCGTTGTTGTCAGAGTCTGGCACTCTCACCTCGTCACCTTGAGACCTGGCAGACACAAACAAGGTTGCTGGATACACACACATAAAAAAATCACAATGATGGTGTGTGGCGGGGGATCAGTCAGGCAGCATGTGACGTGGTGATTGGACTGTCCAAACCCCTCACTTTATATCTTATTGTATCTTTAAGAATGGTTAGAATAAAATGGGGAGATTGATCAATTTATTGATAAGATCATGTGACGCGTGTTTTAATTAAAACCTGACGATAGATAAGAAGTTAGAGATAAAAACTCATTTGGAAACAAAAATGAGATCAAGTCGTCATGTTTACAATAACTGCTCCTGGTGAGTGTTGACTGACAGATACACACAAATACTACATTGCTGAGTTGTTTAATTTATTCTTTTTACCTAATAAACAATTTGACATTTTGGATTTAATCCACATACAGCAGAGAATAAATAAAAAAACAAACTCTGTACTGTTCATTAAAAGATTCATCACATATTTTTCATGTGTCCTTGTGTTCACTTGATCACCAGTATCTGATTTTCTGGCAGAATAATATGGCTTTTAAAATGTGAAAGTTAAGTATAAGCTGATATTTTACAACAGCCTCTTCATCAGAGTGTACATTTTTGTAGATTTAGTTCAAAATATGAATCAAATACAGATAAAATACATAGAAAGTTGCTGGAGAAACATCAGAATCTCATCCGAGCTCTCGTGTCAGAATGCTTCGATTCAAGGTCTGTGTTGTTTTTTCTATTCCAGCTTCTTATGCAGGTAAAAGTTGAATTATCTAGAAGAAAATCATTAGTTGACAGCAGGAAAAAAAACATGGGAAAAACACAGTTTTCTTGGTCGAACATTTCAAATAAATCACCAATATTTTGGTTTGTGTTCACAAAAAAAAAAAAAAAAAAGTAGCCCTGAGGTTTGCTTTTTTAAGTTTTTTTAAGTCTAAAATTGGCAGTTCAATGTTAACAATGTAAAATAAATATATAGTATTTGTTTAAAAGTAGACAACATGAAACAAAGAAGTTAATACCTGTATGCTGATAGTTTTAAAGAGGTTTAGAAAAGATGTGTTCAACATCGCCATCTCATGGACAAAAATAAAAATAACACTGTTTCTGCAGACTGATGTAAACAGTCAAGATGAAATCAGAAAGAGTAAGATGATTATATCAGCACATAAATGTGTACCAACTACATTATTATCAATACAAATTGGTCTTTGTGTGTCAATCTTTCATTAATGTGTGAATTTTCTGATGCTTTATTATTTTATTGTTATTTTTAGACCAAACGTAGAGAATTCTCAGTATTTAGTTCTTGTCATATTTCTTACAATTTTAACTAAATTTGGTCCTAAAGTGGGTTACAAAAGTATTCACTCTTCCTGGTATCCCTCCCCCGCCCATTCTTTTGCCTTCCAAGCTGCTATTTAAACTGATTTTAAGTTTCATCATAAGCAACAAATTTACACAAAATACTCCAGATTAATAAAACTAAATGCAGAAAATTAAATCCTGTTTAAAATAATTCTAAAAAATATAAAACTCAGAAGTGGTAAGGCTCCAACAACGTTCAGAAGTCATAAGCTAAGGGTCTCAGTATATATTCACCTGTTGTGATGCCCCCAACAGTCAAACATCTTTTAGTACTGCAGGCTACCACCAATTAACAGGTATCATGAAGACCAAGGAACTTTCCTTGCACACGTCAACCCCTTCAGACATTTACTTTTTTTTTTAATCTTGACAAACCCTGCTTCATTATGTATTTAAACTGTATTGGTTGTTGTTGTCCTATAATACACTGTCAGCTGAGGCACATTCAGTTCTTTTGTTCAGGCTTGTGCAACGACAAATTCTATTCTATTCTATTCTATTCTATTGACCCTTAGAAATCCCTAATTTTAAGTTGAGTTTTCTCAGATTTTGTAAATATGCAAAATGGGGGAAAATCCTAAACCTAACACTTTTCATCACGCTGAGAACATTCCAACAGTGAAGCATGGTGGTGGCCGCATCATGACGTGGGGATATTTTTCCATCCAAGTTTTCCATCAAGGCCACAAAACAAAGAGAATATACTAAGAGGTGGATAACTTTGCAACCCGTTCTTTTTGAATCATCTCAATTTTCTGAAAGGCACAAAAAGTTTTCACACGTTGTCGTCTGTAAAATACTGTGGCACGTCCACATCACAAGAGAATTACAGTACATACACAGAGTACATTCACTGAGAACTTAAAGTTGGGTCTTCTTATTAAAAATCCTTCATATTATTAAAAAATACAGAGGAATAGTTATGAAAATTCCTTTGTGTACTGCATCCATCTTGTACAGTGACTTACAATAAAACAAGTTCAGTTTTTTAAACAAAACATAAGTGCAACAATAACACCGTCTTCACGTGATGCTGAGTTGATTCTTCACTAGTGGCCTTCGACTGCTGTCTTGGTATCAAAAGTGGCTCCAGTGTTTATTCTGTGAAGAAAACAAAAGATGTTACAACTTTAGTACACAGTTGTTACATGAAATGACTTCAAAACAAAAAAAACTTTCATTTTTACTTAACCACTGTCATATTAAATCTAGTCCAGTCATTTTTTTTTTCGTCGACTCTGTTCCATGCACACCTCAGATTAACAGTCACTCATAATCACCCTGGGATGAAGACGCTTTGGAAATGTATTTGTTTCAAATACCACAAAGCATGAGTTCAATCCAGTCATACCAGTGCAGCCATCTCATCCTGCTTTTTAAATAAAAGTAGGAAGGTTATTTACCCGATTAACCAGCAGGTGGCACCAGATATATCTAATTGGGCTACAGGATTTTAGAGCCAGGAAAAGCAAACCAAAAAGTTTCTTAAAGTCCTAAGGGTGCAGCCAGCCAGCGTATGGAAACAACAGATGGAGTCAGACAGGCTGAAGCAGCGACAAGAAGCCAAACATAAAGAGGGAGGTCAGAGAGCAGCAGCACACAGGGCAGGGAGAGGCAGGCTGTCTGGGAACTCACCTGGACTTTACACAGGGACGCTTGTCAGACGGACATCTACAGAGACATCACAGGGGGGCTGATGGAGGTGGGGTGCGAACACAGCTTATCTCGTGGGAAAGTCTGGTAGTTTAGACGTGGTCTAAGACCAGGACTGAAACTAAATATACAAGTCCTGCTGGTAATTCGGAGTAAAACAGAACTGAGGTTGGATTTATAAAGCTTGTGTACGCCACTTTTCACGCAAAGGTTCTGATTTATGAAACTCAAACTTGACGTGAAAATGTGCGGTCTCTCACGTTCAGCTGGCGACACAGATGGTGAAGTGAGGAATTATAGCCACTGTGCATCCTGATCACACTCAGATATTTAATTTCACCTCATAATCAAACTTTTTTGTATTTTTATACAACTTTATCATAAACATTCTTAACAGTATTATTTATGTGTCTGCTGGCGAGCTATGATGACCTTTCAAATATTTTTTGGCGTACACCATTTTCACTTTTTGGCCTTACGTTCACTTTTAGTATGGTTTCCACGCAATCCTTTATAAATGAGGCCCCTGGTCCTTAAGGGTTCTGTGAGTTAAATTATTTGGAGACCTGCTTGCTTAAAGGATAGGTGGCTTAAATAAACTGTTCTATACAGGAGCAGATATAAACAGGTTTTACTACTCTTCTTGGAAGGCTTTCCTCACAGTTTTTGTGTGTTTCTGTGACCTTTCTTTCTGTACAACATACCTGAGGTCAGGTACTGATGTTGGACAAGATCTAGTTTGTGCTGACTAGGCCTGTCGCGATAATCAATAAATCAATTAATTGCACAATAAATTAAAATTAGGTTGATCATTTTCATGCTTGTTTGTTTTCTTCATGTCTTCCTCTTTTCTACTTCTTAAGGCTCCTGCATACACTCTCCGAACTCCTGAAACGGGTTCGGATTGTCACAGTTTCATGGCGAAAATTGCATCCTTCTGTTCGCATTGTTGACATTTCGGCAGCTTCTTGACACAACCCGCTGGCAGAACTTTTTACCCCCCTCCACATAAGAACTGATTGTGTGATTGGTCAAAAGTTTGTGGGAGTGTTTGTTTGTGCTGAAAGCGTCAGACACTGCATTTTGCGTCAACATCTAACTGATAAAAACTTTATCCGTAACGAACGCCGAAAAACAACGTGACCACGCATCGACTGTTCGGCTTCGTAGGGAGTATGCAGGAGCCTTTAGAGTAACTCCAGCGTCAGGTATTTTCCAGACTTCTGGTCCCTAACCTCTGTAGCATTAGAGCCCTGCAGGTATTTAGCTAGAGGAGTGTCTTCAGTTTTCAGACGCTTTCTTTCAGCTGGCGACACCTCAGGCCACCGAGCCGAACCTTGGGTTTGCCGAGAGTTGGTTTTTTTTACAGTACGTAAATTTCATAAGTTTCGTAAACTTTGTAGGCAGCAATTATATTATGAAGCCAGAGTAAGAAACAAAAAATAAATTGTGTTTTGAATAGAGGAGGGTAGCGATGTTACAGCTTTAGTAGCTGCTGTTGTGTGTTGTTTTCACAAACTCAGCCCCCGGTCCGTCTGTAACTTAACAAAAATTTTGTAAACTTCCGTAAATTTTGTTAGCAGCCTGCGGGGTGATCACAATTATTTTATGAAGCCAGAGGAAGACGCGTACAGAATAAATTGTGTCTGCTTGGATAGAGAAGGTGGGAAACAGCTTCAGCAGTTGTGTTGTTTTCACAATCTCCAGTCTAGGTCAGTTTGTAACTTTTTTTTTTTAACGTACGTAAATTTCATAATCTTTCATCAGCTTCATAAGTGCAGGGTGTGGGGTATCATTATATTAGTTTGAAATGGTCTTCAAATAATCCCATTTATTGCAATAATTTTTGAGACAATTTAACCTACATTAAAATTTGTTTTCGTGACAGGCCTTGAGCACTGCAACACAGCCATGCTGGAACAGAAAAGGGCCTTCCTGAATGTGTTGTCATAAATTTGGATCCATATTTTGTCAAACTGATCTTGGTATGCTGAAGAATTAAAACTGTACTTTAGCCCAAACCCTCACTGAAACTCTTAAAATCAACAATTAACAAAAAAAAAAAACATATATGGACAAAGGTGGTTGTCCACACATGTTTTTTTTTTTAAACATTTTAACACAACAAAAATTCTTGAATTACACTGCAAAACAGATTTGAATGCATTTGGATCAAATCAAAGTCTGTGACTCAAGTACTTTGGCGAAGTTCAAGCCTGTTTTCTTAAACAAGAATGTGTCAGATGAGTTTATTGTAATAAAATGCATGTTGAATGTGAGGCTTGCTACAGACCACTGCTACGTGTCAAAGGAGGAAACAGAGAGGGCAGCAGCTCAAAGGAGAAGAATTCACAGAGGAAAATACTGCAGGAGACCAACAGAGTCTGCCAAATCCCTGGAAACTGTGAACTACAAGTCAAAGAATTTAATCCTGTGAGAAATCAAGCTGTTAATGACTATATCTGCACTAAAAGTTGTCCTCTGTTAACACCAGACACTTAATCTGGGGCGTAAGCAAGAGTTTCTATGATGTTATGATAAACTGGGTCACATTTATGAAACATGGTGCAGTGAGGGGATGTGGCGAGACTCTGGCAGGTAGTCTGGACTCTCATATGTTCAGAGCGGGGGAAAAAAAGGGGGCGGGGGAAGTGAACAGAAAAAGGTGGGGTAAGACGGAGATTGTACCTGACTCCCTGCAGAGCTTCCAGGTCTCCTGAAAGCTTTGCGTTACGATCCTGTTCCTCCTGCAGCTGCCTCCTGAGCGCGTGCAGCTCCTGCTGAGCCTCCACTTTGATGTCGTTGGCCACCACCACGGCCGTCTGGAGGTCTGCCTGAAAACGACGCCAGTCCTCTTTTTCTTCCTGAAAACGTAAACACACCGATCAGAACAGGACAGGTTTACACATACAGGCTTATTTATAGACAGGAATAAGAAAAAACAACACAGGAAGTGAGTGTTTGAGCTTAGCAGCCTGTTTCTGGTTACCATAGTGAACATTTAAAAGAGACAGATAAAGAAAATCATATTTTTCTTGAAGAAACATTTATATGTGCAGCATTAACTTAAAAAAAAGATTAAATAACTTTAATTTCCTTGTTTCAAAGTTTTCCAGTAAACAATGATCAGATGTATATTGCACACAAACTTCTGCCCAACATAATCTTATTTTTCCACTGAAAACATAATAGAAAATAAGCCATTTGATACATTGAATGAATTGTATATTACTATTGTTCAGTAATCATTAATGTCAGGGTTACTTTGAGACACTGGAAAACAAATAAACCTCAGAGTTTAACAACTTGTAATGCTGTAGACCATCATGTTTGTTCATGCTTGGTTTATTAAACAGGATCCTTAAATCCTTGGGATTTCATTTCAACTCATGCACGAATGACTAAAAGTATTTTTTCTTAAAAGTCTGACTGCAGTTCACTGAAAACCTCCTACAGACAGGAAGAGTTGGGACGTTGACAGCAAAATCCACAGTTTGTTTCACGTCTGTCTGGACCTGCTCATTTCTTAAAACATGTTCACTGTTGCATTTTAACCCTGCAACATGTATAAAAAAAAACAGCTTTTACATTTAATTTGAATTGTTAAGCATTCTTTTGTAGAGGCAGGTCAGTCCAGTACCTTTACCCTCTACCTGCAGCACTTCTTGCATTTATGCTGCGATCAAAGAAGTGAAAAGACTTGCCAAGAACACAGCTTTAACCCTGTAGCTGCTTTGGGTTTGGAGTTTGGTCCTGACTAAAGCCTGGAAGGTCCTTTTAACTTTGCTCTGAAGTTCACGACTTTCATTTCTTCAAAAAAAAAAGTAACAGTGATCGATGTGACCACAGCACCTGTTTCCACTTCAAGCTCCGCCCCCTCCTGCTTCCAGACCGGTCCACTCCAGTTTGAGAGAGAGGGGGGGTTACATTTTCTAGCGATGCAGAAACGTTTTATTTACAATTAAATTGAAAAGTGTCAGCAACAGAAGACTTGTCCATCCAGCCTTACATGTTGAAGCCAGAGTCTGACCCAGAACAAGAGGAGAATTAGGACAAGGAAATTGTAGTCGGTAAGTCCAGACCTTATATGGTAATTCCGTTGCAGATTATTTGATGTTCAGAAAATGTCTTAGAAAATAGAGAAAACTGAACAGGCTGAAAAATATGATTCAAATTGAATGTAAAGATATCTTTGTGGCAGCAGGAGAAACTAAATTTAAAATTTCTGGACTCATAGAGACTCCAAGTCCACGACAAAAGGTATTTAACAGCTAAAATGTGGATTTTGTATATGTCCCCTTTAAATAATGGAATGAGCCTAATGACAAAAATAAATGAATTGAAATTCTGTGTTTTTACATTAGACTTGATATGTGAGGATGACAAAAGCCTAAATACTGGGAACTGTGATGAGGAAGCTCGGTGTGTTTTCCTTGGCTGCACTGAGAAGTAGCATTAGGAGCTCAGCAGACATTAGGAAACTGATGTATTATTTTGTAATAATTAGTTTTGTTACTTTGCATTCAGGGTGAAATAAAGACACAATGTGTACATTCAATAGGTTACTATCAACTCTGAGCAACTCTGCAGCTCATACAGCAAACAGAGTTAACAAGACTTGAACTTTTACAAACTTACAAATCATAAATCAGATTTCTTACCTTCATCTGTCTACTCTGAGTTTTCAGCTGTCGCTCTGCTTCAGCTTTCTGCTCCTCCAGCTTTTTCACAAGATCTGCAGACACAAAACTCAGGCATTTTAGAACTCACTCCCAAACTCTGAATCAGATCAATCTCATCTGTCAAGTCTTTCTAACGTTTTCTCACCCGCTCGTAAAGTTTGTTACGTGTAGTTAAAGCAGCACCCGCCCCGACAGTAGAGCACTGAATACTCACTCTCCATGTCCAGGACAGCTTGGTTGGTGTGACAGTTTACAGCCCTTTGCTGCTCCACCTGGTCCTCCAACTCAAAGATGGTCTCCTTCATTTCCTTCACCTGGTTCTCTACTTGCATCTTAGCTTCCTCCAGGGAACTCACTTGGTTGATTAGCTCCTGCTCCCTCTTCTCAGCCAGCTCCTGAATTTGCTGGCATTTGATCTGCAACTACATGAAAAAAATATACATGAAAATGTGTGAATAAATATCAGCAACAACTTAGAAACAATGTTTTATTTGGCAGTAACTGTTGGCTGTGGGTGTACTACATCAGGGAACATCAATACAATTTACTCAAAGGCAAAATGTTTGTGAACTGTGGGATCTAATCGTTGTTTAGCCATGTTTCTGATAAATATGGCCAGCCTATAAAATAACTGGACAATGTCAACAGAGTCAAACAGAAATTTACAAGAGAATTTTCTTTAATCTATGTTAGGGCAAAGAGTTATAAATTAAAAGAAAAAAAGAACAATTTTTTATTTGGTCCAGCCACTGAATATAAAGTCAGTGTACAATTATAGCTGATGTGAGAAATGACGCTTTAGGGTAGAGCTCCGTCAGTATAAAACACTACAACATAAATGATGTAGTTTCTCAGGATGCTCTCCAGCTGACGCCATGTGACTGGAACAGATTAGGACAGAGAAGTTATAAAGTCACCTCACTCTCACATCCATTTGGTGGAGGACAGAAGTATGACTCAGAGGTTCATGCACTTGTGAAACACAAAACATCAACACCGTGCCCCTGCTGTTGGCACACAAGTCGCTGTCCAACGATGATGACTTCCTAAGCTGATGGAGACACACCTCGCACTGGAACAACACCAAGCAACATGAGCCACACTGCAATTTATGGTTTTGCAGGGGAAAACCAAAGCGATTAAAAGCTTATCCTAACTGTCTGGGTGAACATTATGTTTATGTAGTAAAATGTGTCTCGAGCTGCACTGAACAGAGTAAAAAGCTCAACATTTACAGGAAATGTGGAGGACAGATTGTTATGTGTTGGTTATGATGAATGTAGAAAATGTAAACAGTTAACCTGTTAACCTGCGGGCCTAACCCAAATTAAATTAAGTACTGCTCTTGAACCCTTTGGAGTAAATTCACAAACCTAGTCACTATGTAAAGCTATCAATCTGAATTTCTTGTAACTATAACTAGTATTTAGTTACCGAAGTCAAAATACATGATAAACATTATTACTTTATTTCATTTCCAAATCTGTATATAAAAAAAAAGGTAACTTGATTGGCTACACAGCTGTGGTGTCAGAATGAAGCTCAGAGCTGATTGGCCGATTCCAGTCAATCATGTGTACGACGTTCGGATGGGACATGAGGGGCTTGCCACACATTTTGTGATCTGGAGTCTACAGATGAACCCAACTGATGTCAATTAAAAGAAGAAAACCAATCAAATTGTTTGAAAAGCCTATTGTGCAAATTTAAAGCCCCTGGTAGCGTGGGTCAGGCTATAAAGAGGCAGGAAGTAACCACAAACTAGAAATATACTGTTACTTTAAGTTACTTTAAGTGCAATAAGTGGGAGAAGGGGTATGAATAATAAGTTTTACTTCTTCATACCCCTTTTCAGACAACT
>JARVJO010000394.1:2453421-2468338 GCA_031762555.1 Cynodonichthys magdalenae | reverse complement strand
AGAACTTATTGGAAACTCAAGACAGCCATGACATTATGTTTTTACAAGTGTATGTAAACTTTTGACCACAACTGTATGTGTAAACACAAACACAGATACACAACCATGCTTGGCAGCTCAAGTTTAGTCATGAAATGTGGTGTAACGGTCATACATGTGCATGCATTCATATGCACTGAAACAGAATGTTGCAGCCAGGCCGTCAAGCGTGTACGCATCCTGGACACCCTGCTCCAGTTAGCTTCACTGCACATGCAACGCACACAGTCACACGCCATCTTTCTGATTCCAGTCTCTCTCTTCTTCTTTCTGTCTACCATGAAATCTCTACGCACATCAGCCAGATGCAGCAGGAAAAACTGGCTCCAAAGGCTGGCCCCACACAGAGGAAGCCTACCAGACACACAGGCCAAGACACTAAGCATCAGCATCACTGTAATCCTCTGCTCTTAAAGGGCTCTAAGCCATCACACAAACTCCAAAAATATCAGTCTTAAAGGCGAAAATGTTTGCAGTCTGTAAAATGGTGCCAGATGTACAAAGATAATAGCTATTACTGTTTATTACATTTTTAAAACACAGCTTCGTAGTGATGTTTATGCATAAAAAACATAAAGACACTTGGTGTCCAATGCTAACACCATCCATCCAGTTATACAAATGATCAGACACTTTATAAAGAATATCTGCAGTTGACATAAAGAATGACAGTAGTTCAAGTGTTGTTAATTATTTAGAACTCTCTAAAGCAGAGCAATCAAAGTACATAAAGGTTTTGAGATTCTCCAAAGTTTTATTGTTTTAAAACCAGCCAATAGGTCCTTCTTTGTATAGTTAGTAACTCAGGCATAAACTTAAATTATTAAACTCTCTTGTGGCCCTTGGGTCAAAATAATCCATGAGGCTTGTAAAGGACAACAATGTCAAACTATGGTACAAACAAAATACCTTTGAGCCAAATAAAGGCTGAAATAAATTCACTAACCAACCACACCCTTTATTTGTTCTCTTTAGCATGCTTTCTGGATGTTCATTGACATTTTTGTGTCTGAGTACTGAAGCTTTCTTTGTGTCTAAAGGATGATACATCTACATGCCTTTTCTTGTTGAGTGTTTAGTAATTTTCTTGATATAATAGAGGAATGTAGGAACAAATGAAAAAACATATTGCATATGATGGCAACCATCTACTATTCTGAATCTTTCTAGATGTTAAGGTTTTTTTTGTAGCAATAAAATATATTTATGATTCATAATAAATAAAATATATTTCTTGCACCAGAACCTGATTTAAAACAACCCCAAGTTTCCACATAAATAATAAACAGACAGTTTCTGTTTACATGTTTACATAAAAAGGTAAAATATCACATACACAGGAATAAAAGCTGCTTAACAACGTATTTGTTATGGTGTTTTTTCTGATAAGCACAAAACTATTGACTGAGCTCTCCATGCAAAAGAATCAGCATGTGAGGATTGATGAATACATTATGTACTGTAAATCAGAGAGGTATGTGCAAACCAGTAACTTTTTGATTCTAACACGGTTTATAGTTATTAGCACCTTGTTCAAAATAAGCATTTGTAGTTATTGTGTGTTTCACGCTCTTAAATTTTTTTTAAATATCTTCAAAAAAATGGATTTGTTTCGGGACTGAGGGTTATAAATTGGCTTCCAGAGCTTTGTTGTTTTTCTTGCTTTAAAAATTGATTATAACACAAAAACAACCAAAGAGAAAACATTTTCCTAATGTTTAAAAGCACAAAAATTCTGCTTACTCAAAAAAAATAAATACATTTTGGATTGACATTTTTTTTCTTTGGCCTGTTTAATTTGCGCATTTTGTTTTTTACATTTGATTGGTTACATAATGTGTGTGTAGAGGACCATGTGAGTAACTGTTTACCGACCATATGAAACGGTGTGTTATTGTGTGTTTTTCTGTGTCCTATGATTGCATCAACTCGTCTTTCTCTCATCTTTTTCCTTGAGTTCTCCAGCTAGAAACTGACAGGCTCCATCTCAGCTCCTTACCCATCAGATAATCGCACATCAAAAACAGAAACACACTACAGGCCTTACTAGAAAACAAAACAGGAGCGTAAAGATTACAAATTAAACGTAGGAAAAACGATGTTAAAAACCAAAATAAATGGGGAGAAAAAAATAGTCTGAAATCCTGAGCCTGCTTCTTCACGTTTGATAACTACAGGCAGCACACCTACCGCTCACGTTTCTTTCCACTCCTCCACATCTACTTTTTCTCTGATAATTTGTGTGAAGTGATGCAACTTGGCAACAACAGGCTGTAACACGAGGGGCTTGGCAAAAACGTTACTACTCTAGAAAAGTACAGCGTTTAGATAATTTGCTGTGTGCGACTGTGGTACTGTGGATCTATGAAAGGCATTGTTCTTAGAGAGCTGATTAGGCGAACAGTTTAGACAGATTAAATGCTTTGTTTGTGTGTGTGTGTTTGACAACAGTCCAGATAGTACAGACATACTTTAGTGCATCTGTACAGGAACGATGTACTCTTGGCACGGTCAGATGAGGAACTATATAAAGATAAGATGTACAGAGGAAATTATACAGTTTATGCTGATATGATCTGGACCTTTTGGAGACATATTGCATCTGTGGATGCATTTAAAAAACAGAAAGCAATAAAAAAAAAAAGACTCTTAATCTCTCCAACTATTTTAATCAGGAAATTTCAGAGTTTCCTTTTTTCATTAACACTTGTAAAATCAACTGACTGCTATGAGAGTTTACATAAATCAACAATAATGTGTTTTTTTACGTGAATAAATCAGACAGACTAAAACTAAAGAGTGACAGTGAACAAACATTCACACAAAAGCATCCATGTGTTAAATGTGGGTCAAAGTTCAATATGCTCACAAAAGAATGCAGAAACTCACAAGCAGAGCCGTCGTGCCACCCTCAGGCCCCCATGTGTTACTCTGACTAATTGATGTGCCAGCATGTTTTCACAAATCCAACTCAGATTGGTGGATATGGCAGTTTATCCCATCATCACAGAACTACACCGGAGTTTTCTGTAAAAAATTATAGCTAACTCCTTATTTTAAAATTTCATTTCAGTTTAAAAAGTGTTTCATTTGGAAATGTATCTGCAAATTTCTGTACAACTAGAAAGACAATTGCATACATTAAAGAGTAGAGTGAGAACTATTTCATAGAGTTCGTAAATTTGAGTATTTTAGAAAATCTGAAAATGTGGTTGGAGTGAAAGGACTCACTCAATCCACACTTTTACCTCCAAGTCCTTTTTTATGTCTCTTTATTAAATATTTTAATTTCTTACTTTTCTTTAAGTCTTTGATTTAAAAACATGAGATTTTCACCTCATTGTTCATTTAGTTAATGCTTCTAAGTTGTGTGTGCAAGTGTGTCTGCATCTATACAGTATTAATGCATATGAAAGTACAGTATGTAGATTAATGTTTTACATTTGCATATACAGCAAAGGAAGAAATGCATGTAAATAACTACAACAGAGGGTGAGCACACCAGTGTGGGGCAGTTTGTGTGTGTCAGATTGAGTGTGTATGAATGTATAACCAGAGGGTTTATCAGATTAGACCGACCCCCTCCCAGCTTTAGACACAAGCAGGAATTAGACAGACTGTGGGAATTCTTACTGGGATTCAAATCAGCAGCTCTAATCAGAAATGAGCAAAAAGAATCGTGTTACTAAAGTATACGAGTTTAATGTGTGTAAAAGATAAAAAACAATAATGAAATACTCTGAATGCATATTGTGATGGTAAAAAGAGCAGGCTTTGAGACTGTGTTTCTCTGTGAACATAGTTGTGTGAAGACCAACATCACTCAAGAAAAAAACAAACCTGCAGTTTTCTAAATCCATCTAATAAAAATACATAAAAAAGTGCCAGCAGATAGTGTCTGTCATCTCACACGATATCAGGAACCACAAACTGAACTACACACGTGCATGCATATGAGTGTGTATGCATGCTGCGTGAACATAAATAGGTCAACCTTGTTACTGTATGAATAATATAAAAGCTTATTTAAAGCACAATGCCAGCCTATATGCTGATGAACAGGCATTCTGTAAACACAATTTTTTTTTTATTCTGAGTTTCGTTTCTCCGACTCATGCCCAGAATCAACACACATCCTGAGTGCACGTGTACACGCTGACGCTGCTATAATGGCACAGTTGTTTAATTCAAATGTCAGTGCTCCACACGGCACAGCACACACTCTGAATTTAGCTGCACTGTTCAGACAAAACAAGTATGAACACGATCCATGTTTACAAAGAAATAAACGAGTTGATCACCTCTTTGTATGTTAGAGAGCCAGCAGGTCAGCAAGCTCCAAATACGAGGCACACAACCAAGATCCAGTTTAGAAACTGCTGATACTAGGCCAATTTCTGCAACTTTACTATGAAGTATGTGCACATATAGATAGATACAATAAATAGTAACTTTAGACTAATGGGAGGTAATGACTTACCTGTGTGAAATGTTTAAAACCAGGGTGTTGGACAAGCCTCAAACTCCCTCTCCTCAGTGTAACTCAACAAATGGACTTTTGCCAGTTTCCCTCATGATTGGAGCAACACCAGAGCTAAAGTTAAAAGAAGAAAAACAAATTGTTAGTTCCTTTAATATAAATCAAACACACACAACTGTGCAATTATAGCAACAGAAAAAATGTAAAGTGTGTCTCAAAGATTCAACAATCAAAGGAACATTTATTTATCTCATCTCTACTTTTTGTTGTGATAAGATTAATTGGAGACGAGACGTCACGAGAGATCCGAATCTTTTGATCGGGGTTTTAAAAACAAATGGGAGCCGTATGAACCTTACATAATGATGTCACCAGTATTAACAAACTGAACAGCGTTTTGAAACAAACAGTTCTAAATTGTCTGGTTCCCATCATAGAGTCATAAATCTCATCTCTAATTTATACTTATTTGGATTTTTGATTACAAAGTTAATCATTAAACGCCACAAGACCTAAACTTTGAGAATAGATACAAATAAAAGTAACTATGATCGTCCTGCAGCCCATAAAAGCTAAATAGTTTACATTAAATTAATCTTTTCAGTTTAATCCCCTTATTGGCCCAGAAGTTGTAGAATTTGGAGCCGTCTAAAACTTCAGTAAAAACTCCACACAACAAATGAATGCTTTGAAAATGAGGTTATAGCATGCACCTAGACTGCAACTTTAAAATGTTCCTCGGCACAATGGGCTGTTGCTTGGCTAATAAAATAAGTGATAAGAGCAAGGAAAGTGATGTTCACTCTGTAAAAACAGAGAGGAACCTTTCTAATGACTACAAAATAGCAGATGGTGGAATGACTCAACAAGCAGTAAAAATCTCCTTAATATTTATCAGCCGATATCCTCTCAGCAAGTCCAGAATCCACTGCATGGATCCCTTGTTTAATCTGCTTCGTGACAGACAGTTAGCATTTATTAAAATAAAAGAAAAAGGTTTCCAGAAGAAATGTGATCACCAGTTTTATAGTATAAAAGGTAATTACTTGGTGTTGTTTTAGTCATGTGATAATAAACAGTACCTAGTGCATTTCTACACCTGTTTGTTCACATCTGAAATCTGAATCATAAAGATCACAGATCAACTAAATGTCTTGGCATTTCCTACAGATGAAATGACCTCTGTGTGCAACTGAACACATTGTTTTTGTTCCTCTTCCTAATGTTCAGGGCAGATCACACAAATACCTGGGCAAATGCAACCTTTAACATGCACACTCACGAGCAAGAGCAAACAGTGTTTTGACCTCATCTACACGTGGACACGTGCACCCGCAGTATATTTAAAGGCACGTCAAATCTGAGAGACTTGTTCTGACAGGAGAGCGCTGTCAGCTACTGCGCTGTTCTGTGTTGACAAGCAGGTGGTGAAGAATCCACAGAAAGGACAGCGACCACAACCTGACCTTTCAGTAAGACCAGACTAAAAAAAATACAGAAAACATTCTGAAAATTAAATATGAATCGAAAAGAAATGCTTTATTATTAATGAACACAACAATAATGTCCCAGTGACCTTATCCTTCCTTGAATCCATTGTTGATTCTTTATATGCTCCAAGTTAACCCTCCAGTTCCTCTTTCTGTTAAACCAAATGACAGATTAGGTGCTGAGAGGAACCATACTCAATAATAAAGCAGGTAGAAAGGATGGAGAGATGAGAGAACAAGGATTAAAAAAAAAAAAAGTATTGTGCCCCTTCTGAGAGTCTCTGAATGATTTATAACACAAACTGACGCTTGCATGAGCCTCTGGGAAAGTTGAGGCTACACTTCTCCTCCCCTTCGCTCAGCCCCCCCTGCTTGGCATTTATGACCAGTCAGTGATGGAAAGATACAGACAGACAGACTAAACAGTGAGGAAAAAAGTGTTACAGCTGGAGTGACTTGTGTTTTGGGTAATCAAGTTGATGTTCAGAATGTCTTATAAGAAACTTATTCTCATAAATAAATAAATAAATAAATAAATAAATAAATAAATAAATAAATAAATACATAAATACATAAATAAATAAATATCAACTTGAGTGTTGAAGATGCATATCCAGACATTTAGGGAGTATGATGAGACATAGCAAGGTAAAATTTATTAAGCACACTGAAAAATACTCAAAATCATGGACTCCGACAAATGTATGAAACATCACAAACTATGACTCACAAAACTTTTTAGTTGGTGCACTCTACAAACTCTCTGTGTCAATGTATTCCGGTTTATGCCACACACTTTGACATAAATCAGAGATTCTTAGTCACAAACAGGTTATTTCCAGATCTCAAATTGACCATGGAAACACACCTGTATATCATTTGTTTGCTCAGGAAAAAAAAAAAAAAAAAACACATAATGGAACAGCATTTCAGATCAACTGATCAAACAAATCATCAAGCTGAATGGAATGATTCACAATATCTAATATTCCAAGTTTATTTTGGTTTCGGTTTTTATGTGTACGAATATCCAAAGGGTTAAAACAATAAAAAGGTCTCAGTATTGATATCACCCTGTGGAAGACAACCTGCATGGGGAAATATCTGTCCTTTAGTGAATCACACTGAACTGAATAAAAAGTCCTCATTGCTCCTTATTGAAATTTCAATTGTCTGCGCATATATTTAATCATTGCTACAGAGACCCTTTGTTAAAAATGTAAACTCTCAATGATTCCTAGGATGGTCACTGATGACTAAGATGGGCTTTTCATGACTCACGTTGGAGGCAGGTGTGTTTACAAATATGTCCCCGTGGTGAAATAATGCTTTAAATAAACCTGAGGAAGGTTTTATACAATATGCTAATTCTCCACGGGTGTAAAAAAAAAAGGAAGAAACTAATCCTGTGAGGTAGAAAAAAGCTACACATTATGTTCTGTTTTTCCTGCCAGGGCGGCATGGTGTGGATCTTTATAGCAGTGACTCATTTTAACGGTGAGGAATACACACATGCACACTTTACATTGAAAGGCAGGATTTGAAGACTTTAGGGCAGCTCTCATCTTATGTGTTTAGTTACACAAACAGAAAATTATCACTGGGTCTCTTTTGCATACAAACACACAGACTGTTAACTTCTCAGATTAAGGCTAATGCCATCACAAATGTGATCATTGGTTGGCTGAGGGGCAGAAAAAGATTGTTGATTTTGTAATCAAAAGGTTTCTTTGAGAAGACTTGAATTAAAACAAAAGCTAAAAAAAGGTCACATCAAACTTCCATCTATTTTAGACATTTAAAGTCTGAACAAGCTTTTCACTTTAGCACTCTGCACACAGAGCACAGATGACTGATGAGCTTTTAAATTTTTAAACCCAGCTTCAGCCACTGCAGAGGCACAAATAGAAGCTCTATCTTTGGTCAGCAATCTTTTTTTTTTCCAGGAAACTTTCTTCTGTTTAATCTATCATTTAACCGAAATAAAGTAGATAACTTCTAGTTTCCTTTGCTTTAATATATATGCAAATATAGGACTTTGAATTGAAGTACTATACTATTAAGTCAACTATAATTAAAAACTGAGAGAAATGTAAATAAAACAATTTCTCTTACATCATGAAGTTTAGTGACTTGAGGTAGTTTTAGCTGCTATAGGTATGCAGATGATCCTGTTACTCTAACAAGATAAAGAAAAAAGAATCAAAGCAATACATTCATGAGTTAGAAAACAGAGCTTGCGAGGGGACATGAGAGAATTTTTTTAGTTTGCGTTCCCAGATGATTTTATTAAGTTTTTTTTTACTGTTGTGCCTGCCGGTTTATTAACAACTGTACAAGCTCACCATAATATGAGAGTTAGCCTACTACTTCAATTCAGCTTTGAATTAAATGTATACAGACACACCTGAAGATATTTAATATGCAAATATTTTAACTCTGTGGAGCCACAAATTATCACCATCAATTTCCCAAACTTGTGGCAACACATCCTGTTTTGGTAATTGGACATTTCAAAATAAAAGTGATTTAACTCTGGTCATACAAAACAAACTTTTGCATAGGAACTGAGGAAGAACCGATATGATATTTTCAGCTGATATCAATATCCGATACTAATACCGATATTACACAAACAAACAATCTATTTATGTATACATAGGCTCAAACATACTTGTCTTTTTTTTAGGGGTGCACCGATTCCAGTTTTCTTGCCAAACTCTGATCTCCGATCTTTGAAAAATCTGACCCGCCAATTCTAATTTTGGCCAATACAGATTTGTTAAATAGCTGACACGGTCAGATAAAGCCATAATACAACTTCAATGTTACAATGTTATTTTACTGAGCCGATCTCTTCCGCCAATCCTCTGTACCGATCTTATCTAAGGATCGGTCAATCTTTGATCTCCCAAAGTAAGGAAATCAGTCACGATAAATGGGCTGGCCGATTTATAGGTGCACCTCTACTTTTATTGATACTGAAAAAAAAAAAAACAACCAGATGCTCTGTACTTTAGTTATTATTGACTGCAAATAGATACCACTCAACCAACCATCTCCCCTCCCAAAACAGAAACATAAATAGCAACAAGCATGAAATCAATGTCAGATGTTAATATCTGCCAAGTTTTACTTATCAGACCGATACTGATATGCTAAATGACCAACATCGGCCGATACCAATGTTAATGCTGATGTATTGCACATCCCTAGTGGGAACGCAAAAAGTTTTACTAGGTAACGCAAAGGTATTGCGAGGGAACGCAAAAGAAAAAAATCCCCCTATGTCCCCTTGCAAGCTCTGTAAAACTAGATCAAAAGCAAGACTGAGTTGGACCTTCAGTAACAAGTTTATAGTGACAAGAACTGTATTCAGACAGTCATGTGGGAACCCATGACTGACTGTCTACACCACAACACACATTTTAAAAAATTTCCCTACTGGAGATTTATCATAATTAACAGTATCTTCAACATTATTTTAATAGTGAAACGTAAAAGTTTCTTCAGTTGTTACAAAATGCTGCCTAACTGTAAGAAGACCATTCTGCTTATTGACCACTTCTGTCATCAACACATATTGAAAAATTTCAGCAGATTAAACTGTGCTTAAAAAGTTCCCTGCATGAAACAAGCAGGCAAATGTATACTGCAATCCTCCCCACTACGGACACGTCCATCAAAATAGATTAGCTCTCCACAGCGCCAAGCTTCATCTTTCCCACTTGTGATTAAGCAAAGACCTATTTTTTCCTCCCAAAGCTTTAAGGTCAATATCAGTCCTAATCTCTATACTGATGTAGAAAAGCCATTTGCATTTATACAGACTTACTGGGTGTTATATAACGAGAATACCATAAGCACAATATCGGCACAAGAAAGCCTTTGAACATGAGACAGATTTTCACAGCACTGTTTTGCTTTTACATGTGTCCATATATAGGATCTTTGAGTAAAATGCGACTATGCAATATTAAACTAGCTTTGGGTTTTCCCTTAGAAAATCTCAAGAAGTAATTTAAGACTGGTTATATCTGTGTCACAATATAGCTTTTCAACACAGATTTTAAATCTGTAATTGCAGAAAAAAAGTTCCTAATGTTCAGTCGAGGATCGGTGGTTATTTTTGTTGACTTCATCTTTACCCAAACTATTCCGTATGCAATCTTTACAACACCATCTAGTTAAAACTAAAGTATTTTTTCCAAATTGTTTGCATAGGAAAAATGTCATCTATTCTATTTTACCACCCAAAGGACCATGAATGGCTCTCGCAGAGAAAACAACCATTATGCCTTGTGTATAGGTCACATCTGTACAGGTTTGAAAAAAAAAAAAAAAGGTTTGAGGATTCAGTGGGTCACACGTGTACAGAACATGGTTATTCATATTGTGCAACAAAAAGACAATCCCTCATTCAGCTCAGAAGCTTTTTAAGGGAAATCCCATGAATTCAGGAGAGTCGTGGATGTTTATCCCTCTGGAGCAAAGCCTGGTGTTTTCTCTATTAAAGCCATACATCCTCTCTGGTAACAATTGGACTTTGTGTCTTCTCAGATATATAATTTTTTTTTTTCCCCCCTTTGTGGTCTACTGTTTCACATTTTCAAATTCACTGTGTCTTTCTCTTGCGCACCCAAAAATCAGTCTCTTTCTGTTTTTTTTTTCTTTCGAAACACCTCATGCCTCTAAAACTTAAATGAAATGAACAAATCCAAGTGTGACACAGCATTGCCCCATTTGAACAGCCCCACAGATAGTTTTGGGCATAAGAAAAAGTAAAAATGCAGCAGAAGTTCTTCGATGTAACCACTGAAGGGGTTGGGTGGTACAAAGATCAACAGATTACAACGCTCGCAGATTCCAAGTACAGGAGAGGATAGATGCAATGATACAATAAAACTGGGTAATAAAGCCTTCTGTTCAAACTGAGCAATCTTTAGATCAAGAATTACAGCAAATTTTCTTGAGATGTTGTGACGTACGTTTAAAATATAAAGAGTTTGGGAAAACAAAGACAAACATGGGACACATGAATGAGAAGGGCAAGGCACTTCTTGTTGCATGCCCAGCTCTGATTTAACTTCTCAATGATCTCTACTACACTACATAAAGAGATAAAGAGGCCTAATTTTTATCACTCCTAGTTCTCAAATAAACCCATAGGAGTAAAAAAAGGTAATTGTTATTGTACTGACAGCACATGTATCTCTTTTTCTTTGATAGTCCTTTAGCAAGAAAAAAAAATGTTTAAATGTGGGAGTTTCATGTTTATGTAACATCTTTTCTCCTTGGCAATCATTTTGGTCAAACTATTTTTTTGAACATTTTTGCAGCCCTGCACAGAATCAAGTCATTATTTTAAAAGCACGACTCCACCAGTGCCACCTCCTCTAGGCTGACTCACGGAACAAACACCAACATGCATGTGTTGAATGTTATGAAAATTATGTTCAAAATCTTCTCAATCAATTTAATAAGATTTGTAGAATTGCACGTGTGCACCTCAGTGGCATTGCTTTTGCTTTAGTTACTGATCCCAGGAGATTTTCTTATAAAAATGCAATCAACAAACTTTTTTTTTTTTTAAAAGAGAAGCAAGTAGATTTAATTTTGACTTAATGAGCATAAACTCTCTCTTGTTTGGCCAAATTCCCCCAGATGCAAGTACAGATTCTAAATTTTATTTAAAGAATTAAAACTTTACCACAACAAACAAGATAACAAGCTCTCTCTATTTTCATTGAGTCGTCTTTATGAACTTGAATCTTACTCAGAACTACTTCTAAACATTTAACTAAATTATTCATAGTTTAAGCTTGCTTGAATAAAAAAAAATTCCTTCTAGATCTGATGACTGAGCTCCAATGAAATAAAATACCACCACCACCTAACACCTAATACAGTTTATGCAATCCCAAATTTATCCAAAAAAAGTAATACATCAAAGCCTTTGCAGAAACTTCACCCGGCAAGATTTTTGTTTCACCTTCACAATTAGTGCCTGCTCAGGTCTGTTTATTTAGCCAGTATGGGACATGACACCGGTTAGTCAGAGGGATAACAGGTGGTAATCTGCACAGCACTGGCTCGCACATAAGCCAAATGTAATCCCTACTATTGAAGCAGAGTCACAAAGTTCAAAGTTCAGGGGATCTGTCAGAAAAATGGTAAAGAGTTTACAATTGTAAACACTGTTTAAAAGGTTTCTTTACAGACAAAAATATCAACTATACTTGTTCTGTTTTGGTAACATCCTGACTTGTTGTTGATTAACCTGGCTGATTACTTCTGGAGCTCAATGGGTGTGGAAGTGGAACACTTGATGTTGGTGTTAATATCAGTCTAACAGTCTTTGTCATTGACCTAATCTATCTAGCCCAGCTGGGACTGAGGTCATATAAATGAGGCAATAACCCGAGGCCCAATTTAGACAAACAATTCTCAACCTATCTGATCATCAGTTTGTTTACAAAAAAAGGCCATTAACACAGTATCATGACTGAAGTAGTCCCTTCTTGCTCAAGAAAAACTCAAGAGCTCTTGATAAAAGTTGACTTGGCCAGAAAAGATGTCCAAGCTCAGTCTCAGACACCAGGATAATATATGCCAAGACTAGCTAAAGAAACATCCCACTGCTGTAAACCTGTTTTATTTCCCCAATAGGCCTAGCAAAAATGTATGAGAATTAGAACATGCAAGTATAAATGTTCAAAACCCAAAAGGTTTGACACAAGTACAACCATGCATATCATCTAAATGTAAAAAAATACATTTAGGACTATGGTCATTCATTTAGCAGTCTGTATGGACATTAAATTTCTGTGAGTGTGTACAAGAAGACAACTGAGACTTGAATGAAGTACTACTCTAAAGCCCAACAGGATTTTCCTATCAAAAGCAGCAGAAAGCTTAATGGTCTTTTTTTCATGCTCCATAGTGAATGCCAGGCAGAAAAAAAAAATATTAGAGACAAGAACATGCAGTTGCTGCTTGCTGAGTTTATTCATAATAAAATATTAAAAAACAAAGACTTGACAGAATGCTGGAGCTGCTGTTAGCTGGCAGTGACTGTTGATCCAGCGGCACGGCAGAGTCAAGCAATTACAGGCTTTACAAGTGTCTTATCTTCCTCAGTTGTGGAAACTGAACCAGGTTTTCTCACATTCATTGATCTGACGCAAAAGGCTGGGATCAGAGGCTCAGATTTGTGGCCTGACAAAAAAAGTGTAATTATGTTATTGACCTCATTTTCTTTACAAGCTGTTCACGGTTTGCTGAAGTCAGAACAACTTCCGCTGCCCTCCAGACAAAGACATAACTAGAAACACAAGTTTGGTGTAAATCTTCCAAATTTGATTGGATTCCTAATGAAACTATGAAGGGTAGATGAGACGCCCTCTGTCTTTCTTGAAGGCCGTCTTACTGGAGGGAAAATTATGATGTCATGCAATAATTTGCTGAAGCCTTATGTTGTGATTCAGCTTTATATTCATAGCTAGTTCTTCTGGAGTGGGCCAAAGGCGCCCTAGGCTTTCAGTGGATCATGGAGAGACAAAAATTAACTCTGGGGTAGGCGTTATCAGAGATGTGTGCTAAAGTCTGCAAATAGTTCCAGAGCTGCACCAACAATGGTTTTGCTTACCAAACACTCACAGTACCCTAAATTGTGTTAATTTAAACTGTTTAATGAAGTTTAAATTAATACGGAGTCATCCAGCCTATAAGGTGCAACACATCAGAAGAAGTCTTAGGATGCAAAGTTATATCCATTTCACCCTACTTTCTTTTACATGAAGACTTAATGATCAGCCAAAACAAAAGAGAAAGACGGAGGGAGGAAACTGAGGAGAGGAAACCTCAAAAAGGAAACATGCATCTGGGCCACTGAGTCATTTCCCTTGTGTTCTGCCTCTTACTCTTCGTCTTTTTTTACAATTGCACTGACAGTATAAATTATGTACATCATCATTGGGGTTAACACAGAGTGGGAGAGAGCCCAGGAGGTTTAAGCTTTAGGATTTCAGCTTTTATCCCATGTAAAGTCTGCCTGCAATTAGTTTGGGAATTAATTCAGGCTTAGAACCTAGCCTCCCCCTTCCTGTTTTAGATCTCTGGATTCATCCAATCTGCATTTGCTCACACAAAATATAAATAAGTGGAAAAAAGGTTGTCAAAAAACACTTTTTTAAAACAGATTTTGTTTGATCTAATATTAGCTTAAAAGAACCAAACAATGTATTTTTGAGTCTGCACTTTGACAAATGATGATTACAGCTTGCCAACAATAAATTTGTGTGTTCATTTTTCGTTTTGCCATTTTAGATTTTAAGTTTGATTTCTTATTGGGTCACACACAAAACACAAATAATAGCTGGATAATTGTACATGATCAGAACAGTTTTCTGCCAATACGTACACCAATTGAATGACTTTTTATAAAATATTACTTTAGTATTTATTCATACTATCTGCTTTCTATCCTCTGCAGTGTTGTCAAAATCAGTTTATCTTTATCTTTCTCATAAATTAATTTTTCTATATTCTCTTATTTAACTGTCTAGTTAGAGTCCAGAGGTTCCAAAATGATCAGACACTGTTCCAACCTGCGGTTATTAGACTACTGTGTCACCCTCTCTTCCTGAAAACAGCTTAAAAATATTGAGGCTATATTGAGGAAAACAGAAGTGCTGAGTAAGAGAAAACTCTTTTTTAAGTTTTTTAATTAATGTTCCACTTTAAAGTACAGTCTGGTTCTAACACTGTTCTGTACCTACTTCCTTCATTCACTGTTAAGAATCTCTCACTCTCTCACTCTCTCACTCTCTCACTCTCTCTCTCTCTCACTCTCTCTCACTCTCTCTCTCTCTCTCTCTCTCTCTCTCTCTCTCACTCTCTCTCACAC
>JARVJO010000394.1:2426467-2453321 GCA_031762555.1 Cynodonichthys magdalenae | reverse complement strand
ATGTCCATCTGATCAGGTCCAAGTTCTTTTACTTTAAGCTTCTCCTGGTGTGTTCTCATCAAAAAAGTTTTGTTTTATGAGACTTAGCTGAGCTGTTAGCTCCTCGATTACCT
Source organism: Cynodonichthys magdalenae (assembly GCA_031762555.1). NCBI lineage: Eukaryota > Metazoa > Chordata > Actinopteri > Cyprinodontiformes > Rivulidae > Cynodonichthys > Cynodonichthys magdalenae. The sequence goes on along the minus strand of JARVJO010000394.1, from coordinate 2,453,208 downwards.
TACTGGTTGGCAAGTCCGGCTGTACTGAACAGGCGTCGACCCACTTCCGGTATGCAAAGCACGTTCTAGACGCAGGTCAACTCCCTATTCTTTTGTATTGAGGACTTACTGCGCTTGCCCAGAAGTTAACATTAGGCTTCAATGGTAAAGATTTCTGCGCCCTGGCGTGAACTGGAAGTAAAATTTGTGAAAAGTGAAATAAAATAAAATTTTATCAATTAATAACTGTTAAAATTATCTTACACATCTGAAACAAATATAGATATTTCTACTAAACATTTTATTTTGTTTTTTTATCTTTTATATTTTTCGTGTTCTAAATAGTGGTGGGGCGGCGCCCTAGCGGCCTCTATTGACCAGCTGCCACTGTCTGAGCATGTCCTGAAAGTTAAGCATTAAACATTTGCAATCTAAAATTGGGGCAACTGGAAAAATTGGTGGAGTGGTTAGAGGAGTTGTCCTGGAGCCTGATGGCACTGATGCATGGTAGCCCTGCCTCTGTCAGTGTTCCCCAGGGCAGCTGTGGCTGTAGCTCACCACCATTATTTGTGTGTGTGAATGGGTGAATGTGTAAAGCGCCTTGGGGTCCATGTGGACTTGATAAGGCGCTATATAAGTTCAAGCCAATTACCGTAAAATCCCCACTTTTTTGCATGGACTCAACTTAAATACTGTAAATTAAGCTTTTTTTCCCAACAGTTAGTAACACTTAATTACGATGAGTTTAAAAACAAGTTTATGAAAATGAAGGTATGTTTACTTGGAATCTTTCATTAAGCAGAATGTTGCATTTTAAATGGTAAATGGACTGTACTTATATAGTGCCTTTCTATCCAACCAGGATACTTAAAGCGCTTTACACTACAATCTGTGCCCTCATTTACCCATTCACACAGCACTCTACTAGATCTCAAAGCTAACATGTATAATCGTCTATGGAGACTAATCAGTGTAAAACTCATTAACCTTTGGAGTCAACCCCATTCAAGATGGCTGCTACAGATAAACAACCTTAACAACCACAAAAATAGCCACAAACTTTACAGAAATTGTGCTAAAAATATGTTTTGTGGTAGCTGAGACTGATCCCCAATACACAGTGTGTGCTTACTAAATAGATTGGATCTGTTGATCTTGACCATTAACCATTGACTAGAGACCATTATAACTTGACTAAAAACTCAACTCTTTTATAAAATATCTTACAAACCACAATAAGCCACAGTTAACTGAACTTACCAACATAAATGATTATAACTTAATTTTACAGATATTAAGTTAATTTAAGGTGAGCATCATCCCCAACACATACTCAAAACAAAACAAAATGTGTACAATTTTTGCTCAAACCTTTTGAAAAACCTGTTGGGTTTATCTTTGTTTGTCTGTTACAAACATATGTCACAAACTGATACAGTGAACTAAAATGTGGTTTGGTATAACTCTGTCACAGCTGAAGGTCATTCAAAACATTTACTTTAAACTGTACTCATTGTGCAACAACTTTGTTTAAAACTTTGGGACTGACTTTTGAAATCAGTTCTGAGTGGATTTTTACAAATCTTTAACTTTTTGGGTGAACTCTAAACATACTTCAGACTCTATTTCAGACAGAAAAAGAAGCAGCGGATCTGTATTCCTTTAAAGACTGAAAGTTATTAATTATCAACTGCTTTGTGTACTTGTTTGTTGTTTCAACATTTTTAGTGTCAACCCATAAACACTGTTAAAAATATTTTGTGTTGAGCACCAGGCGTTTGCCTTCATCATTCCTGACCCCTCAGCAGGATGCTTTGTAGGTCAGGCAGAACTGACCTGGGTGTGTCCTACAGAGGAAGAACAGATCAGTCATATCTGACACGATTACAACCTTCAGGAAACAGAGATATCCTTTAGAAATGATGTTTTACACTTTCAAAAATAAATAATTTGTTAATCAAAGTACAACAACTTCAGTTCCTTCACAAACACTGTTCTTTGAACAGCATACCTGCTCTGTCTACCTGTCTTCTTTTTAGTTCTTCAATTTAGTTTTTAGCTATTGTGCTAATGTTACCATTTCAATAAAGTAATTTTTCAACCAATTTCAGCAAACTTATTTAACACTCAGCTTTCACATTCTGGGATCTGATTCAGTTTCTGTAGTTGTAACACATGTAAATCACAACCAAATTAAAAGACAATCAACCTTAATGAGCTGAGTCTTTATGACTCTAATATTTCTTTTCAGTTTATTTATATAGCACCAAGTCACAACAAACAGAGTCACAATCAATCTTAAGAAGAAGCAGATTGTGTTGAATCTTCACTTCATCACAGTCTCCCATCCTGAGCAGCACATTGGTGACAGTGGAGAGGAAAAACTCCCTTTAACAGGAAGAAACTTCCAGAAGAACCAGGCTCAGGACAGGAAGCCATCTGCATTGACTTGGAGGGTACAGGAAAGAGACTCAGAGAAACACAGAAGAACTGGTTCAGGTGCATTTTCCTCTGGAAAAGAGACAAAAAACACGTTATTGATAGACGTAATTACAACAAACATGTTGAGGAGAAAGACTAAAGACAACAGCAGAGTGAGGAAATGAAACACCATCTCTGAAAGTGAAGCACTGCAGGATTTACAAGTCACTGTTTACTTTTTCCTGGACATTGTTTTCTAAATACGTCATTTAAGATTTAAGTAGTCGAGAGCAGCCATTTTCAGCAGATAATTTTTTCTATGGCTTTATTGTGATAACGACATATTATGTCATTATCACGAAATAACAAGGACCGTTTTCTCTAGATAAGTTAATTTCCCGATGATTTTCTGGAGATAACGAGTTCATTTCCCGATGGTTTTCTCAATACAAGGAGTTATGGTTTTCTTGTGTATCATTCAGTAACCATGGAGATGGCCCGATCACCTCACCTGGTCACCGATAAAGTTTATTAAATCAGAAGGATCACACGTGTAAACACCTGCTGATCTGCAGTCTGGCCAGCTGTCTCCTTAAATGACGAGGGCTGATATGAAAGTTATCTGTACAAGACAAATAAATTGAAATTTCAGCCTGTGTGATACAGAAATGACACACAATTATGTACAATAACAACAGATGTCATTATCACGAGAAAACCATGGAATATATATATTATATATATGCAGAAAACAGCTGCTCTCGGCTTCTGTACAGAATTGTGTCACTGAAGATTTTGCAGAAATCCTCTCCCGCTCCTGGACAATCACTGCTCACTTTCTAGAAATGCGAGTGAAAGGGAGTGGGGATGGGCAACACCAGAAACAAAAATACAGAATTATCAAGGAGTTACAGTTGGATTTGAATCAGAATGTTTTACATCCAATGAAAGTAAAGATGGTAAACAGAACAATATTCTGTCAGTTTAGTGATATTTCCACAGTTGTGGTCTTGACTGGTAGAAATAAAATCCTGAGACCAAGAAAAAACAGAGTATAAATGTGGTCAAATCTGGTCTGGAGTACTACAACACTGGTACTGAGGACCCGGCATCTGACCACAGAACAGTTCTCCACTTCACCTCAAGTCCTTTAAATGATCTTTGGTTCAGACAACAGCACTTTAGGGTGGTTTTCACATATGCCTTTTTCTTAGCGGGATGGAGCTTTAACCAGCATTTTCAGTGAAGTCTGTTACAGTGATCCTGAACAAGAACAAGATCCAGAACAGAAGCAGATCTGGTTTTAATATAGTGCCCCCCTGAGAACCTTAAAGATCAGCCAATATTTACTTTTAAGCTCTAAGATTTCTCCAGCTTCTTGAAACCTTCTGGTCATATAAAGAACAGATGATGAGATATTCAAAGTTTTCCCAACTCCACAATGAGAACCATCACGCTGAAGTTTCTTATAATGTTTAGCTACAGGTTTTGTCAGACTGCTGAACCTCTGCTTATCTTTCATTCCGAGACATGATCCAACTCTTCACAGCCTTCTGTAACCATGTCTTTAAAAATGTGTTGTTGAAATGATCTTCCCCCTTAAATAGTTCAGTTTCTTTGTTTAACCCCCCTGCCTCCTGCAGGAGTAATTTGGACCCAAGGACAGCAGGATGTATTTACTGTGTTCAGCTAAGTAAATATGGGTTGATGAGTTTTGTAAACAATACTTTCTACTTGTATTCACATCTGTGAATAATGTACCATGTGTTTCGTTTGTATGTCTGGGCCTCATTTTTTCACTTTTCCTGCCTGTTTCTGGTTAATCACCTACCTGGATCAGGACCTGCAGTTCTTAATGGGAGTTCCAAATCATTTTAAGTTTAGGTGCAAACTGAGACCTAACTTGTGAAGCACACTGTGGTGAAAGAGAAATTGGATTTTAGGAGTAAATGTCTAAAAGCACAAAGAGACAGATCAACAAGCTGCAGAAAAAACAAGGTCAGACACTTCAGCTTTTATAGTTTGGTTTGGCTCCATGTGTCCACTAGATTTTCAGAGGCAGTGCAGTCTTTGGGTTGTTTATTCAGTGTGTTTCAATATTTCAGCATGTGAAGATGTTTTATGTTTATGTGGAGCTTTAATTGCATATGGCCCATTTCTCTTTAACCTCAATAATTTGATAAAAATGTATGTAATTCATTACACTTACAAGTCATAACATTTGTGACTTTTATTTTCTGTACATCTAACTTATAAGTTTATTTGTTTTAGGGGTTGAGTAAGGTTTTGCTTGTGCATGTGTCTGAAACTTGCAAACTGTAATTGCAAAGCATTTGTGGTTAAACCTTTGAGTAAGCACTATCTGTGTTAGCATAATTTCTCAAAAACCATCAACTGGACTTTTACAAAACTTTTAATTAAAATTTAAGTGTACATCTATGCATTCCTTCAAGGGTAGGCTTTTAATTTGTCTTTTTCTATCAAGTAAAGCTGTAGAATGATGTTTTTCTACACCTGTAGTCCCTGTTGAAACACTGTCACTTCACACCTCGATTTGTATTCTGTGCATAATTACCAAGCCTCCTGTATTTTCTGCCAGTTTTATCTGGCTGGCAGAATTTATGAAGGCCTCTGCAACAAACCCTTATTCATTCAGTCTTTCATTAATTTTTCACGCATGCTTTATCCTGTTCAGGACTGTGCGGAAGACAGAGTTCCTAAATGGATTGTTCATTTTATTTCATCTGCTGCTTCTAATGAGGAAGGAAAGAAAGAGGCCTGTAGTTGCATTGTTGGCTTGGATGGAAGAAAAGACAAAAGAGAAAAGTACTATTAATGTTTTTGTGTTTCTGCATCAAATTTAAATGATTTTTGAAGGAATTATCACAATACTCAGTTGTAAATGTATCGATTTTGGAGTTTAATTTTCTTTTTATTTTGTTTATCAGCAATATTTCTACAGAAAAATACTTCAAATAAATGTCGAATTAAGTTGAATGGGAAAAAAATGTTTATATATATATATATATATAAACATTATACTATATTGTCTCTCCTTGGTGCTTGGCTGGTTCTGCTGCTTCTTGGTTATTTTCTTATGTTTATGGTAGGGCTTCGGTAAGAAAGCATGCAGATATATTGGTAATTTTAAACTGTGTATATGTGTGTATGTCATAAAACCCCTGTAACCGAACACCTGATTGTGTGCGGTTGTGAGCATGCATATATATATATAAGGTTTCTCCATTTGAATATTCAATAGTGACTGTGGAGGACCACAGACCCGACCCCCAAGGCCCGATGCAGACATGGGGAAGACCAGAGCCAAAGACGCCAAAAGGGACCCCAAGCACGGAGCCCCCAGGAGCACCAGTGCAGGAACAACCGCTTGGGCCAGAGGACCTAAGCCTCACCAGGCTGGCCTTTGCCCAAGCACCCAGCCCCAATCACCGGGAGCCACCAGCGCACTGATGGGCAAAGGCACACTACGCCAGAGGGCAGTGTGACAGGGGGGCGAGGTCCACCACCAGCAGTGGACCCCAGATGAACCCAAAGACGGGGCAGCACAAGACCCAGCCTGACAAGATCCAAGCTTACACAGACACAATCACACAATCCCACCCTCATTCTCACATCCACTCATTCAAAGACACACAAGATGAACACCAAATTCCACTCACACTCCCCATACACACTCTATACCCCCCAGGTCCAGGAATTGTGCCCGCCCCCTACGGAGGGCAGCCCACATCCAAACCCAGGAAGTAGACCCATTCATTCCGGGGTGGAGAGGTGCAGACAGCCAAGGCTCAGTCTGGGTTGCACCAGGCCGACAGGCCAGCCCCCCCGCCACAGCAAAGCCACGCCCCCGACCACCCCACGTCCTGCCAGCAGCCAAGCGAACACCCTCAGCCAATCACCCACCGGACTCTGGCGGCAATCCAGGCCAGCGGGCCAACCATAGCAACCAGGAGCCATGATCCAGGAATCCAAACAGCCCCAGGGGAGCCAGAATGCCAGCCCCAACCACGGCAGCCCTCCAAGCCCCGAGTCCACCCGCAGCCTAGGCCCCCACCAGATGTCCCGATCCTCCTTTGGACCCCAACCCCAGATGGCAAACAGGGAACGGGGGAGTGAAAAGAAAAAAAATAAAATGAAGACTCACACACACACAACTCCACCGTCAGATATGCTGTTGATGCATGTTGTTCTATAATGCGATTAAAATGGGGAAGAAGAAGGGGCAGAGCATGTTGCTAGTTCTCCCCCCACCTCAACTCTAACTCACAACCCTCAATGTCTAAAAGCAACCATTGGGAGTGGGCACAGGCATTGGTGGCAAGAGTGGCCTCACCTCCTGAATGCCATGAACCCACCCATTGATATATATTACTGAATAGGACATCACCGGTAGCTGCTATACCTAGTGACGTGCCACCACAGGTGCCATTACTATCAACAAAACAGTACAGTTTCAATGAGGGATGCGCATCAATCTGTCACAAAAACATTCGTAGCACCCTTAATTCTTATCCAATTTCTATAAACTATGGCTTAAATTAAAGATGAGAAAATTGCCAATGTTGTGGTATGTAAAACTATGTATTTGCCCAGGACATAAATCTATAAGCAGTCCGGGAACTTTTCATTATATGTTTTTGTTAATGTATTTACTGTAGAAGCCCCTTTCTGCCCCATAAAACTAAGACTCATGTATGTCATAATATTAAGATTCAATGATAATTTAGACTTTCAGTCAAAATCTGGAAAGATCGCTCTTAAAATAGGAAACTGAAGAATAGTTAATCAATCTCTCTCTCTCTCTCTCTCTCTCTCTCTCTCTCTCTCTCTCTCTCTCTCTCTCTCTCTCTCTCTCTCTCTCTCTCTCACAATAGGTCACAGCCCACAGGTCATATCTATAAAAACACAAATGGTGTCAGCCTGCATTGTCCTCTTTGATTTCCTTGCCGCCTGATCATTTCTCTGCTCTTATAAGGCTTTTGGGACATCATCAACCCTTCAATTATCCTAAGGATTGCAGCCTTGCGCATCTGGTTTATTTGTGCTCATGTATGATGAGATCTTGTGAGAGAAAGATAAATGAGTGAGAGAAGCAGTGGAGTATGTTGACTGAGAGTTTCCTCCAAGTCACAGTTTAATTGGACAATTGTTCAGTTTAACCTCAGGCTTTTTGGGTTCAGAAAGCCATACAACTTGTCCTACAATGGACTATTAAGCAAGAAAAGGGTGGTAAAAGCCCATATTTTGTTTCACACGGCATCCTTTTCCCCTCATGAGAACTACTGTATACTCCCTCTGAGATAAGTGTCGCAAAACACTTCTCATCTACTTTGGTGAATCAGTGGTAAGCAAAAAGAAATAGTGACAGCAACTATGGAAGAAGACAAAAATGCAAGGAGATATTTTTGCTGTTTTATGCACTTTAAAAGTGGTTTAACCTTCATATTTTGTTAGCCCTGATTTGTCCTCATAATATATTTAAACCACAGATATAAAATTCCAACAAAAATTACACCAGGCAAAGACACAGAATAATTCTCCCCAGTTAATAAAAGTTACATTTATCCTGACACACTGCTGGTTGGTGAGAGCATGACAAAATCTCCCCCAGATTCAGAGGCAAATCTCCACTTGACCCAATGAAGGCTGTCCAGTTACAGCATTAGGGCTGCACAGAGCTTGGGCAAAGGCCTAGATTCTCATAGGACTGGGGGGATGGGGTGGGTTTCACTCACACTAAGGTAGCCCAACAGACAAGGAGTCAGCAAGCTTTTACACAAAAGCCTAAAATAAAAAGGTTTGGTGCAATACCACCAGGTGAAATAATCGTCAAAATTCAGAGACATTTGTAAATGTTTCAAATTAAAATCTCCGTTGGAGTCATTGGAAATTGCCACTATATGCCACAGACAATAGGGTTGCATGATATTAGTAAAACTTGTGATGTGAGATGACAGTTGCATCACCATCATCTAAACCAGGTGTGGGCATCAAGGCCAGTGAGAGTCCACTGGATTGATCTGATCATCATGATTGCAGGGTACTTTAAATATATGTGTCTCAGTTCATGGATTGCAACCGACATGGGCGGCATTTGTCAGCCAATTACGTCACTGCCCCACACCATGTCCAAATTTGTGGGCGCCTACCCAAAAACGTAGGCTGCATCGGAGTATCCTACACGGCTGATGGTCTCCTAGAATTCATTGCATTGTCAGCAAATTATACAGAAAAACAATGACGGCTGAGTTTTTCTTTTTTAATTTTACGGTGGAGCTTTTAATTTTTTACGACGCAGTTTGGAAATTAATCATTGACTGAAAAATGTAAGTTTAGCAACCTAGCTGAAGAAAGCTTTGTTACAATGAGATGTTAATAAAATGCAGTTACAAGTATTGATACTGAAGCTAAACCTAAATTATTAATGCTATTCATTTATTTGTAACATTTCTCTGTTAAAACTGAATTTCGTGAAGTTATACCTTGAACAAACAACTAAAGCGATGTGATAGAAAACTTATCACCATGGTAAAGAGGCAGCGTGTGGTCACGCAAACATGCATCTTCCGTAGACTAGACCGTATAACTTCTTAGCCATTTATGCAGCTGACGAGCAGCCTATGGCCCACATAGACTGTGGACAATGTATACTGTGGTCTACATTGGTTGCAATCCATGAATTGAGACATAGCCAGTGCCTATATTATATTGTAGTTCCATGCAGTCCTTTTCTAATACTGAAATTAGAATGAAGACATTTTGTGCAGCTCTAACAGCTGGCACTCTTGTTCTGACATTAAAGCATAAAAAATGCAAATAAAACAAAAAAGTCTGTGTTTGAAAAGCTTCACAATAAAAAATATTTTGTAATGCTGTGACACAAAAAAAGCACTTCAGGAAGGCAATTAGGTCCTCACCCCCACTCACATCAGTAAACGTGTCCATCATGTTCATGCATCTTAAGTCTTGCTGACATGCCCAACACTGCAAAGCTAGTGGTGTATATTTTTCCTTTAGCCTTTGGATGCAGGAAAAAGTCAGCGGAACAAACGTAAACTGTAAGGCTATGACATGACATGTTCAATTTTTTAAAGACCCCTATTACAGTGAGCCGAGTAGTTCTAAAAATACTTGTGTTTGAGCTTTTTTCTCTACTCTGCCAAGCTAAATTAAGCCCTAGACCCGGAGGGGTGGTAGTGGGCAAATATAAGACTTGTCAGCAATCAGCAATGGAGATGTCTCTTTGGGTGATGGCAATGGCTGCTTGTAGTTCCCCAGCACTTCATGTTGGCTTTGTCATGAAGGAGAGTATAAAGGCTTAGAGATTTTACAATAGAATAGAAGAGGACATAAACAGAATTGAGTTTGAAAAAAAAAAGCTGGGTGGGAAAAAGGAAAAACTCATGGTCACAGCTGCAACTCTGCTCTGGAGGTGCTCTTTACATAAAGGGCTGTAATCAAGTCACTAATACCATACACACCCACCAAACCTCAAAAATAATTTACTTACAAGTGTGTTCTTATTGTGTATGATAGTATCACAACATATTGCATGCTGTAAACAACTTAAGCCAGATGTTGTGTCAGAGCAGAGCCTATGAAACGTGTGAAAGAAAAACAAGGTGAATAAAGGTTGTTGTATGTCTCCAGACAGGCTTTTGCTCAAGATAATGCAATAAATGCCTTTTGATGTGAGAAGTAATTTTATGTGAAACCTTCAAAAGGGTGAATTAGATCTAAAGCGGCTGTTCGGACAAAGAAAGATTATTTTATTTATTTTTCTTTTAATCAGCACTAGGTGATGAGTGAACAGCAAAGGTGCCACAGTCACTTGAGAGGCATTTGATGAAAAGACATCTGTTGAGCCCGGTTTCCTTCTTTCTGAGACAGCTTTTAGTAGACCAAGACCATGACTCAGGTCCACACCAGCTGCTGGGCCATGACTGGATGAATTTCACATCTTTCCATTCGACTCCTGTCATGCTCAGAAGTGTAAAAACATTTCTATCCAATCTAGGCATAACATGCAGATGAACAAACATCTGACCAAAAGCTGACCTTTTGGGCATACATGAACATGAATTACCAGATGAATAAATGAAATATTTTTAGTTTTTTCATCTTTTTTCCTACATATTTAAAAGGCAATGCAGGGGTATAGTAACAGTGGGTCTTCTTCTGGTCATCAAGGAAGAGCTTGCACCTAAGACAGCTTCACACATCCCTCATTTTAGTTTAATTAAATAACCATACATCACCTCTGGAAATTGCTGCTGTTGCCAGATATTTCTCTAGGTGCTGTCCCACTGGCTTCACAAGATCATGATCTTGAAACAGCACAGAGCTTGCTGTCTTTTGAAATCATCATTAAAAGCAGTACGCATGAACACATCTGCAAGTGCAAGAAAAGTGGGGGTAGGGAAGGCATAATTCTCCTTGTCATCCAAGGCGGCATTTCTATATTAGAAATACGTAACCAGATCACTGCAAAACATTAAGCCTGGCAGCATCACTTTAATATTGATGTGGTCTGCTGCTAAACCATAAATAAACTACTAACGCTCTGTGGTGCAGACTCAACTCACAATTATTTATTAGAATTTTTTAAAGCTCATGTTTCCACTGAAGAAGTTTCTTTTTGTTGTTGCATCAACAGGTTGCTTCAAATGGAAAATATTAACAGGACAAAAGAGTATTTGGTTACAAAAATATAATAGTCTTATAAATGTAACTGTAGTTTCACAACTGAAACCAAAATTTGAAGGCAATTGAAGCTTAATAAACGGAGTGATGCCAAAAGCCAAACCAAGCTATAAACTGGACAATCAGTAACCTTGCTGTGGTGCTTCAATGGAAACGTTAAACTAGATTCTTTTCAATTTAGGGAAAGGATGTGAGAAAATTGCCTTTTCGCTACATCATTTGAAATACATTTTGTCTAATCTCACTTACTGAAACAAAACTGGGTAACAGGACTTACAGGTATTATTATGTCTTATATACCAATTTCAAAAATATTAATTCTAAACTAATGTGAGTTTACATATATCAAATATGAAATATAAAAGCATACTGTGTTTAAGTGTAAAACAGGCCTGCACTATTTACAAATTGCAATAACTTCTGTCAGCCAGCTGTAGAGAAAATACTGATACAGTATTTAGCTGATTTTGATTTTAGTTTTTGATTTTAGCTTTCAAGTTTTTTTTTTTCCGGAAAAAAAGTATTAAATACAACAAATGATGACTAACTGACTACTTGGTCTATGTTCAATTGTATCAGATATCCTCAGAAGGTACATTTGTACCTGACGAGACTCTCTTTTGTTTTATTTGTTTGTACATCTGTATAGGGACAAATTCCTTGTGTTTGCTTATTGTCCTTCAGTGACACAGTAACAGGAGCTGAGTCATTGCAATATCTGCAACTTCACAGTAAGACATGATTTAAAAAAAAAAAAGTCACACAAACAGCTTCACAGTAATAAACGGGTGTGTAATCAATTAACAAATCCGTTGACTCATTGGCATGTGTTTGTGATGTGGGATTTTTATTTTATTTATTTACCGTTATTTAACCAGGCAAGTCTCATTGAGATCTTAGATCTCTTTTTCAAGGGAAGCCTGGGCCTGAAGGCAACCTATTGTACATGTTTTTAGGGGTGGGGGAAACCGGAGTACCCAGAGAAAACCCACGCAAGCACGAGGAGAACATGCAAACTCCGCACAGAAAGATCCCAGGTCTGAACCGGGGATTGAACCCAGGACCTTCTTGCTGTGAGGCGTCGGTGCTAACCACTGAGCCGTCATGCTCATGCAAGTTGTTGGTTTCATTGATGAATAAACTGAAAGTTCTTATCGCCTTCATCATAAATGTTTGACATTGTCATTTTAAGATTGTTTTAGTGCTGAGTCCTACTTCACTGTCATGGTGAAACTAACTTACAGAAACAGTAGGTGAAACCTTGACAAAAATACAAACTTATTCCAGTAAGATGTTTTTATGTGTTTTGTTTGGGTTTAGCTAATAAAATGCAACACTGCAAAAAAAAATTGTAGAGAATCCAATTTAAAAAATATAGGTTGTTACACCATTGCTCAAGCCTGGTATTAAATATAAAAATGTTTTCATACAGTCTTTATGTATCATGCTACCAGTGACCCCATTAAATGTGTTTAACTGAAGCCTAATGGTAAACTTGATTTAAACTAGTTCAGTCTGTAAATGGAGGACTGCCTTTAGAGTGAACATGTGTGAGTATATTTCATTCACACCCATCCCATTACAGCAGCAACATCAGTCAAGACTGGCTGATGTATACTGTAAGGTGCACGCACACATAAATGCAACACCAACCCTTAAATGAGTTTGTGTGGAATGGTTGTGTGAACTCAGGACTGTATCCAAATAGACTGAATCCCCACAAACACGTTGATAGCACTGTAATGTGGCTAACCTCACAGGGGTCAAACCATACAAAGGACACATATTTACCACATACCTTTTGTACCATAAAAGTAAGAATTTAATGCAATGATTTACAAATCTCAAACGTAAATGTTTCAAATGTTTAATGAAATTGTACCAATTGTCTAGATTCTTGATAACATTTGGTGATATTGTGAACTGCAAAATGATATTTAAAGTCTTCACGTTTTCCTTTTCGGAACATTATTTTGAAATCAATCCATTATCTTAGATGTTTTTTTTTTTCCATAGACTAGTGATCATCTGCCCATCGGAGAGATTCAGCCTCTCTAAAATGTGCTTTTACACAATTACACCTCCAGGTGTTTCTTATTCTACCTACTTGCTTTTACAATATTTTGTTGACCCTGTCCTAACTTTATTTTTTCATAATTTGGATTGTACCATGTACACTTACTGATGATTTTGTCTGTCAAACAACCTGGATGAAAATAACATTTACTGGCAAATTACATGATGGGAGAAAAACCATAAACTGCGAATTGCCCATGACATCACCATCACCAATAAGGAAGTGGATCACTTTCTGTTCCCCCTCTTAGTAGCATGAATAAAAGGTGGCGGATGAAACTACAAAATATGGCTAAAAAAATAATAAAGTAGTGTTCTCTTTGAATGCTGAAACTTTATAATGGGTTTCTGCAACCTTTACATTTATAAAGAGTAATTTCTAGCCAAATAAAATATGTCCAGAGCTGAGAATTTGAACATAAATATCTATATTATGTACTTTTTGGTCAAAGCTACAGGCGTCAGCAGAGGAAACAAAGAGCCACACATGGCCCCAGAGCTGCAGATTGAAGACCATGTTTTAGAATATCATAACTCTAATAAAAGGCGTATAGCCTTCCTTCTAAAATCTAAATAAAAAAATCTAGATTTTGAGAAATATGTAGTTGTAACCACCTTGTTCAAACCTCAAAAATAACGTTATGTGCAAAGATATGACAATTCATAACATTATGGTTGATGTGTCAGATTGTGTCGATAATAACTGTTAGCTACTACTATGCTGGTTTTTAGCTCAATATTTGTAAAATTCACTGAGGTATAATCAGTTTTATGGGGAATAATATTGATTAGCTGTGGCAGCCATTTTGAATTGGGTTGACTCTAAAAATTAATAATTTGTAGTTGTACAGCTATTAATTGCTTTATGGAAGTTTTATTAAAATCCAGCCAGTGGTTTAAGAGATATTTTGCAAACAAATAGGGTTGATTGCAATAGTTAATGGCAAGTTTCTGAACAAAAAATATTACGCAATGTTTTGCCCTAATAGTATATGTTGGGGACGATCCTTACTCCTACCACATCAAATTTCAGCTCAATATTTTTGCAACTGAGTTCTGGTGGCCATCTTGAATTGGGCCAAAAGTTAATCAGATTACTTAAGTTAAGAGACAGAAAAAAAGTAGATCTTATTTCCTGTTAGTGCTGCATCCTCTGCAGACTATCACACTGTATTCTGCAAAGGAAACAAGTGAGATTTTTTTTTTTAATCTGTCTCTTTCTTCAGCTTTGAGCAGAAAAAAAGGGGGAAAAGTAAAAAACACACAAATGTCACAATGAAGGATTACATTTCTGGTGACCCCTGGCTTCAACTTAAAATAAATCTTTACAAATGACACAGTTTAGCAGCGAAACGCGTGTCTTGCTGCCTCTCACGCACGCGCTCCGCGCAAGAGAGATGACATCATGCTGGGTCAGTTTTAGTGCTCAATTTTTGCAATCTACATCTGCCATTTCCACAACGCCGTGTTTTACGCTGCTTATTTACGCAATGTGCTGATGACCCTTCGTTGCATTCACAAGAATTACTTGTAAAATAAACAAACAGGGGGAATGTGCGTTTTTGTTTTCTTTGTTTGTAGTGAGCAACATGCCCCACCGTAAATATAAAAATATGCTCGCCTAAAACTAAAAAAAATAAGGAGACAGGGTCGTGCGTGGACGTCTGAACAGCCATTGTGACTGTACGCGTTGATAGTAAAATCCCACTCACAACAAAGCAATTCAATGGAAGGTACCACAATCATTATGGGATGTTTTACACACACACGCAAAGACTAAACCCCCACGCTGCATGACAAAGCTAAAAAACGACACACAGAGGACAAGTTTACACAGCATCCCGTCGCCTCTTTTACAACCCCCCACCCCCCAGATGAACACTTCACACCAACCTGTCACCCGTCGCGTACTCACCCCTGTCTCTCAAAAAGGAGCAAACCAAACCAGAAGAAGCTCCTTCTTCTCCGTCACTTCTCAGCGTAAACATCCAAATTTCGGCGTAGCTGTTTTTTTCTTTTTAAGCAGGTGGTGGAAAAAAAGAGCAAGCGTGTTCCTCGTTTATATGAACAAACCTACGCACTTAAAAGCCCGGCGCGAGCTGATGCTGATGTCTGTTACTCACCGCCTTTTGAGGAGTAAGAGAGAGTGGCGTTGAGACAACAAAACACGTTCAATTCACTGTTTCAAACTCAAAGGCACCTTTTTTAACCCCCACTTTTTTACAGCGCTGACATGTAGCTACGGTAGCTTTAGCCGTTGACACGACAAGAGGAAGTGTCATTTCAGTTTTAGAGCGCGAGGCTTAAGCTTGTTAACTGTCAATCCGGGGCGGGAGG
The DNA here is from genome assembly GCA_031762555.1 of Cynodonichthys magdalenae. Taxonomy (NCBI): domain Eukaryota; kingdom Metazoa; phylum Chordata; class Actinopteri; order Cyprinodontiformes; family Rivulidae; genus Cynodonichthys; species Cynodonichthys magdalenae. The sequence goes on along the minus strand of JARVJO010000394.1, from coordinate 2,437,671 downwards.
GGGGGCAAACGGTGACAGCCGCACTACAACGATGTGGGTGATTAAAAAAAAGGTACTCACATTTTTCAAAAACTCGTCCTGGGTAATAAACACGAGTATTTCATGAGTAGTCCGACTCTGGAGATGTCGGTGTGACTTCGCGAAGTGCTGTCAGTTGGTCTGGACTTCCTGAATAACGGAGCAGCAGGAGAACAACCCCTCGCGCACAGTTTGACACTTTGACAGGCAGCCGGAAGTAAAGTTGTCGGCTGAGATGAAAGCGTGTGTACATTTCCAGGCTTGGTGATATGCTCTAAATAACTTTACAACTAACTAATTGGTGAATTATTGTACATAAAATATATTTCTAAAAATCAAATATATACGGCGTTACAAGTTCAATACGAGTTGAAACGTCCAATAATCCTATGCTACCCTGTTTTTTTGTGCATCATTAAAAATGCATGAACTGAGTCATCTCGATTCTGTTGCAACTTCAGTCAGGGCAAACATGTTGGTTTCCAGAATATACACAGCCCAATGCTGCCACCTTGTGTTATAATCTAAAAGTTCAAATATGTCCCACAAACCCATAACAATACAATTCTTAAATATAAAAAAATGCGTGTTCAGTTTGGCTTTTAGTTAATTTATTAATTTATTAGTTTTTACTGATCTTTTTCATATTTTTTATTATTTATTTTTTCTTAAAGATACATTCGTGTTTCCACAGATATTTCCTCACTTTGTCCCAGTGTTTAAACATTTGTATAACTCTGTTTAAAGTTATTAGACTTTATTACAGACTCGAGGCCCACAAAAAAAAAAAGATCAACCATACAATAAAATCCAAGAAAAAATCCTATAGCAGACAGCTGTACCAGTGCCTTCACAACTGGTAACGATCTGAAAATTATCTTATTTACGCATGACCATTGTTGCTTCACTTATTTGCTTTGTTTTGTTTTAATCTGGTGTTAAGCACTTTAACAAGAGCGCTTGGGTTATTGCAAAAATATAAAAAGATCAAAGGTTTGCAGTATTGTGCAAAAGTCTTGGGCCTGGATCAGAACCAACATAAATTCTCAGTTTACTCTAATTTGACAGCTTTTGAACTATGAGGGGAAAACTTGTGGTGACTTTAAATAAGATAGATGGTCTGACTTTAAGGCGTTTTGCTTTATTTGAAAAACATAAAATCACGAGACAAACTAGGAGAGATTTGGAGTTAAAGGTTGCTTTGTAGAGGTAACAAGTAAAGATGAATACAAAAAATGTAAATTCAAAAAAAATTTGGCTGAAATGTTGGACCACGAGTGCAAGACTTAACAAATATAAGCTTAATTGGAAAATAAGTTATTTCCATTAACTCACTTATGTCTGTGTCTGAGCTCTGACAGTAAATGCAACATAAAGCACACAAGCTGCCTGTTTATATGACTGTCATAAATTTCTGTGCCCTTATAGCAAAACGTTATATATTTCATATGTACATTTTTATTAAACCCTTACTTAACTACTCTAAAAAGAAACCTAATAAGTAAAGTGAACGTTTAAATTATTATTACGGAAATTGTCTACAGGCATATACTTGGACAGCTTGATGCTCAGAGGCCCTACCAGTTGTAGGCGCAGTTTCAAGCAAGGTGCAAAACACAAATCGATTGTTTATTTTGTGTTTGTTTACATTCTTCAAACCGTAGTAATGGCTTCTACTCTAATTTCACCCATGGTGGATTATTATAACGACGAAGAAGAGCTGGACAGCGTGGATGACGACGATGATCGCAGTTTTCGGGGAAGAGACTCGGAAGAAGGTAACGTTAAATTAATCCGCGAAAACATCAGACCACCGGGCTCTGTCTACTTGCTGGAAAAGAAACGGAAATTCGCGGTTGTTGCAAAAATGTGGCTGTTTACGTTTAAGGAAAATATATTTCAGAGCTACATTTGATCTTTGTTATACCATTTACGTATTCAGAACAAGCACATGTTTTCGTCAAAAAGCAAGTGTGTTTGGTTCCGAAGCTGCAGAGTAGTTTCAGTTTGACACATGAAGTTAGCATAGGCTACATTGGGTTACCTACATGGCTACCACCCGTAAAAAACATTTTTGAAGCAAACAAGAAGTTGATGCGTTGATAAGCCTCAAGCTAACACTAGAGGCTCAAATGGTTTTCATACTAACCCATTAGCATATCTTTTTCATATCGATAGTACCCAGCAGGATAACTAAATTTCCTAATTTGTTTTGAGATTAAATATCTAACTGGGACAAAACCCATCAAAAGTTTGAAATTGAGAAGGTATTATGCTGTTTGTATTTCAAAACTGCAGAAGTTTGTCGTTTACGACACATGTTTACGCTGCTTTTCCTTCAGACCTATAGTCACTCGGGATTTAACTGGTCATTCAGTTTTTTTTTCTTCTTCACGGTGAGCACACCTTTAATTAGCTAGCTACGTAACGTTAGCTCCGAGCGTTGACAGGTTGTCCACTCCTCTGCCCTTTTCGCTCTCTTCAGTCAAACCGGACGGCTAGCAGTGAAACGGGAAGAGAGACGAGAAGAAATCAAGTCAATGGCAGCACCACAAGGTTAGCTAGTTTCCTGACACCGACTGTCAGGCGAATAGCTAAAGTTCTTTTTTCCTTATAATGGTTTTACGCTCCTGTCAGCTGGGATTGCGTTTTTTTAACAAACGACAGTGCTAACTTCAGCTAGCACGTACGGCTAACTGAAAATGAAAGCTGCAGTGTCAGCTTAACTGGGCCTTTATTTCTCGTGGTTTCTCTCTAGTTTTTAAGAAAAAGCGGACAGATCTGAGTTAGCCGATGCTCAGGAACTTCATTTCCGTATGTGTCACGTCGGTTAGCCTCCATTAAACATGCTAGCGTCGCTGTTGTAGAGTTGACAGTCAAAGAGAAGCCGGACACTGATGATTAATCAAACCATGCGGCAACATTCACAACAGGCAGCTGCGTAATTGATCGTCGTGTCTCCCCTCCTCTTTTTATTAAACTTGCTGGACATGTCCACTTGTGCATTGTTCAGCCGAACTTTTTTTTTCTCGTGTCAGTCATCCAATGTGGATTTTCCGTGATTTCCCTCAAAGAAACCAGAGGGCATCCCAAGAAGGGTGTTCACCATTACCTCACTAGTGCCACGCACGCCCTATTATCTGCGTACAGACCTTTTCTGTTTGTAGGAAATAATAATAATACCCGAACTAAGCTAAATCTAATGGTTTTTTAAAACTATTCCTCTGGTTTGCTTCTTGCAGACACTGAAGATGCCAGTGAGACAGATCTTGCCAAACATGATGAGGACGATTATGTGGAAATTAAGGAACAGTAAGATGTTTTCCTATTATTTTCCCCCGAATTAAAAACAAAAACATTCAGCTTTCTTATTAAGTGTTTGATGGTTTTGACATTTATTTTTTGCAGAATGTACCAAGATAAACTCGCCTCCCTGAAAAGACAGCTGCAGCAGTTACAAGAAGGTGAAACTTATTTACTTTAATTACATTTTGTTTTTATTTAAGAACTCCCCAAACATCAGTAACAATGCTCAAAAAAATCTGTATAAAAGTGGGGGTTTGGAAATGCATCATTTGCCTACAAATGTAGTTTAAATGTTCTATTGTAATTGCCAACTAAAAAAAAAAACAGCTGCTTTTTCTAAAATTATATTTAAAAATATTATATACATGACCTTCTTTCTTTAGACTTTTTTTTACAGTGCCTGATATGATATAAAATAAAACCTTCATTATGTATGATGTTTTGGTTGTTTCCTGGAAATGCTTTTTCAACTTTTATTTTTAATTTTGCTGCACTTTGCATTTAAAGACTGTGTACTTCATTGCACACAGACCGTTAAGTCCTTTCTCTATGCAGGTACGCTGCAAGAGTATCAGAAGAGGATGAAGAAGTTGGACCAGCAGTACAAAGAGAGACTTCGAAATGCAGGTACAATTTCTGATCCGTCCACGTTTGGATATGATTCTGAACTGCTAGGTGCTTTAGTTTGGTTTGTTTTAGCAGGAAGATGACATTAGAAATATAAAAACGAATGTTGTCTGAGAAAAAGAACAATGAAAATAAATATAGTGTGTTCAAATATACTTGTAATTTCACAGAAATTTTGTTTTCTACTTAGTGGTGGTGGTTTTAGACTTTTCTGAAAAATATGTGATTTGTATATTAGTTTGTAAACTTCTTTCTTTTAAATATTTTTATTATTGGGAATCACTTGACCCGTTTCGATCAGCTGTTTGGGGATACCTATATTCTTTTTTTACAACTATAAGGGATATAATTTATACGGCAACTTGTAGCAAAAAAAAAAAAATCAGATGGTCAAAATGATTATGATTGAAACCATTTTTTTCTTTTCATTTTACAGATTTATTTCTCCAACTTGAGGTAAGCACGCTTAAGGCCCTGTCACACTGTTTTAGATATATTTTGCCAACTTTTGAAACATTTTTTATGTCTAAATTGCTAATAAAAGTTTTATATTTATTAGCATTACTGTATGTACAAGTCTAAAAGAAGTTTCCAGTTGATTTTTTTTTTTTCAATTCCATCTTCAATCTAGTTGTTTAAGTTGGCATAAGTTGTCTAAAACACCATAGTGTGACCAGGTTTTTAACAAACCTGATCACTATCTATTGCTTTATGTTAAACAGTTTTTATTATTACAAGGCAAACATAGTTTTACTACTTGTCATTTCTGCTTGTCTACGTTCTTCAGACAGACCAGGTGGAGAAGAACTACGTTAAAGAGAAGAAGGCGGCGGTGAAGGAGTTTGACGATAAAAAGGTTGAGCTGAAGGAAAACCTAATCGCAGAACTGGAGGAAAAGAAGAAGATGATTGAGAATGAGAAGCTAACAATGGAGCTGACGGGCGGTGAGGGAACTGAAACATATTTTACCTTTTACATTTTAATCTCTCTAATCAAACAATCTTGTTTCCTCAAAAAGTTTGACTTAAACTGATTGTTTAGTAATGTCAAATTGAGTTAAAGCACTTTTTTTTTTTTTAAATGCGCAATTTTGTATTTTATTATTTTGTCATTCATAGACTCAATGGAGGTAAAACCAATCATGACACGGAAGCTGAGAAGACGACCCAATGATCCCGTTCCAATACCAGACAAGCGTAGAAAACCTGCACCAGATATCCTTCAGAAAACATCTGATTTCTGTTTGACTCTTCAAATATAAAGATTTTGTTTTCACCTTGTGTCAAAGCTTGAAATTTACCTTCCTTGATTCTTTATACCTCAGCTAAATTATTTGTTAACAGACGAGCAGATAATGGAAGATTTAAGAACACTAAATAAGGTTGGTACAAAATATTCCTGCTCAGACTTGTGTGTTTGTTTGGTTCTTTTGTTTTTAATATTTTTCAACTTTTTATTATTTTTTTTTTTGCAGCTTAAATCGCCAAAACGACCAGGTACGTCAGAGCAGCCATCACCTTAAAGCTTAGCACAAATACCAGAATATGGTAGAAACAGATTATGTATCCTGATCTGAATGTAATGAAATCACATCTGTCATCTAGATTCCAGGCTGCCTGCAGAAATGTCCATCTGTAGTTAAAAATAATTTATAGAGTAACTTCTAACAGAGCAACATGTTGGTTTTGTGCAGGTGCTTTTAAGATTTTTAAAATGCCTTGTGACTTGGTCTCTAAAATTACCAATAAAGACACGCATAAATGTCCAAAACTATCCCCACAAGTTTCCTGACACATTTGTGTGTTTCCCTCTTTTAGTGTCTCCCTCGTCTCCCGAACACATCCCCTCTGCTCCCATGGAGACCCCCTCCCAGCGGTACGAAGCCCGCATCGAGGAGGGGAAACTTTACTACGATAAAAGATGGTGCGTTTCTGTCACGGGCTGCTTTTTCATCACTTTGTTTGCCTGCAGCTTTTTGTCACCACTAGATGGAGACATTGCCACGGGTTTTGTAGGCTTTGATCTTCAACAGACATTTTACTGTAACTTTGATAGCAGGCTCTTTTTTTTTTTTTTTTGTCTGACTTACAGAAGATGCAGTGGTGTTTGAAATAACTATTAGAATTCTACAGTCTGAGTAAAAAACCAGGGCAGCATTCTGCTCTGAAGCTTGTGTAAAGATAATGAAAGTCCTTGACCAGATGCAGCTCTGACGCCCTTCTGTTTAACAGCTGAGCTCTGCATCAGACATGTCAGAACATTAAGTCCTTTCAAAGGAGAGAATATAATAGATTTTTCTCTTATTAGCTGCTGGTAGACAGGGAACGTTGAAAGAAGCAAGTTGGGGAGGCAGGAGCATTTTTTCTTTTTACGGCAAAGTCTCGTTAATTTGTGGCTAAAGACGCCGACGTGGAAAAACTTTTGAGTCACAGAGACTCATGCATCATTATTCCTCTGTGTGCTTTTAATGATCGTGTATACTTTCAGTGTGAGTCTCTTTCTCTTGGTTTTCTATCCTTTGACAGTTTTAAGCTTTTTAACAAAAATAACAGATTTCATGTTTTGACTTTTAGTTCCAATTATCCTTTCATTACTGTCTCAGGAGGAATGTGGTTCGTTCAGTTGAGTGAAATGATTCTTCTGTGAACACCTGTGTTGTTTCATTTCGTACAGCAGATGATGCACATGCTGTTGTTTTTTTTTTTTATGGTGACAGGTACCACAAGAGTCAAGCCATCTACCTAGAGTCAAAAGACAACACAAAGATAAGCTGCGTCATCAGCTCTGTAGGGACCAATGAGGTGAGTTTTAGTTCTCATCAAACCTCTGTCTCTACATCCTTCCTGCCTGTTCTAGAGTGGGCTCATGGGGGCAACAGCATTTCTTTCCCAACCCACCTCTGTCGGCACTTCTGAGAGGATGCCAAAGTTTTCCCTGTGGTTTCCTCCCAGTCAGAGTTTCTGTCCACAAGTTACAAACTTACTTTTTTAGCATTTATTTTTATGAGCTCTTGTGCTTATCTCTCTCCTAAATGCATAAACTTGGTCCTTCCTCTTGAGATGTTGAGTCATTGACATTGTGGTGATCTAATTTGGTTTTATGGACACTCTGCAGTGTATCCGTTTTATTTAGACTGTAAACTTCAAGTGTGCTTTATCACTACATCAGTGCAAAGTTATCTTCAGTATATTGTAATGCATTCTGTAACATTCCACAAAGTGTGGAGTCAGAGGACTTTGCTATGTGTCTAAACAAAGCACTGAAGTAAATTATCTTTTGTAATGAAGTTTTTTTTTTTTAAGTCCTAAAGTGATGTTTGAAAAGAATGGTGATTACAATGAGACATGAAACCGTAGTGCCGGGATGTGAAACTCATTTTCACAGAGGGCCACATGAGTGTTATGGTGTTTTAATTAACTTTGATGTTTCATATTTAACTTTGAATAAGCAGTGTTTTAACACATCCTCTAATAAACGCTGAAAAGTGCCAAGTGTACTAAATGTGAAATAAATAATACAGAAATATTAAAAGTAAAACTAAGAGAGTTTTACTCACTGATTAGTTGTCTGGGCCAGACGAGAGTCACCCATGGGCCACATTTGGCCCGCGGGCCTTGAGTTTGATGTAGTGTATTATAATATTTTCTTAAACGTATATCAACACAAGAAAGTGCTTTTTCTGATGGCACTTTTTGTTTTATTCAAATCTAGATTTGGGTGCGGAAAACAAGCGACAGTACAAAGATGAGGATCTACCTGGGGCAGCTGCAGAGGGGAACGTTCGTCATCCGGCGACGGTCGGCTGCGTGAAACTATCTCACTTCTCCCCAGCCAGTCCCATCTGTTCATCCATCCTTCCATCCATCTTTTTGCTCATTAGTTTCCTCATGTAGATTCCTCTTTGTGTTCACCGGTCGGCCTTTTATTGGAATCCTAACACACTACGCCCCCCCCTCCCCCCACTGCACTGTTAAACATGCTTAAAACACAAGTACAGTAGAAGTGATGATGTACGCAGCAGACTGGTTTCAGTATTATTTCTCACTTTGTAGCATGTTTGTTGAACTGCTGTCATCGCAAGGTTTTTATTTTTTTTACACAAAGCAGTTTTATTTAAAGTTTTTATCGTCAGCCTTTTGTTCACACAAATTCTCATACGATGCTTCTCAGAGAAAGCTGTGAAAAACAGAGCAGAACTGTCAGATGTTGAACCAGTTGTCATAAATCAACCACTTGAAGTTATTTTTACATGTTTTTCAGAATATATCTTTTCCACTCAAGAAATGGAGGCTTGTTCTGTGGATGTTTGAATGCTGTTTATTAAAACTAATGTCTTGTTTTGAAAAAAAGAATCTAAAATTTACTTATTTGTTTGTTATATTCTCCATATGTAAATGGTCTATATGAGTTCAAGTGTATTTGGAACTGGAGCGATGTTTGTTTCATGTTATTAAAATATTTCAGCTTTTTTAATTAAAAGATTCTCTCGATTAATGATTCTACGTTACTTTTACTGAAAAACGTTTGACCACAACCAAAAAACCTCTACTTTTAAATCCATGTGAAGAAATCTTATCTGCTGCTTTGCATGGAAGGTTTTTAAACAAAGCACTCGGGATTATGTGTTGGGCATGACTCTCGGCTACAACCACACCAAATTTGAGGTCAACGTCTATAAAAGTGACTTAGTTGCAGCTTTTTTTGTGTGTTTGCTAAGTTTGATTCACTGGTGGCCAATTTGAATAAGTTTGACTTCAAATGTTAATCACTTGTAGATGCACAACGATTATGTTCTAAGATTTGCACAAGATTCTACAAAAAAAGATTAGGGCCGCTGAAAAAAATAATTCTGAAATTATTCTCAGAGTTCTGACTTTTATTCTGAGATTAAAGTCAGAATTTTGACTTTTATTCTGAGATTAAAATCATAATTCTGATTTTTATTCTGAGAAAAAAAATCTGAATTTTTTTTGTTTTGTTTTTTTTCAATGTCCCTAATCCTCATTTATAGTATTCTGCTAAATGACAGGTCACACGTACGGCAAGATGGGACATTGCCCTCCTTTAATGGAGCCCCTCATTTTTAAAGCAGCAGTTCTTTTTTAAACTAGGTTACTTTTGTGATTTTTTCGTTCAGTTTCCTCTGAAAGGTTGCTTAGATCTCGACCAGATTCTGAAAGACAACACAAAATAGACCTGAGGTTCAAAGGCCATCAGGAGAGCGCTCCTTTTTGCTATATGACCAAATCCTTCACTGTAGGTTTTGCTTTCTTTGTTCACTGTTAAACAGGTTTCAGTTGAAAACTATTGCTTGAAACTGAGCTAAGTGGAAATGTTGTTTTAAATAAGCTGAAAGTCTGATTTACCCATGAAATCAGAGTGTAATCTGTGCATGTTTATTTAAAACAACCTCCCTATAGACACTGGGGGTCCACGGAGAACCATATGGATCGACATCTTAAAATAGCATCTTAAATTATTGAAGCACTAACGATAAGTGTCTGAATTACTGTTTATTTTTGAAGCTCAGAATTCTAAAAATCCAAATCAGGAGGATATTTTTCCCTCATCACGTCGACGTGTCGATGACTATAATCAACGTGACCGAGTCACCTCACAGCTTCGGTCCAGGCACACAGCCTCCCTCTCAGCCATCCCTGCTCTTCTGTAAACATATTTGGCATTCAGCACAGGTCTTCAGCGACCGAGCAGTCTGCCATTTCCCTCTTGTCTGTCCTATCATTCTAACCGGATGGCATGTTTCACTTCTCCTGACTTAATGACACTGCTCGGCAAGGAGGGCAATTATTTCCTCCGATCCACAAACGCAAGGCTCGTATGAAAAAGCTTGCTGTCTCGATGCCGGGAGGTGTGATTGCTCAGCCCCTTGTGATGACATGAAATGAGCTGATAGTCAATGTGATGCCTGTCTGCTTCCTTTATTGCATCACGTCTCACTTTTGGTTAAGATCACTTTAATATACACTGACACAATGTCAGTTCTGTAGGGTTTGGATGTCTTTTGTTTTTAGGCATTTCATTCTGAGGATTTCACCTGATTCGACATTAGCGGCCGGGGCAAAGTAGATATCCACTGTTTGTACTCACCTGCCACATATTATTCATGCAAAACGTTAAATAATGCAAAGACAACTTTTGGGTTCATTGGATATTTCATTTCAGAGGAACAGGACAATTTGGTTGACTTTCTTAGGTTAATTTATAAATTTTAGTGCCTATAAAAAATGTCATCCCCTGTTTACACTTGTACATATAATATGCTTTAAAGATAAGGTAGGTTAGTTTAAACTTGGAACAAGTTTGGAACCAACCGGACTCTTACTATAACTCGCTACCGTGGTGAATCTGAGCATTTGAGGTAGAAGGATCTGCAAGAATTTGGTCGCTCTAGCACAAGTCCTGTGTCAGTCTGTGGAGAGGAGACTGACCTTCCAGTAGGGCAACCATTTCTGCAGAGCTCTGCAGTACAAGTCTGACTGGTGCTGGAGTATAAATAAGTTTAACTGAATTAATTGAATGAACAAGAAAGGTTGGGAAGCAGAAGGACCGAAGAGAGCTCAAACTCAACATCCAGTTCAGTTCAATTCAATAATACTTTATTAATGCCAAAGAGAAATTAAATGTTGTTGTAACTCATATTATCCTGGTTTTTTTAAAGAGTTGTTATAGATACTGACGGCTGAGGGCAGGAAGAATCTCCTGTAGCGGTCCGTCTTACAGCACATCTGAAGCAGCCTCTGACTGAAGACATTCTGTTGTAGTGTGACAGTCTCATTAGGATGCTCAAGGTTGTCCATCAGATGGTCAGAAAGCCTGGCAGGGAGACGCCGGAGTCAGGGACATCATCCTGCAGCCATGTCTCAGCAAAACACAGAATGCTGCACTCCCAACAGTCTGGCTGGGTTCTTGTTAGTGCTTGGAGATCGTCTACTTTGTTCCCCAACGATTGCCCATTGCCCATCATGATCGATGGAAGAGATGGTTTAAACTTCCTCCTTCTCTCTTCTCTCTTCCTTCTTTGCTTCTGCTCTGATTCCATTGCGCCTTCTCTTAAACTCATCTGGGATTCGGGGCTGTAGTTGAGGTATTATTAAAGCTTTTGAGATGTAAATCAACTGCTCCTGGTTATAACCAGGGCTTAATTTGTGCCGGATTCTGCGGGAACAGGATCCGGCACCTCTTGACTTTGACCCCACTGTGTTCCGGGACTTATTTGGGATGATCCGGTACCT
>JARVJO010000394.1:2349448-2360774 GCA_031762555.1 Cynodonichthys magdalenae | reverse complement strand
CAGCTGGAGAGGCTCTGCTTTTGTCCTTCTGTTCCAGTGAAGAGTGGACAGACGCTCTGACACGTTGACCTGCTGCATTTTGACAGATTCCATAACTTAAAAAAATACTTCCTGTGTTGGCAGCTGTTCACAATTTGTTTAAATTTAAGGACACATTAATCAACAACATAGGAAGTTGAACTGAGCTACGTTTATTTCTAGATGATACATTTTTCTTCTGTACGCTTTTTAGTACATATCTTGTTCTACAATTTTATTCTATATAAATATATCAAAACATTCAGCTCCTTCAAGACATTCCAGGTGTGACTTTTGATATTTCAGCTATCTTGTCTTCTGTTAATTTAAACTTTGTCTTTCTTCTATCAGTGTTTTTCTTGCTTATTTAGGTATTTTGTGTTTTAGCTGTTTTCTGCAATTTAAGCTACTTTTTAGCCAATTTCAGCTAATTTTAGTTTTGTCAGCCAAATTTCAGCTTCTCACTGCTTAATTCAGCAAACTAGTGCTCTTAGATTTTGCAGCTACTTTTCAGCTACCTTTTTGCTAATTTCAGCATTTTTTTGTTGCTATTTAATTCATGCTGCGTTTCTGAAGAAAATGCAGATTCTCTAGTTGTTTTTGTTTGTTTTTTTTTGTTTGTTTTTTGAATAGTTTAAATGACATTGCAAGGGGTATCTTTAAATAAGATTAAATGCTTTAAAGTAGACATATGCTTTTAAATCCTTTGTTTTCTCATTTAAATAATTCAGTTGGGTCTTTATAAAGTGGAACTACAATGCTTTGGTCTGAATTCCTTCTTATTCTAACTTTACCAGCTCCTCTTTCACCTCTTTTTAGATGTGTGTCTCAAAGCAGCTGGTTTTGATACTGTTCCTTTAAGATGTTTCAAGCCCCGCCCCCTCTGGCTTCCAGACCGATCCACTTTGAAAGATGAGGGTTATGTTTTGTAGCTTGCAGAAACGTTTTATTTACAATTTAATTAGAAGATGTCAGCCTTACATGTTGGAGCCAGAGTCTGACCCAGAACCAGAGGAGAATTAAGACGAGGAAATTGCAGTTAAGTCCAGACCTTATTTGGCAATTTTGTCGCAAATTATTTGACGTAATAGACTCAGAAAACAGATAATAGAGAAAACTGAACGGGCTGTAAATATGACCCAAATAGAATATAAAGATATATTTGTAGCACCAGGAGAGAGTAAATTAAACTTTTCTCTCTCATAGAGACTCCAAGTTCACAACAAAATGTATTTAACAGCTAAAAAATTGGATTTTGCAGGATGTGCCCCTTTAAAATCACATAAATAATGATACAACTCGTGTTTAAATATGTAGCTTGCTTGGGTGACCTTTGAATGATTTTGACACAATCAGCTATCTCTTACGTGAAATTAGCTATATTAATGAGCATTAGAATGGCCCATTTCATCCAACATTGGCAAAAGCTGCAGAAAGACACAGTGAAGCACATAATGTGTCTTTAATGGCTTCTATTACTGCAGGTCCATAATGCTGCTCCAGGGTTGGTTATAAACGAGTTTATTAGCCTTTTTGGGTCTGACCTAAAAAGACTTGCTGCTCTAAGTATGTGACCAAACATGCCTTTGTGTTTCTGAACTCTGCAATCAAACCAAATAACTGCAGACGGTTGACTTTAACCTGACACAGATGATGAATTGAATTCTATTTGGGAAAAAATGGTAAAATAAATGAAGTAAAGAAACATTGCGTGGCTTGCTGCCATCAACTGAGCAGTCTTTTTTTGAAATAACTGGTGACTCTGGAGTGGGGCCGAGCTGTCTCTTCAACTCTAGTTTTCCTGGGAGGGAATCTCTCCTCGAGTGGCTCTGCCCCTGCGCTGGCTTCGTTCGGGTGATGGTGATGATGATGGCAGGGTGGCAGGCTATAGCGAACATTCCCAGAGAGCACATCAAGTGTTACTAACTCGCCTGGATGGTTTGTGAGAGACGAGCGCAGTGTCCCCTGTGGTCTGATCTTTGTCTCTCTGTGTGCACAGTAAGAGTTACAGTTTCTTTTTATTATTCTTTTTTACAAGATAGGAAAGATAGAAGAAAATACCTTTAGACAAATCTGATCAATTTAAAACCTTGCATACTTTCTTGCCAGCATTTGAAATTAAAATCATCTTATACAATTTTGTGATTGCATTGTTTATAATCTTGTGTAATATTGCAATAACACATGATCTGAAGTAAGATTTGTAAATGAATGTCAACCAGCTAAGGCCACACCAAATAGTGCCTCAGTATCTGTCAAATTCACTGAGTTGGAGTCATTTTTACTATGTAGGCCACGTGTGTCAAACTCAAGGCCCTTGGGCCAAATATGGCCAGTCACTGCATTTTATGTGGCCCGCAAGAGCTTCAAAGATGTATTGATGTCTTAAAATAAGTGCATGCTCTAAAGCCAGCATGAACCATAAACTTCATCTCCCATAATGCATGTTGATTATTTTACCTTCAAAATACAACATCCCACTAGGTGGAGGTGCTCAGGGTTGAAAAGTAGCAAAAAATATAACATAACAAATCTACATTTTGCTGCCTTTTTGTCGGTTACTTTTGAAGCGGCCCAGTTGTACTGGGAAGTGGGAAGTGGTAATTTTAAACTGGAGCCTGTGGGAATTCCCTGTGGGACAGTGGGAGAGTTCAGAATTGATGATGGCATCTTTTCATCTCAACTCATCTTGTGCACGTTGAACTTTTCAGTGTTTATAAGAGAATGTGTTAAAATGCTGTTTCTATGCAGGAGTTACCAGGTAGAGCTCAGTTATTGTTTCTTAGCTGAGCTCATCCATAGCAATGAGATGAGGAACATGATGTTTTGGGTTTTTAGTTGAAGTTAAACACAGTTATTTACAACTGGCTGTTCGAGAGCCGATGGCTCAGTTGGTAGAGGTGCTGCCTCTCAACAAGAAGTTGCCGGATCAAATCCCAGCTGGGTATCTTTCTGGATAGAGTTTGCATGCTCTCTCCTTGCATATTAGCTGAATGTTTTAGAGCCATCATAACGCTCATGTGGCCCTCGTTGAAAATGAGTTTGACACCTCTGATGTAGGCTCAGGTCAATAAACTGTGGTGATTGAGGTTGACACCAAATGTTTACCAGCTGTAGATGCAGACAATTATTAGTTTGAGTTTCATTGAAATCTGTCTAGTGGTTCATGACGTATGTTAACAAGCAAACAAGTTAGACTCATGTTTTTAAGCAGGGACATTGACCAATGTGCACAAACTGTAGCTCAGTCTGTAAAATAGGCTGAGTTGTGACCGTGTTTGTGCTTTTTTGAATATGACTGCCTATAAAAAGCAATAAGTTGTAGATGTACAGCCAGTGTTTACTCTGAAAATTTCATTACAATTTGTTCAGAAGATGCAAGAAGAGGCTGAGGCATCCTGCTTCTCTCCCTACTGTAGAGGGGATTTTCCTTAGCAGAGAATAGCTTGAATATGCTTAGACAATCAGAATTTGTGGCCTTAGGCTTGCTCCTCTCCCTCCTTCTCTCTAAGAAGAAATATTATTATTCACTGTGGAGAACTGAAGGGGTGATGAACAAATGCAGTGAAAGGGAGAGGGCATTATGTACAACAAGCAGCAGAGGGGAGAAGGGAGGAGACAGAGGGAGAGCCACAGGAGATGTTTCATGTTCAATCAGCAAGCGAGTCTTTTTTTTTCTGTCCTCGCCTCTCCTCCGCTCTCTGTCTCCCTGAAATGAAACGCTGGAAGGACCCGATGGCCACAGAGGATTAATTAGAGTCTGCTGTTGTCCCCTTGTCCTCCTTGTCTCCTTCTCTTCAGTCTCACGGAGAGGAGGAGGAGGAGTTTGAAGTCTCTGTGGGGGGCTGCTGTTTTTTCATTGTACAGCTTCTTGTTGTTCTTGCTAACTTTTCGACTTTAAATTTCTGTGGGTGCGTTTGTGTGGATCTATTCTGCAATTTACAATGGTTCAGATTAGACTTGTATTTATAGTAAGCATGTGTGGACGTGTATTTGCTACATCAGGGGGACCGTTTTCTGAAAAAACACAGCCTTGTAGGAACCTTATGCTCCTTATGTGGACCAAAGGGTTCAATTTAGGACAGTGTCAATTAGGCTAGGTTTAGGGTCAGATATGTACTGGGGTGGTTAGGTTTAGGGTAAGGGGTCAGGGTTAGGCTAAAGATATGATGCAAAGTCCCCATGAGGTTAGATGAACAAACAAGTGTGTCTGTGTTTTGGTGGTGGGGTCTTGTCCAGCTCTGTGGCAGATGGTAAGCATGAGAGTCTGCAAAAGAAAGGAGGGGTGGAAAGTGTGTGTGTGTGTATGTCTGCGTGTGTGTGCTTGGTGGGGGGTTTCAGACCTCTTACCTCAGCAGATGCTGGTTTAATGAGGAAGAAGAGTAGGGGGATTGGAGGGGCTTGTACAATAGCAGCACCAGAGGGAGTATACAGCAGGCTGGACAAAAAAAAGAAAACACTTTTGTATAGCTTCAAAAAAAAAAAAAAAAAGGTTTGAATACAGCTGAGACGATTAATAGTTAAGTGACATTTACAGCTATGGTTCCAGATTTATAAAAGGCAGGATTTTCTGTTTAGTTTCCCTCAGTTTTAGAATTTTGAAAGTTAGTTGGAAGAATAAAAAACTCATTTAAGATCCAAGTATGTTGCAGTATCCCACCAAACAACATATGGTGCACCAAGCGTACAATAAAGCGTTAGCAGCGGTTAGCATTAGGTAAACTTCAACGCTAGCCGCTACTAACCATTGATAATGCTTCTAATGCTGCTGAAGATGATATTTCAAATCTAAATTCAAAACAGAAAACAATTTGGATGTGGTCCATCAGTTTTAAGTGCAGCTGGGACACCTGCTGCCACTGTAAGATGTCATAAAGGGAAGCGTTAGCTGCGTTCAAGCATTAGCAGCTGCTGTTGTCTCAGGAGGATGACATCATAAAATGAACCCAGCACCAACG
This sequence comes from Cynodonichthys magdalenae, assembly GCA_031762555.1. Taxonomy (NCBI): domain Eukaryota; kingdom Metazoa; phylum Chordata; class Actinopteri; order Cyprinodontiformes; family Rivulidae; genus Cynodonichthys; species Cynodonichthys magdalenae. The sequence continues at coordinate 2,355,798 of JARVJO010000394.1, read as the reverse complement.
GCAAAGGCTGAATTCCATTCTGAAATACTGAAAAGTAAACTTCAACATCATTTAACCTTTACACATTTAGATTTGGGATTTGATATTTGCATTTATCACATTTAAATGTAAAAAATAGCTAATTGAGGAGAGTGAGCTACATAATGAAAAATGTGTTTCATTTCACACTTGGCGCCCCCATAACAACACATCATGTAAGAGAAAAATAATTACTGAGCTGTTTACATTTGAGCTGCAGTGGCCATGGAATGGTATGGCAGCCCTCTGTTTAAAGCATAATGTAACAAACAAGCAAACACGGGCAGAAGAAAGGCTCTCAGCGTGGGGATAAATGGAAACAAGAGATGGAGTTTGAAAACATCAAGCAGCAGCAGCCGGAGCTCCCCCCGGAGACGAGGCATCTCAGCCTTTTCTAAATCTCTCTGTGAGACTGACAAACATAATTTAGTGATGGATGAGGGGTTTGTCTGCAGTTATACATCTCCCTGCCTGTTCTCTCGCTCTCTTCATCACTAAGTGCCTTTACTCGACTTTTTATCTCCCTCTCTGTGCTTCTCCCGGTATCTTCTCTGTGCACGTTAGCTCGCCCTCCCAGTGTCTGTGTCGTATTGCTCAGAGGACGCAGGATGCAGTTGCTGAAGCATGCTGACGAGGGAGCAGGAGATGATGCCGACTCCCCCAGGCAGGAGCTGGACTTATCAACAAAGTGGAATCATGTTTGATGTTGGTACCTAGGTCCGTTAGAATCCAAACACCTTCTCTCCCTTAAGACTCCATGCACTCCCGCTGTGTGTTTTACAGATGGATTTATTTTACACCTGAGGGAAGAAACTTGTGATTCTGTGTTTAGTACTGTAATAAAATGAGAACAGGTAGTTACATTAGAGTCTATGGATACAGCTAAATGACGAAGAGTAAAATCTGCACACAAAACATGCAGGAGTGCGTGACAAGTCAGTAAATTACTAGAAAAAAATTACAATCATCCATCGAATATATTGTTTCATGAATTGAAATTATTGACATTTTATGATTTGGTTGATTATAATATTTTGCTGTTTATGTATAGGGCTCACAAAAATATATTACCTTCAAACATTCAAATAAATTTTGTTAAAAGAGAGAGTTGTTATTGGGGATCGAAGTATTTGTAAAGCCTTGGTTTTGTACAAGTCTGAAGGAGCGATCTAATCTAATCTAATCTAATCTTATCCAGGGAATAGGATTGTGGAATGGCCTGGAAGATAAGGTTAAAAATGCCAGATCTTTGTATATATTCAAGAGAATGATACAATTTAGTAATATGGAGGAGCATATTGTGAATCCATGCGAATTGTTGTTTGAGTTGATGTTTTAATTTAGCTTTGTTTTTTGCGTGTTTTCAGTTGTTTTGATTTTTGAAGTTTACTTTTATTTGAACATATTCTGGGTATAAAGGGGCAGATATTATAACATTTATTCTTCTTCTGCTGCCTTTCAATTTATTTGATTTTATTTTTTGACTGTATGTTTTTGTTTTCTGTTCTGTATATATAATTGTTTTGAATGAAAAAAAAATTAGATACTAAAAGAATTTGCAAATTTTTGAAAAAAGTTCAAGCTTAAAACCACATCACAGAAGTTTAACTAATTTTAAGTTATTCTGCACATTTAAGCAACACATCCTTTAAGATATTTAGACTCCATGTACTTCTGAGTTTATTAGAGAAAGTTGTTTTTACATTAAAGTTGGCTCAGTTGTCTTTACAGGATAGCAAATGATGAACATCTAGAATGAAGTTTGAAAAACAGAAATGTTGCTGCAGTCATGAGAGGTTAAAAACGTGTAACTATCAAGAACATCAAATTGCTGCAGCACCTCAGACAGAACTGATGTTAACTCTGTTTCTTTGGTTATAAATTACTTTAAAGTGTTTTTGTATGATATTTTGTGGAGAAACTTTCAGTCTGAAATGTTAAAAAGGATGTTTTTTTCAGCCAATTAAAAATAAAAACCTGCTTCAGCTACTTCGCCTGTAAGCAAAATTTATAATTACTATTATAAAAATGTCAAACTAAATTGTTTTAGTTATATTTAAAACATCGTTAGACATCCGACAATGTCTGTCCTTCACTTTTCCTCATCAGATGATATTAATTTGCTCTCATGAGTTCGGCGGTGACAGCTGGCTGCAGAGAAACGACAGTCCAATTAAAGTTAACAATTAATAGCCCTGCAGCCGTCCATAATTCTTCTAACCTGTGCCATGACCCCAAACACCCAGCTGAAGGACTGCTGCAGTTAAAGTTAAAAATGCTACCTGAGTTTGTCTTAATCCAGAAAACATAAAGTTGATTAAAATAAAAAAAAGATTCAGTGGAAAGTTTTGTTCACTTTATCATTAACAACATAGAAAGTGACAAACAGTGCAACAGTGCGGTAAAAAAAAAACGAAGCAGTCACTGGTGTAAAATGACTGTTATTTATCACAGAGGGGGGGAGTTTAAATAAGTTATTGACAAACCCAAACAACTCAACAATTACTTCAAAAAGCAATTTTTATTTTCCCGGTTGTTAAATCTCACTTTGACATTTCCAAATTTCCCCCTCAGCTCTGTATCTGAAAGTTGGCAGCTGTGAGGAATGAGCGTAGCGTTAGCGACACAACAACAGATTCAGACAGCAGATATGTCGAGCTGACATGTTATAGCTGCTTTTTTTCTAGCATTAGCTGGGTGGAAGGTTTGTGATTAAAGCAGCAAGTGTCTGTTCCTGAAATAAGACTCACAAAACAAGTGTTTCAGAACAGTTCTAACACAATTTATTTTAATCTGATACAGTGTTGATGATGTTTTTGTCATTTGAAATAGTATTTTTAATCTTGTAGCCAGGTGGGGGTTCTTGTTTGTCTGTTGCCACATTGAGTTGCTGAGAAAACAAGTTACTGTTCTAACAGGAGCTGAGTGCACTTAAATCCATTTATCTGAGAATTATCACACCACATAAAATCTGTTTTCATGAGTTCCTGTGGGTTTTTTTTTCTTAGAGGCCATGTAATCTTAGCAGGATTTCCACATTTTCACAGCACTCTGATCAATAAACAACAATCAATTTTCCCCTGAGAGCAAAGAGAAAGGTTCATTTTATCCACAATGTGTTTTCATTCAAATTATGGCAGCTTTGTCAAACACCCCCAACCAGCCCACCCCCCATTTTTATTCACCTTCTTCAAGGGTGCCCGTAAGGAGACATGGGGAAGAATATAAAAAAAAAAACAGATCCTGATTCTTTTGCAAGATCCTGAGAAACCTTTGCAGGTTATTTTGAAATCTGTGCAAGATCCAGAGAAACCAAAAAAAAAAAAAATCTGGACGGGTTCTTCTTTATTGAAACTTTTCGTCTCTCCTCCAAGAGACTTCTTCAGTCGGAAGAGTTTCAGGTGAACTCAGCCTTATAAGCACTGCCTTCACATTGTGGATATAAATATATATATGTAAATATATAAAGTTCACATGAGAAGATGTAAAGAAATGGCAGGTTGGCGTTCCTGGACTGTGATGTCTCAGTTTGTGATGGAGAATGGTTGGAAACTGACATGTACAGCAAACCCACCCACACAGACCAGTATTTGCACTTTGACTCCCATCACCCAAGTTAGGAGTCATCAGGACTCTGAATCACTGAGGAGACAGTGTCCCTACAAACCCAGGAGCCAGGGACAAGGAGAAATCACACACAAGACAGGCCATAGAACAGTGTGGTTCTAACTGGGCTTTCCTGAAAGCAGACAAGAAACCCAAACAGGACTCCAGCCATCCACTAGGTGAAAATGAAGACCCCAAACCAGCGGCCACTCTGTATGTTGCGGGAGTTTCAGAAAAACGGAGACTTTTATTCTTTAAACATGACATCAAACCCCCATCAAACACACATTACGACAAAGACTGGTTCACCCCAAATATTCAGTTCAGTTATACCCAGGGGAAACAAAACAGCCACTGTTAAAAAAGAATGAGCCAGCACAGACAAGCAACATCATCAGGGCAGGACTCTGCAGTTTACACTTATCTATAGGCCAGCGATCAATGTTTCAGGAATGTTCTCATCCTTGATAGAGAGGAACAATGGTTTGAGAGAGGAGTAAAGGAAGCCATTTTTGTGAAGAAAAACTGTCCATCATTAAACAGGGGTGGAGGCCTTTGGGTCCAGTTGTCCGCCTCCTACAATGCTGTTATTGCAAGCATGACTCAGCCCCCTGTGAGTAAAAGGTGTGAATCAGGACCCCAATGATAGTCAGGTGATGAACCACATGATCCTGAACAATAGAATTAATAGAATTAATTGCATTTAATTGAATTAAATTATACTTTATTGATCCCAAGGGGAAATGAAAGCACTAATGATCTATTGTTTGACTGACTTGACTTGATTTGACTCTTTTGCATGTGAACAACCTGTTTGTCCACCATGTGGAGGCAGTGCTTATAAGGCTGAGTTTACCTGAAACTCCTCAGACTAAAGAAGTCTCTTGGAGGAGAGACGAAACATTTCATTATAGAAGAACCCTACCAGAGGACCTACTTATTTTTTCTTTTTAATTTTTCTACCTGGATTACGGAGATGCATCAGGACATCCTGAAAAACCTTTGCAGGTTATTGAGAAACCTTTGCAGGATCTTGTAAAACATTTACAAGTTATTAAGAAACCTTTGCAGGTTAATAAGAAACCTTTGCAGGATCATGAGAAACCTTTGTAGGATCTTGTGAAACATTTGCAGAATCTTGAGAAACCTTTGCAGGATCCTGAGAAATTATTGCAGGGTCCTGAGAAACCTTTACAGGATCTTGTGAAACATTTGCAAGAACATGAGAAACCTTTGCCGAAACCTGAGAAACCTTTGCAGAATCCTGAGAAACCTTTGTAGGATCTGACACTTTGCAGGATCCCGAGAAAACTTTGCAGGATCTTTAGAAACCATTGCAGGATCCTGAGAAAGTTTTGCAGGATCCTGGGAAACCTTTGTAGGTATTGAGAAACCTTTTCAGAATCCTGAGAATATTTTGCAGGATTCTCTGAAACCTTTGCAGGATATTAAGAAACCTTTGCAAGATCCTGAGAAACCTTTGCAGGTTATTGAGAAACCTTTTCAGGATCCTGAGAAAGCTTTGCAAGATCCTGAGAAACCTTTGCACGGTCCTAAAAAACATTTGCAGGATCTTTAGAAACCTTTGCATGATCCTGAGAAACACTTGCAGCATCCTGAGAAACATTTGCAGGATCCTGAGAAACCAGTGCAGGTGATTGAGAAACCTTTTCAGGATCCTGAGAAACCTTTGCAGGATCTTTAGCAGCATTTGCAGGATCTTTAGAAACATTTGCTAGATCTTTAGAAACCTTTGCAGGATCCTGAGAAACCTTTGCAAGACCCTGAGACACCTTTGCAGGTGATTGAGACACCTTTGCAGTGTCCTGATAAACCATTGCTGTCATGATTTTCACCTGTCCACAGCCACTTCACATTGTCATGCCCACTTCCTGCCTCTATCGTAATTATTCTCATCTCACTCACCTGTTGTCTTCAGTATTTAAGACCAATCCTTACTCTCAACCAGTGCCAGATTATTGAACAGCCCAGCTCAGTAGATATCCAGCATTCTCCTCCTAAGCCTCGTTTTGACTCCCATGTCACGACCCTGTTTTGCCTCACGGACTTCCGCCTCTTGCCTCATCCCTCTCTGTATCGACTTCTGCCTCAGATCTCTGGACTTTGACCCGTTTTTGGATTTTGGACCACGAGCCTGGACTCCCCTCTGGATTTGTCTGTCCCTCTCAGCCTCTTTGTGCATGAACCTGGTCTGTCTCACGGATAACGCTGTCAGCCTGATTGTTTCCCCAGCTCCCCCCGGAGCGTCTCCGGTGACGTCATCATCAGTGGACAATCTCTATTTCCCTGGTGGGATCCTTTTTGCTCACAACACCCAGCAACAGAAGTTTCCCCATAAGGAATACCCAGCAATTTCCTGTTTTCACCAGCCCTCAGAAAAAATTAACTGTTTCTAAACGTTCCCTGTGTTTTGGCTGAATTTTCGAACTCTTTCTGATTCTTGTCAATTGCAGGATCTTTAAAAACTTTTGCAGGATCTTTAGAAACCTTTGCAGGATCTTTAGAAACATTTGCAGGATCCAGATAAACCATTGCATGATTTTTAAAAACTTTTGCTAGATCTTTAGAAACCTTTGCAGGATCCTGGGAAACCTTTGCACGTTATTGAGAAACCTTTGCAAGATCCTTAGAAACGTCCTGATGCATCTCAGTAATCCAGGTAAAAAATTCAAAAGGAAAAATAAGTAGGTCCTCTGGACAGCTTC
>JARVJO010000394.1:2312988-2333706 GCA_031762555.1 Cynodonichthys magdalenae | reverse complement strand
GATTTGGAGGCACTGATCCTCATCCCAGCCGCTTCACACTCGGCTGCGAACCGCTCCAGTGAGAGCTGGAGATCACGGTCTGATGAAGCCAATAGGACCACATCATCCGCAAAAAGCAGAGATGCGATCCTAAGGTCACCAGAATAGATCCCCTCAACACCTTGGTTGCTCCTAGAAATTCTGTCCATAAAAGTTATGAACAGAATTGGTGACAAAGGGCAACCTTGGCGGAGATTGATAGAGACTGATATGTTAAAGCTAAATGAAGAAAAAGACTAGCTAAAAGCTAAAAGAATTAAGCTTGAAGGAGTTAAAACGTAAAAGTACCGGAAATCATAGAATGTAGAAAAATGATAGCATGAGCTAAAACAGATGTCATAAAATGGGAATTGAAAAGACAATCAATTTAAATATTTAGAAAATCATAAGAAATTTAGCAAAAAATGTAAGGAAATTAGTGTTTTGTAGATTATTTCTTTGTTGTAACAATGCTTCTTGGCAATAAAGCTTATATCGTTGGAAAGTCTGTAAATGTCCCTTTTAAATGGTACCACATTTGTAAGGAACATGCCTTTGTGGAATGAGCAGTAAAGCTGAGTCTTCTCTGCCAAACAGCTTCTTTTGCTGTTTTGAGCTTCTGATACCACCAGGTGCTGCCAGTAATGAGATTCATTGCCAAGAAGCATTGTTGCAGCAAAGAAATAATCTACCAAACACAAATTTCATTACTTTTTGTGCTAAGTGTAGTTTAACTATTACTTCAATCTACAGTACATGTAAACCTTGAAAAAACTGATTTGTTGTGATATTCCCACTTTCAAAATATGACTTAAAATATAATTTTCAGTTGATCAGTTTTTACTCCATTGGCGAAACAAGCACAAAATCTTTGACTTTTATCATTTTTTTCTCTCTTACCCTACAGTGCAAGTTGCCCAAAAGGATGTGTTTCTACCGACGCAATTTATCCTGGCAGGTAGAAATTCGTTGCCCATCAGTACACATTTGGGGAAATGAAATTGCTTTCCCAGAAAAAGGGACCTGTTGAGGTTATTCTCTCAGCCATAATCTATAAACAGCGGTTTAACTTGGTCAAACATGATCCAGGAGATGTGATAACATCCAGTATTGCTTTCAAAGGAGGGAAAAAAGAATATTATCTAAAACTGAATTCATCAGCTCAGTTAAAGGTAAATTATTACCCAGAAATCTAAATGTCATGTCATGATGTGAAAGCTTCTGGTGCTGAATGCTATTGACATTTCCCTCCAGCTCTGAAGGCACTTTTAATAATTGTGTGGTTTACTCTTTTGCTTGTGTACTTAATTGATTACCGCTGCTTAATTGCAGTCTTGTGTTTGTGTTCCTTCGGCTGAAGGACTGCCTCCAAAATCTTCTGATGTTTAATCAATTCCGCTTGATTCAAAAGCATCTGCTTCCTTTTCCACAGTGAAATATTTGAAGCTGAGCGCTGAGACTCAGCAAAGTGAGAGATGCGTTTCATTCACTTTGCGTGGGTTTAATTGCCTGCTTGTGTCCTTTGGGTGGAGATGAAGTTGTTCTTCACTCGAGGCTGAAACTTGGATAAACACGACGAGTGTAATTTAAAGCTAAGTGACTTGGGACCCCCCCTGTTTGGGCTATAATCATGGTCATAGATCATTTCTATCCTTGCTAATTATCTCAACTATCATCACTCCTGATAATAACGATGATCAATTGTTCTTGGTCGCAGTGACAGCAATAATGAAAAGTTTATTAGCCTCCATGAACCTCACACATGTGACTGGGGAACTCTTAAATCACCAGTGGAAAAAGAAAATACTAAATAAATTGATCAAGTCTTCATTGTTATTGTTGTCTTTTTTACCAGAGTCTCAAAAGAATAAAGATCATGCAAGTCATTTCTTGGCCTTTATTACCTGCTATAATATGGTTGATAGGTTTCACAGCCAGTAACTAATAGCAGAACTTCTTAAGTGTTCATTTCTTCACAGTGTGGCATCTTTTCTCTTTGAATAATCAGGATGTTTAGGCTGTTAGGAAAATTTCTGCAAGAATTTTTACTTTCATTTAAACAAATAAATAATTTTAAGTCTAGTGTTTCTTGAGGTGTTGCATGTTGCCTTTCTTACCAGTTTTTAAACTACGATCATCTTATGTTGTACAAACGTTGCACCATGTCAAATAATTATGCAATGTCTTGTGTGAAGTTAGCACTTACTACCACATTAGATTTTAGCTCACTGGCTGTAAAATTAAGTACCACAGCTGCAGATGATAAGAACCACTACTATCAGAGTAGTGTAGTGTATGTAATGTGCAATGTTTGCTTCTGAAATAAGTAAAAATGTGATTTTAATGATCATTTGAGCCACAGCACTTCAGTGTTTCTTGCTTTCCTGTTTGGAGCTCAGAAAGTGAGCTCTCCTCTGTCAGGAACCAGATGTTCTTTTCTTGTTTTTGCTGCAGCATTAGCCGTATTGACTCTTCCAAGCATGTCCCCCTTACTTGTTTGCCACAGTTTGTTATTCACCCGCACCTCTGGGAATGACACAAGTATTCTTGACTCACTCAATCAGCCGGATGAAACGCTCATGGAGACACCAAACATCGAACAGTGTGGCTGATGCATCCATCCACTGAACATCAGCTTGTTTGTGGTGCAGCAACAATGCTGCAATGCCAAAAGCATTCATCCATCCATCATTCAACCATCCAACCATCTGACCATCCAACCATCCATCCATCCATCCATCATTCAACCATCTGACCATCCATCCAACCATCCATCCATCATTCAACCATCCAACCATCCAACCATCCATCCAACCATCCATCCATCCATCCATCCATCCATCCATCATTCAACCATCCAACCATCTGACCATCCATCCATCCATCCAACCATCCGACCATCTGACTATCCATCTATCCATCCATCCATCAATCTGACCATCCATCTATCATTCAAACATCCAACCATCCAGCCATCCATCCATCCATCCAACAATCTGACCATCCAACCATCCATCCATCCATCCATCCATCCATCAATTCTTCCATCATCCAATCATCCATCCATCCAGCTATCCATCCAACCAACTATCAATCATCCATCCATCCATCTATCAATCCTTCCATCATCCATCCATCCATTTTCCAACATTTCTTCTAGAGTCAGGTTGAGGGGGCTTGAGCAGGAGGGCGCAGTGGTTTTTAGTCACCTCTTCCAGCTCTTCTGGAAAGATTCTTAAACAGTTGAGGCTCCTAGTAGAATTCAGGCCCAGGCCAGCTGTGACACGGTCTCTCCAACATGTCCTGGGTCTTCCTGGGATCTCTTCTAAGTTGAACATGCCTGGAACCCCTCCCTAGGGTTTTTGTTTGGCCCCAGTGTTCCACAGTGGGTTTTTTCTTTCTAAAGCTGCCTTTTCGCTACTGTTTTACTAACTTTATTTTTTACCAAGTATAGCTTTTAAATACTGTTTAAGACTGGTAGCTTTTAGTCAATGTTTTGGTAAATTTAGCTTTTGGTTTTGTTCTGATTGGTTTCAGCTTCTTAAACAGATTTCAGTGTTTCAGATGTTCATAAAGCATTTTCACAGAAGCTCTTTTCTGGTCTCGATTAAAAACATGTAGTTACTTAAACAGTACACCTGCTAACATGTACTTTATAATTTCAGATAAACTGAGTTGAAGATATTGTTTTAAAAAAAAAGAAAATAAAACAGAGAAAAGTGCATCTGCAGGACTTGAGAATAAAAAATGCACAAATGTTCACATTCAGTGTCCTCTGGCTCAGTCTTGTAAGATCACATTCTGTCAGAAGACAAAAAACAAAGGTAGAAGAAATGTTTTATTCACGTGTTGTTTTTGTGTGAGTTTGTCTTCTTGTTCCTAATTTGTCCCAAAATGTGAACTGAAACAAAGTCAGGAAGCATTTTTTTGTCCACGCTTCGAATAAACACTTAATTTAAAGTGACACAGAGCAAATTTAAACCTAAAACAAGTTGCAGACTTTATTTTGTCCATATGAGAAAGAGCTCTGCGATAACAAACAGAGAATCTGTGTTCCTTCATGCTTTGTGCACAGAACCATGCTGTGATGCTGCCTGATGGGTCTGAGCCCTCTGAGAGCGAACCGGAGCCGAGCACAACAGCTGGCAGGTTACTGAGAAGCTTATTTTAGATATTACAGCTGTTTATCAATTTCACATTATAAATGAGGTGTGGAAAATGAAGCTGAATACAAACAGATGATCCTCCTGTGACTCTAACAGTCAGAATCTACATGAAGCTAAAAAGTTCAATAAATTTAAAATACATTACCTCCAGTCCATCCATTTTTCAAATTGTAAATTCACAATTACTGTTTTGCCAACAAATTGTTTGCACAGATTGTAAAAAGAAAGTGCTAAAAAGAGTCAATTTCAAACCTCTCTGAATTATTTTCTTTATTTGCAGCTTTCAAAAAGTCAGACTTGCAATATTTTAAAGCGGTTTGGATCAATAGTTCTGAAGGCTTTCTAAAAGTCTTTACTTGTGTCAAGATCAGGTACAATGAGTGGACTGAAAATGTGTGAAAAGCAGGAAATATAACTTTTTTCTTTATTTTCTGACCTTTGGAGAGTCTGAAGAAATAGTATTTAAGACCACTTTAGTAGATTACAAGAAAGTCTGGCTTTTTAAAAGGAAGAAAAAGAAGAAAGAATAGATGAATACAGACGTCTGTGCAGTACTGGACATAAAGGAAAGACATAAAGTAATTTACATGCCATATGTTGTACAGGTAATCTCAGACAATAGTGTGATATCTTGCATGAAGTTTGTGTCGTGAATGAATTTTAGCTTAAAGTAGACAAATCAGGCTTTTTTAATCCCTTCCTTTTTACATTTAAATCATTCAGTTGGGGTCATTAAAAAGTGGAACTTTGGTTGAAATCCCTCCTTATTCTATACTTTACCAGCTCCTCTTTCTGCTGTGTGTCTCAAAGCAGCTTGATTTGATACTGTTCCTTTAAGGTGCTTCAAGCCCCACCCCCCTCCTGCTTCCAGACCGGTCCACTCCGGTTTAGAGAGGGGGGGTTAGCATTTTCTAGCAGTGCAGAGAGTCTAACCCAGAGTCTGACTCAGAACCAGAGTCTGACCCAGAACCAAAGGACAATTAACAAGGAAAGGAGGAAATTGTGGTTGGTCCAGACGTAATTTGGCAATTCTGTCACAAATAATTTGATGTAATAGTTCAGAAAACATCATAGAATATAGAGAAAACTGAACAGGCTGAAAAATCTGACCCAAACAGAATATAAAGATATCTTTGCAGCACCAGGAAAAACTAAATTCAGCTTTTCTGGCTCCTAAAGATTCCAAGTTCACTACAAAATGTGTTTAACAGCAAAAAATGTGCATTTTGCAGGATATGTCCCCCTACCGCTGAGCTAAAGTCATTTTTGTGTTTGTTAAGCTCAGTTAACTGTGAAAGCTTTTGTGCATATGTTTATTATTATTTAGTGATGTAGAGAATTATTACAGTGACATCTGGAGCTCTGCACTTTTTTATTTTAAAGCAAAGAAAGTCTGACTCTATTTGACAAAACCGCTGATATCTGAGCACATTTTGCTTGAGAAGGTGTTGGAACACTGTGAGGTGAAAAATCACATTATCACTGTCTTGTAGGCTGCATGTTTCTCACCCTCTGTTATTATCAGTGTCGGTGGTGAGTAAGGAAGAGGAGCCTCATGCTGATAAGAGGAAAACTTCCATCCAAGGCTAGAACTCGAAGTAGTGTCAGTGAATTTGGTCCACAAGAAATCGTGTTTGACTTTTCTCATGAGAGTCAAAAAGTGAAATTTTTTTTTATCTATGGCACAGTATGAGGGCCAAAATTAAGACTAATGCACAACCAGCGGTTGCTACATCCTTGTATCAGGAGGCTAAATCTATTCTTAAGCCAGCTATTGATCTGATTAATGGTAGGTTGATACCGCTAACTGAGAGGCCGGCACTGGCAAATGAAAAGGAGACTATTCATTTGTGTTAGCACTGGAGAGGCTAGCAACTAGCATACAAAGGCTGCTCACCTACTTTATAAGACACTAATTTTTTTAAATAAAAAAAAACTTTCTCAACAAAAATGGTTGACATACAAAACCTATAAGAGACATGCACTGACAGAACTTACTGTTCAACATGACGTCAAGCATAAAAATTAAATATAAAACATATTACTGTGAAGCAGACCGCTTTAGTTACCACCTGAATTAGCAGCTTTGTCCTTGTCTATTGGTCGACGACAGTGTATTTTTTTTCTCTTTAGCTGAGTTGTTAGAAAAGCCAGAACTTTTAATGTGGGCATTATACAGAAAGTTTAGTTTTTACAGGAAGTTTTCTTTATTCAAAAAAGTTTGTGTCTAATAGGTAAGCAGCCGAGGTTTTTGGCCCTCATATGGCACCGTATCTATCTGGGGATGAGTTTTCAGACTTTTACCTGTTTCCTGCTGTTTCTTAGAAAACAAAAACTAGTTTGGATTTAAGAGGATTAGTGTCCACATGAATCTAACTCATCAAATCCCGTCTGTTAATCCGCTCACTTTTCCCATTCATTTTGAACTCTTGGCCAGTTTGGAGCTCTGCGCTGACCCTCACTGACGTTTACAGCTGTTTTGGTGAACAGTTTGTTAAATCAGTCTTCTTCCTTCTTTTTTTACACTCAAAGTCAAAGCCAGGTGTTTATAGCTTATGATTTGAGTATTGGTCAGCTTATGAAGGGAAGAAGACTTTCTGTTGATTTTTCTCATTGACTATCTCATGACTAAAACACGATGTGAACAATAAACCATTTCCTAGTTGATTATTGTTACAAATGCAGAACGTTTTTTTGAAAAAAGCAGAGGTTGCTATGGAAACACGATTGTAATTGAACAAATTCAACTCCTTTATGCAGAATGATTTGTGTTAAACTTTCCTTTAGGATCACAGATTAGTTTTTTCATAAATGTCTTAGCTATAAATCTTGTTGAATTTGTACAATTCCAATCATGTTTCCATAGCAACCTCAGCATTTTCTTGATTGACTTGTGACCCGGAAGAATTAGGCTCCCTAGTCCTTGTAACTATGAAATGGTCTATTCATCTGATATCAATCTATTGTTCCTATAATGATATGTTCATTATATTTAATTATTTATTTAAATCATCTTCCAGGTACATCTTTTTTAGTTTGACATTGTAATCCCTTTCAACAACAGGGAACAGCATGAACAGAGTTCTTTGGCCCACATCTACGCACAGAGAAATCGGTCCAATCACCACTTAATTCAAAAGTTGCTTTCCCATCAACCCCCTTGATCAGACTAATCATCCTTCTGGTGACTATCTTTATCTCCCCTAACACCGTCTCCACACCCGATCATGTCGGAGCACGCAGTCTGCCGTTTTACAATATTAGATCCCTGTCGGGGGCACTTCCTCTCGCTTCGAGGAGCCAGCCGACGGCGAAGGTGAGGAAGATGGAACACGACGGCTCCTGCCTGTTCGTTGCATGAGAAAGTGTGAGAGATGTGGTGATGGACTAATCTCTTGCTCTGATTATCTTCCCATTACAATCAGGTGGGAGCCACTCGATGAAGAAGAGCAGAATTTGTCTCTCGTGGCTAAACAGAATATTTGTCAGGGCTTCCACTGTACGCCTACATCCAATCATTCAATTTATCATGTCGTGTGCGAAAAGTTTTACTTTCACAGAGAAATCTTTGAAATGGCAACAATTTATATCTTTTAAACAACGATTAGTAAATAGTGTAAAAGAGATGTCTTCTTCACACTGCAGGCAAATGTGACTCATATGGAATTTATTTACATTTATTTAATAAAACCAACAAAAAGTCCATACGAAAACAAAGCAATTCAATTATAAAATACTGTAAAAATGGTGCAAAAAGAAGAACAGTCTAAATATGATAAACTAATTTTTTTCAAATCCAACCATTTTCAATATGTGGATCTACATCGGCAGAGGTCTACTTGAAAAAATAAGTAAAAGTAAAAATACCTTAACAGAAATTTGAAAAAAACTTTGGTAAAAATACATTTTATTCATAAAACTGCTCACTATAACTGTGAAAGTAAAAAAAAAAGTACTTTTGCATGCACCACGAAACCGAGTTGAATAAATTGCTTTACATTTACTCACCTCGGTTTGGTGGGACCAGTTAACCTGGTTAAGTAAATTCAACACAGGGGTGGATCTAGGGGCGTGGCCACATGGGCATTGGGCCCTGCTGAATTCTGATTGGTACCCTGAAGTGCCGCCGTCCTGTCACTCATCTGTCCTTTGCCCAAGAGGGATGATGGTGGTGCAGTACCATGTCCAAACACACTAAATGATGTTGAACAAATAGCTATTTGGCCCCTCTGTGAAAATTCTTACATCAACCACTGATTCAACAAAAATATTTTTCATGATGAGTTCTGGTCATATATTTGTAGTGCATAACAAGGTGTTAAATTTTAAAATGAAGTAAAAGTATAATTTTTATGTTTTGAATGTATTGAAATAAAAATAAAAGTTGGGATTAAAAAATATATATGGTAAAATTACAGATCCCCAAGAAAAAATACTTGTAATAAATTAAATGTACTTCCATACTTGGGGTGCAACAATACAGAAAATTTGAAAATTCATGACTCTTTAGTCTCATGGTTTAATATTTTTTGATACAAAAAAAGAAATCTTCATGCCCTTCTTAACTTGTAATTTATTGAAATTAATTCTGAACATTTGTTTAACCTCAAAAGTCCAGTTTTTAAATCAAATGTTGCTAAAACAGCAAGTTTCTTAGTGATTCTGAGCTCGACAATGGAGCCTAGGTGGAGCAGTCGAACACAGATTCACTGATCCTTCAACACAGAGCATCTTCAGAAGATAAGCTGGTAAAAGAAATTTTAAAAATTGTTCCATATATAGTGTGTATTGACTGTTTCGATACGGATACATGTATTGTTGCAGCTTTATTCATTACTATACACCTCGAACACGTATCCAATGGTTTTTAAAGTGGCTGCAGTCTGAATTTCACTCAACTGCTACATCTGAGGTCAAAAATGATTCTGTGTTTAGAATAATGATACCGGCCTCATGCTTTTTGAATCTTCACGTCTTGAACTACAAAGCAAAAATCCAGTTGATTGATAAAAATGCACAGACTATCCCTTTAACACACGTGACCAAAAAAGGAGTGGAAAATCATAGAAAACGTAAACTGTTCTGACTTGCATCTTCTCAGCATGCTGTGGAAAACATTTACTCAAATGTCAAAGCAGCTGAAGCATGTAAATAACTACATTTCCATTGACACATCAGTTTGAATAGTAAATTACTGCCCTCCGTTTCTCCCCAAGATTAGCTGGCAGGAGGAAATGGTGGGGAATAAAACACATAACCAGTGGACCAGGGGAAATCAGGCAAACTGAGCATGTTAAATCCCCCTCTTCGCTGTTGTATGATGGAAGCATTTACTGTGTGGACCACTAAAAAAAAAAAAAAAACATTGGAATTTTGCTAAAGAGCCCAACAAGCTAAATGTTTTTGTTTTGTTTTTTCTTCTCAGCTCAGAAACAACAACCTGCCAGCCGCTGAAGACCGATGATAGGAAAGCAGTTGACACTCGGGCAGACAGCCCAAACAGGAATGGCTGCATCAAAGGACGTAAACACCATCGCCACCGCAGGGCCAAAATGTGAGTTTGTCTTCTCGCGCTCACAAATGCTTAAATGTGATACTTCAAAACCCTCAAGAGGGTTTCCTGAGCTCAAAGAACAGGTGCCTGGACAAAGATGAGAGAGCTTTGAAATCAATACGCATTAAAGATGTGGGAGTTTTGATCAGTGTGACACACTTCTGACGGTGAATGGTTCAGGTCTGGGTTTTTGTGTTTTGGGGGGGTTGTTTTTGTAGATCACAGAGCTGATGATAAAGAGCTTCAGCAGATTCCCAGAATCCCTTCAAGGCCTCTGAGTCTCAGTGAGAAAAAAAATAAATAAATAAACAAGCTAATCTTTATATTCTAGTGCCGTAAACGTAAAAAAGTCTCATCGGTTCAACCCTGAATGCATCGACGCTGGAAGGGAAATTTACAGTTTGTCATTTAGATTCTCACTTTCAGCAACACATCGAACAAAAAGCCTCCTTCACCAGAGCTGTTTAAGGTTTGTGGTTCTGAGGCAAGTACCTCGTGATTCACGTGTCAAACTCAAGGCCTGTGGGCCAAATCTAGCCCTCCTTAAAGGGAGCGTATTATTTAAAATCGACTTTTTATCATGTTATGTCATTCTCTGGTAAAAACATATCCAGGTTGTTGCTTTGACTCATTCATGCATGTTTGAGAAATCATTGCATCTCCTGTAGTAGCCATGTGGCACTGCCTAAGCTCCGCCTATTTATACAAAGCTCCACCCTGTAGCTCAGTTTGCTGCTGAGCCTTCACAAAACAAAGCACCCCTACCCTGAAGCATTGTTGGGAAGACGTGCTGAAGTGGGAGTGTCAGAAATGGCAAGGTCATATTTATTTTTATAACAATTGAAGGTAACATAGTTGCATGATGTGGTTTAGAATTGAATTATATGTCTGGAAAATACATAATACCCCAACTTTAACATTTATTTGGCCCCAAAGGGGACATTTTAAATGTAAATTAGCTTTGTTGCTTTTATTTTTTGCTTAAAGTCTTTCTTATGTCATCATCAGGTTCTATGCAGCAGCTCTGCAGTGAATGTATTTCAGCCAAAAACAGCCCAGAGGGTCTTGAGTTCTTGTGACGCCCCACTGTAATACTCAGTGGGGGAATAAAAATTGTTTTTGTGTGTGTTTCTGATTTACACTCGCAAGGTTGATATGTGCTTTTTACACTTGGAAGATGCATTCAGACTAAAAGCAAAGTAAAGCAGGGAGTTTGTGTGGGAGAAGTGCTTTGGGTATTAGTGAGGCGATGAAAAGAAGTCTTATTCCAGAACCATATGCATGAATTTTAAAGGTGATCAGACGCCAAAACACTGCACAGCTGCATCTAATCTCATGATGCAGGGTTTTACAAACATTTTATACTTATTGGAGATTAGAGACAGAGTCAGGCTCACACCAATTACAAAATTGGCCTATTTTCACCTAAACAATGTATCTAAAATTACTGGCGTGATTTAGAAGAGTGTGAAGTTTTGACAGGTCTTAACAGGTCACAGTTGTAGCTCCTGTAAAACACAGCCGAGTTCTCGGTAGAGGCAAGAAATGGGGTCACATCACTCACTGTGTCGTATCGTCTTGAATGCTCGTGTGCGTCTTTAAATGGTTCAGGGCCAGCGTGCATCTCTAACACAACATTTCAGGTGGTCTGAATCAGGTCTGTTTATTGCTGGCAGATGGGAAATTAAACAGTGAGAAGCAGCATTCGGTTTTCGTGCACCTTATTTTTTGAACCAGTTCCCAGAAAACATGAGGCTTTGGATGTTTGAAAGCTTCTGGTTTTGATTAGATGGGATTTGGGATTTTTTCATATAAATGACTTTGCTGACTCTAATTTTTTTTTTAACCTAAAACCCTCATTGTACTATTCTGATTGAATCAAACCAAACACTTCATTACAAAAAAAGCCTTTGAAGAAAAACAAAAAAACGTTTCATTTTCCAGCATTTGACTCTTTGTATGTTTTATGAAAAGTACTTTAGATTGATTTGTTGTTGAGGTTTAATAAGCTAGAAAGATGCATCTTTTTCTGTTCAGGAAGGTGCATCTTCAGGTGGTACCATGCTATAGCTGTAACATTTTGTAAACTCGTTAGGTATCCAGTTGCTGGAGTTGCTGCATCACTGATCACCCTGTTACTGTAGTAAACAGCTCATATGACTTAATAAAAAAGTAGAATAAAAGGATTAAGAGTTTACGACCAGCCTGAACCTGAAGTGGTTATCAATAAAAATGTTTGTCCTGTCAGAATTAATTAACTGAACTTGCCTTTTTACTTATTTTTTTTTTTTATTTTATTTTTAAGACCATCAATTTTGGTTTGAAGTAACCATCAATATTCAGCAAGTAGGCCAAGGCAATTAGGAGGAACTCAACTAAATAAAGACAAATGACAATTTATTGTTTACTCAAGACATAAAAGTCGGTTAAGTCAGAAAGTTGGAAGAACTTTAGTTCTTGAGAACAGCTGCTTAAAGCATTCATTGTACATCTATACAAGATCAATTTTAAAATTAGCTGTTTAAAGGGGACATGTGCAAGTTTCTATTCAGTCTCTCCTGGTGCTGTGCTGATATCTTTATATTCTGTTCTACTGTATTTAGACCACAACTGAATGATTTAAATGCAGATTTAAAGGCAGGACATGTCTCCTTTATTAAAGAGTAAATGAAACCAGAAACTCAGTGATCCCTGTAGGTTAAACCTGAGTCAGGAGATCCAGCTGATGGACGTTTGACCAGGAAATATCCAAATTCTAGAAGTTCAAACATGATTTTCAGGCTGCTTGTTGTTTTTGTTGCACTTTTGTGCTCAGTGGTTGCGTCACATCGGTACCAAAACAAGATGTTCTCATTAAGCCATCACTGTTCCACATTGGTTAAATCCTAAAGACCAAATAAAATTAGCTCCGTGTAATTTTAGTGTGAGCTTACAAAATAGCAGGCCTGCATTGCAGAATCAGCCGAGTGACACTGATTTTACTGGTGTTCTGCAGTTTGTTGCCTCCTGCTTCACACATAAACGCAGAGTTGAAGCTATCAGCTATCAACCCAGTCCACCTTAGTGAGTTACAAACTGAGAGGGACAAACAACTCAAACGCACCATGAATAAAGCAAAAATGTTATGTGACGCTCAGAAAACAAGAACAGAAAGTATCGATATGTGTGAAGCTGATGATGGGGGGGTGTAATGGTGTGGGAGGTGCTTTGCTACAACCGTTGGTGAATTGTTCAAAACTGAGTGCAACTCTTAACCAGCATCACTATCAATCAGCACCCCCCCCCCCCCCATAATCTAGTGCGTGATATCCAATCACTCATCAGGGACCAAAATTATAATTTGAGAGAAACCCAACTAGACTTTTTTAACTTAAAGGAATTGATGCATGAGATGACTTACCCTTTATTCTCCAACACAACAGTCTGATTACAGAGTTAAAGGGTGGTGGTGGGGGGTTATTGTGTATTTTCCAGGTACATAGATCAGTTCTACACCACAATCAAGTAGCTATGGTACCTGCAGTTGTTATAAAAACACTGTACTGTATGTATCAAAAATAAATTTGATTTTGCATCTAAATGCCTCGAAATCGGCCTCTGTCTCTTTAAGAACCTCCTACCATTTCTGATACTCCCACTTCAGCTTGTCTTCACAACAATACTTCTGGAGGAGGGGTGCTCTGAGGGGTAGGAGCTCAGCTGCACTGAATTCCAGGGAGGAGCTTTTTTGTAAGTAAGCAAAGCTTTGTACCAGCAAGCATTTAGACCAAGTAGGGGTCTCTGCAGTACATGTTGTTCTGTGGGCGGAGTTGGCCCTACCTGTGATTGGTCGGATTGGCTTGTCTTGTGGAGCAACTTAAAAAAGGAAGTAATGATAATAGTAAAATAATACCACTGTCTCACAAATATTTATAGTGAACATGTAAACATAATTTATTGACTTTAAATGTTGTGTGGCAAGCACCTTCCTGTCTCAAGTTATGATTAATATTAATCATTATATAACCCCCAGCTTTATCAAATCCCACCGTCAATTCAACCAATCACATCTTGGGTAAACTCCTTCTACAAAGTAAGCAACTCCTTTTTAGTGACTGCAGAGACCCCTTCTCATTTAGGCAGTTCCACATGACTAAAATAACACCCCACCACCACCACCTTTAACATGCTTCAGTTCCCAATTTTTAGGTTAGCATAATGTGTATTTAATTAATTACATCAAAATTTATACCAAAAATTCTAAGAACTTTATAGTTTTTGTTCACATCGCTCTTAAAAAGGGTTTATTATATTAGCTGAAGAAGGTTCCTGTGAATCTTGATATTTAGAAATGCTTGTTTTATGTCTGATTCTGTCTATGAGTCACTCTGACACAATAATAATATGTCAATTCTGCCTTAGGAGAGGCTTGACTTACTCCACAAGTGGGAATAATATCTGAGCATACTGCATCCAGTATCATGCAATCTTTGCGTCATTCCAAAAGAAATAAAAGCAAAAGTCTCATATGTCTTCCAACAGTTCCTTTTAGTTGAAAGTCAGCAGGTTGAGGGTTAACTGAAACGCAGCACACATTTCTCAGCAGCCTCTACATGAAGCACATAAAAAATGTTTGTGTTTATTTCATTTATGTTGTTTTAAGTGGCTAATGAGCTACAGGGATTTCAAAAAGACTGTTTAAATAATAAAATGTCTGAGAAAAGTCTTCTCTTGCTAATTGGCCAGCAGCAGTGAAGCTCAGCAGAGAATACAGACACTAGTCAGGAAATGAAACTACAAGCCTCTGACTCTGGATTCCATCTAAACACGGTGTTTTGGTTTTAATGAGTGTGTTCTAGAAATAAGTTTCAAACTAATTGGAATAAAGGATGGCTGCAGAATTAAACCATTTCTTGCGCTGACAGCTTTTGTTTACCTGGAAACTTCACTTGAAATAAGTGTGTTAAATTCGGCTTTAAGCACGTTTTCATCACATCTCCACATGTCCCGTTCTCATTCACTAAATTCCAATTTCCTCCCATTACGTTCCCTCTGCCTCATCAAAAGGAACAGTTTCTGCTAGCAAAAGGAAATGCAAATAGCCTCTCATACAAGGCCAACATGTCAGAGGTGTTAATGAGTGATAAAGCATTCTCATTACTGGGGGGGGGGGCTTGGTCTGACTAATCAGCTGTAATGTGTTTCAGTTTCCCCTGTGCATCAAGCAAAACTGGCACTGGTTTATCAGAGTTACTCCGGTTTCTGAAGGTAACTTGTTCTATGGTGCAGAGGATATTTTGTGATAAAACTCATATGATGAAGTCAAGACTAACTACTGGTGCTCAGGAAACAAATACCTCAGAACCCCCCTAGAACTGCTTCAGTCCACAGCTGCTGCAAGCAGTTCTTGGCTTCTGGTATTCTTTTTCAAATTAATTATATTATTAACTGTTCTGACAACCTGGTTTTTAAAGATAAAAATACTGTCAAAACAAAATTTGGTATATGAATGTACATAAATTAGTAGTGAGATTTAGAAACTTGCACAAAGGGAGCCACCTGAAATCTTGCCTCGGGTGCTAAAATGGCTAGGGCTGGCCCTGGCAGGCTGTATTATGTAGTGGACCCCCATTGAAAACACTGGTGTATTGTGTCATCATTAAGTATTAAAATTAAATGTTTTTTACCCAACCTTACTGCAGTGGGTTAAAAATGGTTTGTGTGTGGTGCGGTTCAAGAAGTCAGAAAAGAGTTAAAATGGGGGGAAAAAACTAACATAGCAGCTAAAATAGACATATCCTGCATTTAAATCCTTCTTTTTCACATTTAAATCATTCAGTTTGGGTCTTTATAAAGTGGAACAACAATGTTTTGGTCTGTATTCCTCCGTATTGTAACTTTATCAGCTCATCTTTCACCACTTTTCTGAAGTGCGTCTCAAAGCAGCTGGTTTTGTTACTGTTCCTTTAAGGCACTTCAAGTCCCGCCCCCCTCCGGCTTCCAGACCGGTCCGTTCCAGTTTAAGAGAGGGGGTTAACATTTTCAAGTGTTCAAAAACTTTTTTCTTTACAGAGCCTCGTTTCAGATAGCAGGCAAACCCTTAACAAACCCTGGGTTAATGCAGATACTTACCCCGCTCTGTGATACTCAGGGTTTTCGGTTTCAGAACAGCTGATATCAACTGGGTAACTTAACTCTGAGTCAAGTTACCCCTGGGATAATTTGGAGTATGAAGCCCTCATCAATGGAAGTCAGATAACGCGATTCACCATGGCAACGGGAGAAATTAATAAGACCGGAAGTCCATTTCTCTGCGCTTGAACTAAAAGTGTTAATCACGCCATTAGAGAATATTAACATATATAAAAAATAAAAATAAAAAAATAAAAACAATACTGTTGCTGCTGCAAGTGAAAGAGAGTTAGTGCGGCAAAGAATTGCTGATTCAGTCAATGCATGATTATGATTTTACAGAAATTTTAACTTTTATTCTTTACAATTATTCAAGTGGATAAAAGTGAGTGTGTGTGCATTAAATGTGTGTGTAGGAGCAGCCCAGCTTGTACATAGCAGCAAATAAAGAATTAAATTATAAACGTATTAAAATCAGGTAAGGTCCAGGTATAAGCTCTTATGTTCAACCTTTAACAAATTACATATATTCAATGCATGAAATTATTGTGTCCCCCCCCCCAAAAAAAATTGTGTTACCCCATCTTCTCTCTGCCAATATTTAATATTGAACACTTGAAAGTGACATAATGCTAGGATATGTGTCTAATTAGTGCTTATAGGTGATTAAGCCTGACCTCCATTTACAATAAACTGAAGTAAACTCAGTTTAGTGTTTCATCAGAGGATGATGATGATGAAGAAAGTTTGTCTGCTACAGAGGGAGCAGACCCAGGTTCATATTGAGGTGTTTCAGTGTAGGTTTAAAGTTTATTTTACTTTTCATTTTGAATCAGAATGACTGTTAATTTTTCACAAAAAGAGCTAAAGAAGCTCCATCAACCATGGAGCTCAAATTTCTTCTGTAAAAATAAAATTAAAAATAAAATAAAATCTTTTTTTTTCCAGAAGTTTAATCATTTTAAAAAACAAAATAAATTATATATACAATAAAAATAAATACTGCTTTAAAAATTTAAACCTTTGATCATAAATTTTATTGTTTTTCCGTCTCTAAAGCTTCCTAGGAAGCAGCTATGAGCTGTACTTGAAGGAAAAGATTGAAACCTGTTCAATCAATAACATATAAAAATGTTCAGATTTTCATCCAGAAATGACAAGACGTCTAATTATCCTCTCTCCCGACCTATATTTCTGCGAAGTATAAGTGCTTCAACATCTACAGTCTCCTCAAGAAATGGACATGCCCTCTCTGACTCTGTCCTGCTGCAGCTCTCAGTTAAAGAGTCAAACAAACTCAGGATATGTTCCAGTAATCCTGCTACTGAGCAGGGTTGGTTCACGGAGTAAGTTGAGGGGGTAAGTTAACTCAGGATAACTGCTATCTGGCTTTCTGAAACCCAAGCCAGAGTCTGACCCAGAACCAGAGAAGAATCAAGATGAGGAAATTGTTGTTATTATTATTTGGCATTATTTATTGCCTTATTTGGCAATTTTGTCACAGATAATTTGACTTAATAGTTCAGAAAACGTCACAGAGAAAACTGAACAGGCTGAAATATCTGACCCAAACAGAATATTAAGATATCTTTGCAGCACCAGGAGAGACTAAATTCAACTTTTCTGCCTCCCAGAGCTTCCAAGAACAACAAAATGTATTTAAACAGCTAAAAAGTGTATTTTCCATGATATGTCCCCTTGAACACTTATGGTCAAAGCAAATACATTTTAGAGATATTGTGACATTATGGTTTGTTTTATTCTGAATCATGTTCACCATCCCTAAAGTCTTTCTTTAGACCCAAGCAGGCAGCTATTTTCATCAAATGGCCTATAATATTACCTAAAAATAAGCCCTCCTCTCTAACTGAGTACAGTTAGAGAGGAGACTTTACATTTATTTCCAGTAAAAGCAGGACTCTTCTGAAACAGCTGAAGGACATCACACTGCAGCAGAATAAAAGAGAGATTTAGCCCACTGATTTATTTAACTGTCTTTATTGTTCAAATGGTGGACAGAAATGGTGTTAATTAAAAACAGGTTCTTAAACAGAAGATTGACATCATCAGACAATGAATAAAATCAGGTACCTGGCAGAGACAAGCACTCTTAATGTTATTTATTTAATACAATATTAAAATGTTGCACGTTTAAAAGCTTTTGAAAAATGTTTATTTTTTGTAGAATGCCGTTTTTCCATGATTCCATGTTTTACTTATTTAAACGAGATTAAATAGCCAGGTTTAATGTTTCACAGTGATAAATGAGTAAAACATTAAATTAAAAGAAGCTCCTGTTGGTTTCATGCTGCTGAGATTTCACATTCCCCTCTCATAAAAATGACTGAAGTCTCCTCTCTGGTTGCAGACACTACTTTGATGATGTTTTCTCTGCTCGACCAAAGGGGAAGAAGAAGAAAAGGAAATCTGAGCGCAAGAGGAAAAGAAAAAGGTGAGTTTTCAAAGTTTGTTGATGTTGTTGTGTAATGTTGAATTCCTTTGTTGTAACTTTTTTTAAATAAATAAAAACAGAGGCAGGACTGGATCCAAAAGACTGCATCAAAATGAAATAATGCAACAAATGGACTTCCTGAACTAGACTTTACTACAGGACTGATTACAGTCTTTTAACAAACTGGACTGACCTAAGCTGTATTTATTGAAAATAAATTAGAAATAAATATATTTATAATAAATTTTGTTAGAATTAAACTGTATCAGTTTCAAACTACTATAATTAAAACTATTTTTAATGAATTGGGCTAAATTTAAATATAATTAGAATAAACTGGGCAAGGGGTCTGCAACCTTTACGATCAAAAGAGTCATTTTTGCTCCTTGGCTCACTAATAAAATGTGCCCAGAGCTGCAAAATAAACTACAACTGTAATTATCAACTGATGGTCCGTGGGCCTTCTCAAGGCCTTTTTGTGAACCTTTATGGCCAGTGGAGATGACACTATAAGACAAAAAAATGTATTGTGATTTGTAATATTTGTTGTTATTTTTACACTTCAGGACAAAAGAAAAAAACAGATTCGTATGGAATAGTTTATACCGAATTTCATAAAAACTAGTACAACTGAACTATTCAGACATTTTTTTCCTAATTCTTATTATTATGTAGTCTTAAAGGTGTTTAAAGATTACCCTGATGGATTTGAGAGAAACATCATGGAAAGAAGTTGGATTATTTAGGTAAACAACAGGTTAGCTTGAGCTAAACAACATGTTTTACTTTTTGTATTATTAATATTGATCATATATTTGCATACAGTTTATTTCTGTTGTGAGTATAAAAATCAGAAAAAAAAA
This sequence comes from Cynodonichthys magdalenae, assembly GCA_031762555.1. Lineage (NCBI taxonomy): Eukaryota > Metazoa > Chordata > Actinopteri > Cyprinodontiformes > Rivulidae > Cynodonichthys > Cynodonichthys magdalenae. Next base: position 2,314,542 of record JARVJO010000394.1, on the reverse strand, counting down.
TTCTGTTCTGTTTTGTCACATTTTCAAAGAGCCACTGCAGAGGGACCAAAGAGCCACATGTGGCCCCAGAGCCACAGATTGCACACCCCTGAACTGGGCAATAAATTGAACTTCTGTAAAGTGCTTCAAGATAAACTGAATTAAACAGAGTTTTCTTGTAGGTTTTATTTATTTTTTAATTTTTGTGTTTCAGGTCTCCTTCCCCCAGTTTGTCACCACTGAGGAAAAAGAAAAAGAAGAAGAAGAAGAGCTCAAAGAAAAGCAAGCGGCACAGGTATTTCTACTTCAGTGACGCAAACATTACATTATTTTCAAATGAAGGTAAAATAAATCATTTTTCCCGACATTCCAGGTACACCTCCAAGAAATCCAAACACAGGTGAGTCGAACACATTTTCCTTGTTTCTGCATTAAAACTCATAAACTTATAGTTTTGTTTTCTTGCATCCCTGCAGCTCCTCAAGTTTAAAACATAAAAGGAAAGATGAACGCAAGCACAAGAAAAGGTCAGTCTGTGACTGTTTCCCCCATAACTTTATTTCCTTTTCCAAACCCACCCCTTAGAACTTCTAAAGTAAAAGCAGATTATTAAATGGGATTTTATGTAAAGGCTAACAAATATAGGAAAAAAAAGTGTTAAATTGAACAAACGGGAAAGTGAAAAAATCCATAAAGTGGTTTTGGTTTATGAGACAATGCTTTAAAGCTCAGTAAACTTTTCATTTTCTTATGGTCAGAGCATTTTTTTTATTTCTTTACTTCTTACTGATGCTCTGTTTATTTTAAACATTCTCCCTCCATACCATGAGAACACACTGCAAAGTGTCCATCGAACAAAGTCTCAAAATCTTATATCTAGGACAAGTTATTTTGGATGTTGTTTTGAGATTTACTAAGCAAGAGCATTTTATTTCTAGAAGTTTTACCAAATGCAGATTATTTCACTTAATTTGATTATGGAGCACCAAGTGTAAAATGAATTGTTAAGAAATTTCCACTAACATTTTATTGTTGTTTAACTCAGATGTCTTGTGGGGAAGCTTTAGCTGCATTGGAGCGCTAGCGGTTGCTATTGTCTCAGGTTGATGACATCATAACATGAGCCGAGCACCAACAGCAAAAGCTGCATTCCATTCCAAAATACCTAAATGTAAACTTCAATGTTTAACTTTTAATTTTTACATTTGACGTCCCATATCTGACAACATGTTTTTAGCTGGCTATTTTTTTGCAGTGCAGACCAAACATTGTTATGTGTTTTTTAAAGGCTAAAATATTGACTTCCATGTGATTCTTCTGTTTCACCTGCTCTGAACGTTGTATTAAACTGTATGAAATAAGCACAACGTGAGTGTGTGTTAGAAAACAAAGATTAATAACAATTAGTGAAATGTTAGCCTGGTAAAAACCTGTGAAATGTTAGTTAGTGAAATGCAAACAAAGTCATCAATTGATGAGTAATGGTCACAATTTTTTTGGGCGGCACGGTGGCTCAGTTGGTAGAGCTGTTGCCTCTCAGCAAGAAGGTCGCCGGATCAAATCCCAGCCCAGGGA
>JARVJO010000394.1:2263193-2312888 GCA_031762555.1 Cynodonichthys magdalenae | reverse complement strand
TCTGAATTGACTGTCTTGGCTTGAGACTTGACTCTGAATTGACTGTCTGTGCTTGAGACTTGACTCTGACTTGACTGTCTTGGCTTGAGACTTGACTCTGACTTGACTGCCTTGGCTTGAGACTTGTCTCTGACTTGACTGTCTTGGCTTGAGACTTGACTCTGAATTGACTGTCTGTGCTTGAGACTCATCTCTGACTTGACTGTCTTGGCTTGAGACTTGACTCGGGACTTAAAGGTAAAGACTTGAGACTTACTTGAAACTTGCAAAACAATGACTTGGTCCCACCAGTGCATGCAAGCATGTTTATATTTTTTTAATAGTAAATGGTACATAATTAAATAATTAATCGTTAATAAATAATTAATCATTTTGTACCCAACTATTATGAAATAACCAGAGATAAGATTTGGCAGAGGATTGATTTGACCAGCACCTTTTTTTCATTAAATGCAGTTTGCATAAATTAATTAGAACTTAGTCGAGATATTTTCTCCCCAAAACACCCAAACGATGCACCACTGGTAAACTAAAAGGAACATACCTGTGTAAGTCTGACTAGCTCTGGGTTTGAAGAGAGGGTTATTGTCTTTATTTCTGTAATTTACGACTCTAATGATGCACTTATGTTGCCCGCTCTTCCCCTTTTTTTTACACCTTACCTACTTAAGGAGGAAATCTTGATTGGTAAGTCGCTGCTATCTGCAGATTTAGGGATTTGCTCTTAGGTCGGTGCAGGCTAATTATTTATTCTCAGGAGAGAGCACAGACATCTGTCCTATTCTGAGGGCTTTCTTAGTTTAACTGATGGATTCTCTTTGTCTGCAATCCTTTTCATTTCTACATAAATCCCATTATTGTGATGTTTGTTCAATGTTCTTTAAACACAGCTTTACAATGGGGGCTATTGTTTACTTTTCTTTCTCTTCGAGTTAGAGCTGGTAGATCTTTCCACACATAGATTTTTCTCTTTTTTGTCTTTGCTCTTTTGTTTTTTTTTACTTTCATATAACTGTTCTAGATTAGACTTTAAATCTATCTTCTTGTTGATTTATTTGACTTTAGCTGAGTTCAGACTTTATTTCAAGGGTTTTTCGCATGCCTCTACAGATTTGCATGATGTCTTTAAAAGCTTTCTGTCCCGAAAAAAGAAAATCAAATTTCTTAACTATGTTTTCAATGGGGTATTTGGCTTTGTACTATAGTGTTCATCAGAAGCAGGTGTCAGGTTTTACTGGGCGCGCACTTGTTTTTAAGCTTACGTCTCTTTGTCTGTTTGCAGATTTTACCATCAAATCATGGAAGTGAGCTTTTTAATGGGGGCAGATCTCAGGAATTAGCTTACCTTGCTAAAGGTCCTCGGGATTACGACTCCGGTAACGATACTTCTTCGCCTCCATCAAGCAAAACTGGCGTTTCTCGAGCGAGCGCCGTCGAGAACAAGAAGAACCTGTGTCAGCCTCAGGCCTCGCTGAACAAGAAGCAGAAATGTTCTTACAAAGACAACGGCTCGGATTCAGGAAACTCTGTGACAAGCTATGCTTCATCATGCAAACATTATGAGGAGGACAGCTTGTCTGCCATTGTTTTTAGAGGAAACTGCAAAAGGTATGTGTCTCCCCCTCACACTGAATCACCATCTATACATCCAACCAACCAACCATCCGTCCATCTGTCCATCCAAACATCCATCCATCCATACAACCAACAAACCATCCATCCATACATACAACCAACAAACCATCCAACCATCCATCCATCCGACCAACCATCCATCCATCCATCCAACCAACCATCCTTCCATCCATCCATCCATCCATCCATCCATCCAACCAACCATCCATCCATACATCCAATTATCCATCCATACAACCAACAAACCATCCATCCATCCGTACAACCAACAAACCATCTATCCATCCAACCATCCATCCATCCATCCAGCCAACCAACAAACCGTCCATCCATCCAACCAACAAACCATAAATCCATCCATCCATCCATCCAACCAACCAACCAACCAACCAACCATCCGTCCATCTGTCCATCCAAACATCCATCCATCCATACAACCAACGAACCATCCATACAACCAACAAACCAACCATCCATCCAACCATCCATCCAGCCAGCCAACCAACAAACCGTCCATCCATCCAACCAACAAACCATCCATCCATCCATCCATCCATCCACCCAACCAACCAACCATCCGTCCATCTGTCCATCCAAACATCCATCCATCCATCCAACCAACAAACCATCCATCCATCCATACAACCAACAAACCATCCATCCAACCATACATCCATCCATCCGACCAATCATCCATCCATTCATCCATCCAACATCCATCCATCCATCCAGCCAGCCAACCAACAAACCGTCCATCCATCCAACCAACAAACCATATATCCATCCATACATCCATACATCCATCCATCCAACCAACCAACCAACCATCCATCCAACCATCCATCCATCCATCCATCCATCCAATTATCCATCCATCCATCCAACCAACCATCTGTCCATGTGTCCAACCAACCATCCATCCATCCAACCAACAAACCATCCATCCAACCATCCATCCATACATCCGACCAACCATCCATCCAACCATCCATCCAACCATCCATCCATCCATCCATCCATCCAACCAACCAACCATCCATCCATGCAACCAACCATCCATCCATGCAACCAACCATTTATCCATCCAAGCTGATTTTAAAGCTTAGATCTTGGATGTTTAAATCTGACTTTTTTGAAACAAGCCCTGCCCTGATGAACCAGGTGTTTGGATGAATACTTTCTTAGAAATAGTCAGGCTTTACTATCTGTTTCCACTCTCATTTAATAGATGCATCTTATAGAAGAAAAATAAAAAAACTGTTTAACAACAAATTAGATTAAACTTTGGCCTTATCATTAAAACCATAAAACACCCTGAATTTTTTGTTTTCTTTCTGCAGTGAACAGATAACCTTGGGATGTCAGGTAGAGGTCGTGAGATCCTCAAAGAAGAGGAGCAGATCGTCTCGAAGGCGGTTAAAAAGCCACTCATCCAGCAGCAGGAGCAGATCCTCAGGGACTTTCATATACTCTGGACGCCGTTCTCGAAGTCCCTCTCTGTACTCGTGCAAGTACGTAAAATATTCTCGTAAACCAGTTTTACATCTACTAATATCCAACCTAATTTAGTGCATGTAAAACCTTTTTGTTTGGCTGCAGTTCGTCCTCACGTTCTCTGAGCAACTCATCAGACGTGAGGCGAAGGGGCAGCGTGGTCAGCCTGAGTTCCAGAGGAAGCTACTCCAGATACAGTGCTGACAGGTGAACTCCACAAAGTGTTTCAGCTGATAATTTCTTCTCATTAGCCATGTATAAGAACAAAGCTATGCTGACAGAGTTGGTAATTAAATTTTCACACTCTTATGGCTGCTTGCTCAGACTACAAGACAGAAAGAGACCATCCAGCTCCAGAGAAGCAGATGTGAAGAGTAAGGTCAGCGGGAAGAGGCGAAGACGCAAATCCTACACTCCTATGAAGAAGAGGAGAAGAGACTCTCCGAGCCATCTGGAAGCACGCCGCATCACAAGGTACGGCCCTCTGATCCTAGTTATTCATTAATGGGTTTTTCCTCACTGACGGCAGCAGGAGCTGCAGACAGATCGCACCTCCCTCCAGCTCAGACGGACAAGTCTTGTGTCAATGTGAACTTTGAAAAGGCATTTAGCCAAAAGATGAGATAACTGTCAGCTCCAAAGTCCTGGCTGGTTCAGAGATACAGATGGTGAAGAAACAGAAAAAAATGTTAGTTTTATTTTTAACAGATGTGGCGTACATCACACAGTTTGTGTGAAGTTTCTATTATTTCATGCTTCAGATGTAGACGCACCGGTTAGACTGTTTATCCACATAAACACACCTTAAATAATACAAACAGCCTGATTATCACTCACAGCTGGAAGCAAGAAAATGTGTCTGTTTGACTATAGAATTAGCAAAATATCTCACGAATCAGTGGACAGATTTGAACAAAATCATAAACTCTGCATCTTTTACTGTTTAAGAGTTAACTTGATTCAACCTCCACAGCTATGCAACGTCAGCTAACACAAAAACAGCTACAGCTCAACCAGTTTCTCAGATATTAAGTTAAACTGTAGCGTGATGGTAGCTGAGAGTCATCCAAAATATTTTACTGAGATCTCTTCATTTCACAAGATCACAACGCTTTCTTAGGGTTGGGCAAAAGTGTATCATGTGCAATTTATCGTTTGAAAAGCCACTTTCCAATTATTGCAATTAGTGCCACATGAAGTTGTATTTTTGTCAGAATTATAAATATTTATCACCACATAGATTTATTGTGCATGTAAGCCTTTATTTATTTGCCATTTTGTTCTTTAAATGTTTACAGTGCCAGAAAGAGACCCATTCCTTACTTCCGACCCAGCCCTTCCTCCAGCAGTCGTTCCACCAGCGTGTCATCCTGGAGCAGCCTCTTCACGCGCAGCCGCAGTCGCAGCCGCAGCCGCAGCCGCAGCCGCAGCCGCAGCCGCAGTTACTCTTCCTACAGGAGCTACAGCCGCAGCTCATCGTGGAACTCCATCTTTGGGTCCCGCAGTCGCAGCCGGAGCCGCAGCTCCCCGAGAAAACGAAAGAAAGCCAGAATATGACATCTCTCGAGAAGAGGACCGGTATGGATTTTTTTGGGGGTTGTTTTCAGATGAGAGCGTGGATGGTAGCTGTCAGAGCAGCTCACTGTGAGCATCTTTAGGATCCACTTTGCTGCCTGAGTGGAAACATCCTGGCGGTGGCTCGAGCACATCTTTCATGGAGACAGTTCTGTTCCTTCAGCCCACGCAGACAGCAGAAGACTGAATGTCATTCTTGTGCTGAATCCTCTTGCATCAGCGCTCACAACAAGCTGAGGCTGTTTGTCTCTTAAAAAATACATCATTTTTCTGTCTCTTCATCTAGCATCTTTCTCTAATAATATTCATTCCAAATGCCCAATTTCCTTTAATATACCCCTGTTAAAGCTTAATCAATGTGGCCAAATACGAGATCCAAGACAACTGAAATTATTCAACCTCAGTTTGGTTTTCACTCTAAGCATGTAGTATGTTTTCACTATACGCAAATACAGATCTATAGCAGGAAGTTAGATGTTCACTGTCCTGCACGACCCAGTCTGAACTCCAAGAGACGAAGTACTTGAGTAACATTTAGGCCGTTTGATCCCCGTGTTTACACAGGGATCGCTATCAGGAGCCAGAGGAAAGGCCTTCAGCTCTGATCTCAGCACTTCACAAGGTGGAGAACAAACACGTTCCCTCGGCGTAGGCGGCCTGACGGCGAGTAAACTTCCCGTCAGCTTAAATGTCAAATTACTGTTTCCTCTGATCAAGTGAAACAAAAAAACAATTTTGTGTCTGCAATACAACAGGGGACGATCAAAACAAGCATTTTTCTGGTGTCAGAGGAGGCGTTTGTGTTAACGTGCAGAGAGTCGTGTGTTAATTGATCTGTTTTAGGAAAAAATACTTTAAAGTAATAAAGAATTACTAAACTGAGAACCTCAAAACCTAAATTATGTCATTTTAAGCTTAGTTTTTTTGAGGAAGTTGTGGCATCAAAATGCTGAAAATTATTTTAAAATAACTTACTTAAATAATTTTTTTTTAATGTGTATTAGTGGGCATATTTATGACTTATTCTGTATTTATTTATTTATTAAAATTATTTAATTATTTGTTTATGCATATAAGGTCCCAGAATCCTGACGGTGGAGCTTCGTTGCTTCAGGAAGAACATCCAACATAAAACAATTTCCAGATCTTTCATGTGGGTTCGTTCGCTCCTGCAGAATGGAGCAACCATAAGAAAAACTAAACAACTTTTATTTATTGGCATACGTTTCTTCTCAGTCTCTCTATGCAGTTCTGTCAGTTTATAGTTTTTATGACAATGCTGTCATAGAAGTTCAGAAAAACAAACTTTTACTGTTTGAACTTTTGTAAAAAGAAAGACATATTTTATTTAGGTGTATTGATTTGTTTTTTTTTCTCATGCAGCTTGTAATTCGCAGAAATTTGTTCAAACACCTCTGTCTTTTTTTTTTTGTTATTTTTTTTTACCTTCTAAAGGTCAGGAGTGCGGGGGGTGGGGGAGGGGTATCATTGATAGATGCTGAACAGTGAAAAGGAGTGAAATGCTCTCCGTGCACGTCAGGTTTAGTCGCTCCGTGTCTTGGAAGGGTTACTCTTCATTTTTAGACGATGGCTTGAACAGAGCTCCATGCTCAATGTTCTTTTCTAGATATTTCCTTTGATAGAGCTTGACGAAGAAATTAAACATTTTGCAGCAACTGAACTTTATGAGAGAATTGGCAAGAAGAAAACAACCAGAGGCTATTTCTGACTCGTGTGTCTACATTAACCCTGAACACATCTGACCTGAAAGAGCACAAGTGTCCAACTTGAAGTGTTGGGCGTGTTTTGGATGCTCAAATCCTGTTCGGTCTGAACGTAGCTTTAATATTACGAGATGAGAATAAAGTCGAAATATGAGAATAAAGTTGCATTCGAATAAAATCCTAATATTACAAGAAAAAAATTGTTATATTATGAAAATAAAGTCATAATGTTACAAGAATAAAGTTAGATGAGAATAAAGATGTAATTTATGAGAATAAAGTCGTAATAATATAAGATTAAAGTTGTGATATTACGAGAACCTTTACATGAAAAAGCAGTCTTTTTACATTACCACTGTTGAACAACTTGTGAATTTGTTCTTTAGTATCATTAAACACTTCATCTTTTTGCACATTAGCATTAGCATTAGCAAAAGACTATATGATAAACTGAAGCCGTATTGTAATTAAAGGCTGTGTTGACAGATTTAGTCATCATGTATGTTGGACGAAATCATTTAACTCTAACAGTGACCCAAACGTCATCACAGACTCCTAAACACAGAGACACATGGCTGTCCACAGCAGGTGTGAATGATGAGGAAATGAGTAAAAAGTCAGGAACAGAAAATGGACGTCATGTAAGATTTTGACTTTTTCCCGTAACATTATGACTTTAATGTCATAATATGAGTTTTTTTCTTGTAATTAAAAGAAATTCAATCTTATGTGGCCTCAATACTCCATCATAGGTTTGAACCTGCAGCTTCAAGAAAACAAGACTGGAGCACTAACCATTGAGCTATTGGAAGCCCCCCTTGATAAAGGGATAAAGTTAATTCGGTTCTCTTAACAAAATAAATGTTGCTACCACTTCTAATGCCTTTAAAATTATTATTCACCTGAAATGATTGCATCTTGTTAATTGTTTGCACAAAAAGTGCAAATGCTTCCTGCTGAGTTTCCTGGCTCTGTAGGTGAAATGTTACCTTTATACTGCTTCCTGTTGACCAGCTGCTGATGACATCATCATCTTTAAGCAGCGGACAAGCTCAGAGAAAATAAACTTCTTACCCCACTTTGAAAATGTCACACTGTTCCTTCAAAGGTAATTTCAAGGGATGCTTCAGCTCCAGAACAGCCTTTGCTGGTAATTAAGAGTCCTATTTCCTAATGATTTCAGATCCTTCACCGTGTTTGTGTTGCTGCTCCGGGCCTGACAGACTGCTCTCTCTATGCACTCAACACTCTCAGCTTATTTCCCTAAATGTCAACTCAATTGGACAAATGAAGGAAATATAACGCTGGAAGAGGAAAGAACTTGGCACAAAAAGTCACCCGTACTACAAACTGGTGTAAAAGCCAGTGCTGTTTGTTTTCTGGGGGGGGGCAAAATCTGTGCAATCATGTTGATAAACTATGACCACCCAGGGCAGAGACCCCCACTTTTAATTGTTATTATGTTTCTGTGCAAACAGGAACATGTAATTAGTGTGTTGTAAATAGGCATCAGCGTTGTATAAATGATATAAAATGTGACTATTTAATGTACAGAATGTGACTGAAGGTGGATATTAAGGATACAAACCAATGAAGAGTTTAACGTCTTATTATTTTGAGGTATTTATTATTTTTAATACCAATAACAGAGTCTCAGAGCAATAGTGTTCCAGTGTTTCATTGTTAAATTATGAATTTCTACTCCTGTTTTCAGTATGAACAAGCATAATGCAGAAGCATATATTTTTCATACTGCATGTGTGTGTAAGTGTGAACCACGTTGTAATAAAGTGTCATCTGGAAACTGAACTGTGCACGCGGGATGAAAACTAACTTTGCTTTCTGTTATATAAGTTGTTTTGGACCATTTCATTTCACAATGTTGCAGCTAATCACATCAGCGTTTCTGTCACCACAACCCTGGATAAAGTTGAACAAGATAGAATCTGATGTTTTTTAGACATTGAATTTATAACATTGAATTTTTATTCTTTGCTAAATTATGTATGTGACTTTTTTATTTCAAATTTGCCTGCATAAATTAGCCTCAGCTTGGTGTCTCAAGCCAAAGCAATCAGCATTAGATGGCGTCAAGCAGCTTTTAGCCAATCAAATTACACTCATTTGAAAGCACCACTCTGGTTAGTGGATGAATCATACGGGGCGCCAAGAGTAAAATGAAATGTTTAAATGTTTAATTTTTCATTATTAACTCACTTTCTGAGTGTTCAACATGTTACATAAAAATGTTATTATTTAGCTTACTGTTCTTATATTAGTTTATTTTTACTAAATAATAAATGTAAATGTTAACAAATATATTTAAGTATTAAATCTTAAAGCTAAATGTTTAAATATAAATGTAAAAGTTAAACCTTAAATGTTGAAGTTCATATTTAGGTATCTTGGAATGGAATGCAGCCTTTGCTGTTGGTGCTCGACTCATGTGATGTCATCATCCTGAGACAATAGCAACCACTAGCGCTTCAGTGCAGCTAAAGCTTCCCTTCAAGACATCTAGCTAAATAATAAAATGTTAGTGGAAATTTTTTTAACGTTTCATTTTACACTTGGCGTCACATAGAATAAAGAGGAGGTTTAACTGTTAAACTGTGATTATAACAAAATGCGTGACTAATATGATGACAGCTGGTGCACCCCTGTCAGCTTCGGCATAACGTTTTAACATAAAATCAACTGGTGTCACATGACCAAATGAGCGTAATTTGATTGGCTAAAAGCTGATTGCTTTAAGAGGTCAACACATTTGCAGGCAAATTTCTGCATTTGATCTTTTTCAGGCGAATTTGAATTTTAAAATTCACATACTGCAAAAAGAAAACTTCAGTGTTATAAATTTGTCTAACAAAAGTCTGACTGATGAAAACAGGTTCAGACAGTAAACAAACATCTGTTTGTTTTATTGGTGTTGTGACATCAGTGAGTTTAACCTGCAGCTCTGAGTTATTTTCTAAAAAAAATTCTGACACATCGAATGGGGGGAGAGTTTGGTACAAAAGTAGGCTGGTCCTCAGTCAGCTGTTGCACCCCCGCTGTAAAAAATAACCTCACTGGTGAGTCTTTTAAACTTAGTTTAAAGTTGTTTAAATAATTTATTCCAAATAAAAACATTAGATTTAAATGGATAAGGAAACTAATTATTATTATTTAGAAAACTGAATCTTAAGACGTGTGGTTTTAACTCTGGAACTGGTATTTTTTGCAGCGTGACTGCTCTCCAGGTCCTGCCAGCACTTTCTAGTCACTGACAGACCCCCACCCACCCCACAGCTGGGAGGTCTCAGCCCGGTATAAAACCACAACCGGAGGAAACCGGTTCCCTATAAAGTTTTAGAGGCTGGGAGTTTAGTGGGGAGTTGACAGATCAGCAGGTGTTTGCGTAACGGACATGCGCTCTGAAGGGGCTTAAAAGTTGCCACAAATAGAATCATCGGTGCCAAAATATCTAAAAGTGAAGTGAAGTCAACTTGACTAAAGAACTTTTTTTCAGCTCTGAAACCAGCTGGAGATGGCAGAGGGAGACTTCTACACGTCGGGAAACCGGCAGCGGTTTCCCCGAGATCCGTTCAGAGAATCTCCGTTCCGGGATCAGTCTCCGTTCCGGGACCAGCTTCCATCTCGGTTCATGGACGATGACTTTAGAATGCCGCCCTTCCCCGACGAGCTGGAGTTGGACTGGACCGGGTGGGCTCGGCCGGGTCGGCTCAGCACGCGCCTGGACGCGTCGCCCTTTGGCGGTGCTTTACGCACAGGCTTCCCCCTGCGTCATTCCACAGGAGGCCCCGGGCTTTACACCAGCAGGTACGGCGAGCCGCCCTCGCGGAGCCCCCCTGCGACCACCGCCGGGGAGCCCTGGAAAGTCTGCGTGAACGTGCACAGCTTCAAACCGGAGGAGCTGAACGTAAAGACCAGAGACGGGTTCGTGGAGGTGTCAGGTGAGAAGTCCGGGAATTAAACCAGTGGTTTGTGTTCAGACCGTGATGAGAGGTCAAAGTTCACCAGAAGGTGATGCAAAACAAGGTTTTACATCACTACAACCATCAGCTCAGGTTTAAATCCAAAATAATCAACTCATTTAAGACTGATATGTGTTTAAACTCACCAGTGAGGTTTAAACTGAATTTATTGGATCAAACATGTTTCACATAAATTATTTAATATTAAATAAAAACATTATTTTAAAGGAGTGAAACTTTCCTTCATCAGCAGCATGGACACTGAGCTCACTGTTTATGACAAGTTATAATAAAATCATTTGTGTTCTTAAACAAAGAGGTTGTTGCTTCTATAAATTCAGCTTATCTATGGCTGCATGACCTGGGGCCACCTGTTCTCCTATGTTTGTTTATGTTTTTGTCTTCTTGGGAAAGGGTGTTCTGAACTGTAATTTCCCCTTGGGATCCAAGAAATAAACAAACTAAGTGTTCTTACGACCCAAACAATCTCTTTCTAACCCAGAACATGTTCCCAAGTTGAAGAGAAGTTTAGCTCAAAGCTCACAGTAGTTTAGTTAGATATCCAAAATTCTAAAATATATAAATATATATAAATTTTTGTTCTGGACTGCACAATCCTGGACCCAGAAATGTGTTAAATATACAGTACCTTCATTACATAAAACAACAAGACTTTGTTTAGTCTTGTTGATTAAAAGTGAAAATTACAGTTTTTTTCCTTGGGAAATAAATGAATAAACATAAAAAAACACTTAATAATAATAATAATGATGATAATATTAATAATAATGAAGTTAACTTGTAATGCACTTTTCATTAACAAAAATCTCCAAGTGCTACAAAACAGCAAATCACAGTAAATAAAAGTAGTACAATCAATAACAATAAAAATAACAACCAAAGCTCAACTTTTAAACTCTGTTAAAAGTATCTAAAATCAGTAATAACATCACGCAGACACAGGATAGGCTTGTTTAAAATAAAAAGTCTTTAAGCCTTAGGCTTAATTGGTTGTTAGTTTCTGTCCTGTGAAACGGTACATTTCTTATAAACAGAATCGACATTTGTTCTATATTTAAACACTTTCAGGAGATAAAACTTAAAGAAACACGTTAGATTAAAATTTCTCAGATTTTTTATGTTTTATTAATCAAACTTTAAAGAAAACATAAAAAACAGAACCAAACAGCAGAGAACTTTTTTTTATAAACAAACTGACTCAAAACACATTTTGTGTTTCAATCAAACCATTTAAAACATGTTCCTTTTTGAGGCTCCTTCAGTGCAGGAAGAGAAGCTTCAACAGTCTGAGATGAGCTCAGCTTCAGTCTTGAGTCTGGATCTAAAAGAGCACAACAGATTTTTTTTTTTTGGAAAGTGGGACTTTGGCAGACCCTCAAGCCTCAGACACCTGTTCCAGATTCTTGGAGAATGGCTCCCTCGCTCGCTTATGAGCCCGATTTAGATTTAAGGCAAGGCTCGTGACGCCGGTTTCTGTCCCCGGGAAGACATGAAGCTTGACGTCACACAGACGCTTCTAGAACAGGGTCCTCTGAGCCAGCAGGGCTCCTGCAGGGGCTTCTCACTGATCAGAGGGAGTTGTGGAAATTTTAAAAAAGAAGGATAAATTCCAGGGATACTTGAAGCTGACAGGGGCCACAAAGGACAGCTGTCCTCCGCCCTGCCCCCTCCCACACTCACACAACATTCAGCTTTAAGTTTTTTATAAACACATTGTTGGTATGCCAGTTGGGATTTTCAGTCAGCACCATGTTGGACCTGCCTGCTGCTGAAGGTGGCAGGAAAACCAATAAAATCTGGTTTAGAGCTCACTAAAGCAGACCGAAGGTTGTTAAAAAAACTTAAAAAATAGAAATAGGGACAGGTGTTCCACTTCATGACACACACAGACTGACATTGTTGCTGCGTTTCCAAGTTGATGATTAAATTAAAAACTAACCAGCTGAAACAAACACATGGAGCTGAACGTGCTCGAAAGCTTTCAGGCTGTTAATATGTTGGAGTGCTTGTTTTCAGCTAGCTGAGCAACACTCAGGCCTAAAATACCTGCGTTAGGAAGGTTGTAGCATTTTGTATTTAAGCTCAAGGCTAAAATTTGTAATTTAATCACAAAGACTAATATGCAACACATTAGTAAAAGTAATTTATGGACATAAGGTGTGTTTTTCTTTTAGTGTAATTGGAAAGAAAAAGTCACATTTTCCATTATTAGCTCTACAAGAAGCACATGTGGTAAACTAAGATCAATTTATTTATAATTGTAAAGTAATCGTATCGATTGCACACAAATTGATTTCTTTTCTGCTCTATGTAAAGCAGTGTTGAGAGCCTAACGAGCCAATGTTGTTCATTGAATTAGTGAGTCTTCAGTAGGTTGTATATTTCCTGTCTGTCCTGAGCCTGGTTCTGGTTCTGCTGGAGGTTTCTTCCTGTTTAAAGGGAGTTTTTCCTCTCCACTGTCACCTATGTGCTGTCCAGACTGTGACGAAGCAAAGATTCAACACAATCTGCTGGCTTCTTTAGATTTATTGTTTTTTTGTTGATGTTTTGTTGTAACCGGGTGCTATAAAGCTTGTTGCAAACAGCTGTTTTAAAATGAGAAAGACAGAGAGACGTGTCGATGACTCGGCTGCAGCAGCCGACAACAAGCAGAACAGTTTAGGGGAATTTGCTCCATGGCTTTTGGTACACACTGCAAAGACACTTCAGAGAAAAAAGGTCCAGTAATGGAATGGGGAAATAATAAAAAAAAATGTCTGTGATGCTGCAACTTTCTAACACTTTCCTTGAAACAACTGGTGTCACGTCCTTCTCTGCTCCAAAGCCAAAACATTCCAAGAAAAGGCAGACAGGTGGTTTGTTTCATGAATGCACTTTCCGACTTCATTGATTAAAAAAATTTCATTTATTTCTAGCAAAAAAATAAAAACAACTACAACTGATCATTTCTCTAGAACTTAGATGTAAACAATCATTCAAAAAAATCATTTTGCAAAACCTCCTGTCGTCACACCAGACATTTGACAAAAAAAAAAAAAACATCTCCACCAGGGTCTAAAAGCTACTAAAGTAATCCCAACATTTCCAAATACAATAATTAATTACAGATTTCGTTACTGGTATGGTGGGGATGGTGTTAAGCTCCCTTATGACATTTATACATGTTTATTAGTCATGTTTATTAATCAATAGTGTACTGTTTTACACTTTACACAAGGCTCCTTTGATAATTATGGATATGTATAATGCAGTAATACAGTACAATATAATATGCAAAATATGTGTTTCCAATACATTATTGTGCTTACAAGGTGTCTGAAATGTTTAATATAGCATCTTTAGATGTAATATGCATACATACACATATACAGGCTTACTTTTTGGCAAGAAGCCAGATAGTTCTGTTTCTTAATTAATGCATAATTAACACTTATTAATTTATAAAGTGTTTACAGATGAATTAATAACCTATCTATAAAGTATTTATAAGCCATCTATAAGGGGAGCCTTATTGTCAAGTGGTACCCAGATTTAGGTTCTAAATCAACTTAAGTTTATTCCAAATGCCTAAAAAAAATAAAATAAATTGATAGAAATTTCAACATAAATGGTTGTGAGAATGTTCTCTGGCTCTTGTGTTTGTGTCCTAAATGGTGACGGTTGACCCCACCCTGCCTCATGACTCAGAATTACACATCTGGATTTTATTTTTCTGGTTATTTTATTTTATTTTCTTGGGAAAAAAGACGGGGGAGGCAGCACCTTGTTGAATGACTCTCTGGGGAGGAGATTTAACATCTGAAGTCATATTCATGTCTTCGTAGTGATCTCATGACCGATGATCGGAACGCTCTCCTCTGCAGAGCCTCGTGGACGTCGCTGAGGCGGTGGTGGCGGTGGGGGTGGGGGGTGTCAGGTATCTGTGCCTGGAGTAACCATGAGGTGGGGCAGAGCAGCGAGCCGCCCTCCTGGTGGTGGCGTTGACATTTAACCTTCCAGGAGCAGCTGCTGCCCAGCTCCACCAACATGCTGCTCATAATCAGCGGGGAGGGTGGGCCTTTCCGGGACCGCATGTTTCTCATAGCTGCAGAACTGCACGTCTCTGTGATGGAGTCATTCTTAGAATCAATTTACAGACGATGGAGGTGATGCGGTTCGCCCAGAGCTAAGTCACGGCCGAGGCTGAGCGATGGAAACAGAGCATGCCGAGTTCTGTTGCACCAGCAGCTCTGTACGAGGTTTAAACACTTCCTCGTGCTGGATGTGGAGAGGCATTGCCTAATTATTGCACATTCATAACGACTTTAGTCATCTAACCTTGCTCAACTTGTTTTTCTTCTTTTTCTTTAACAGGAAAACATGAAGAGAAACAGGAGGAAGGAGGCATCGTGACGAAGAATTTCACAAAGAAAATCCAGTGAGTGTAGCTGTGAGCTGCTCATCTTTAACAATAGCTGCACTATAATAAATAAATACATAATACATTATAAAACATGTCACGTACACGAGATAAGAACACGTTTGTGATGATTTTTGCTGTGGATCCCATCACTTTCTCTGACGTTGACCTTAGAAGGAAGTGTGTTGTCAGTTTGACCTTGCAGCTAAATATTGAAGACATTTCTGTCGTCTGCGCCGGTGCGGTGAAAAATCTCTCTTCGACTGACTCAAATACACTTTGTGATGAGACCGTGTCGTAAGAATGGTTTTAAAACAGAATTCACTTTAATGTCACTCGAGGAGTTCAAAGCCAAAATGCAGAATTTTTTATATTATTTAATAAATTCGGCTGTTTTTTACACATTACATAACATTAAAAGCAATAGATTTACAAAGCTATTAGTTGGAGCCTCATATTTACCAAATCACAGCAGAATGCAATACTTGCTGCAGAACTCAGGTTGAAGTCCTTATAAGGTGCTTTCTAGATTGATATGTTTCAGGAGGCTGTTATGAGGAGGTAATGGGGACTGAGTTTCTCCTAATGGACAACATTCCTCTGAGGGCTTATTCTCTGGTTGCATTTGCACCATTGATAGAATATCATGACGACTCTAAATCACCGTGCAATTTCTCTGTTGGATGTAGGCTCAATAGATCCCAGACTTGTCTCTATGGGTTCATTCCTCCTCAGAGTTTGTGTGCTGGAAGTGTAAGAAAATGTTAAAGGGTTGAACCCAGCGAGTCTGGAGACACAAACCTGATCCAAAAAAGCATCACGGTGTTCCTTCAGATAACTGAAAAGCAGTGAAGTCTTGAAAGTATGTTTGGAATCATTCATGATTTTAAAGGCAGCTGAGCTCTATGTGATTTAAATGTTTCTAATCTCCGCAAACACCAGTTTTTTTATCTTGAGATGGATGGATGGATGGATGGATGGATGGATAAATGAATAAATGGATGGATGGATGGATGGATGGATGGATGGATGGATGGATGGATAACTGGATAGATAGATGGATGGATCAATGGATAAATAAATGGATGGATGGATGGATTAATGGATTAATAAATGGATGGATGGATGGATTAATGGATTAATAAATGAATGGATGGATGGATGGATTAATAGATGAATAAATGGATGGATGATGGATGGATGGATGGATGGATAACTGGATAGATGGATGGATGGATCAATGGATGAATAAATGGATAGATGGATGGATGGATGGATGGATGGATGGATGGATGGATGGCTCAATGGAAGAATAAATGGATGGATGGATGGATGGATGGATGGATTAATAGATGAATAAATGGATGGATGATGGATGGATGGATGGATAACTGGATAGATGGATGGATGGATCAATGGATGAATAAATGGATGGATGGATGGATGGATGGATGGATGGATGGATGGATGGATGGATGGCTCAATGGAAGAATAAATGGATGGATGGATGGCTCAATGGAAGAATAAATGGATGGATGGATGGATGGATGGAGAGATGGATCAATGGAAGAATAAATGGATGGATGGATGGATGGATGGATGGATGGATGGATGGATGGATGGAAGAATAAATGGATGGATGGATGGAGGACAAAACATACGTTTGACTCTACAAATCAAGGCATGGCGATAAAACTATAACAATTTATATCTTGATAGACACTGGATCAATAGAAAATATCTCCAATAAAATGTTGATAATTTCAATAAACTTCAATCCAGAACCACACAGCATTCTGGGGGATGTAGGCCAAGGAAAGGATTAGCCGCTCAAGAGGAAATTGTGGATATAAGAGGAAAGGTTATGTCCTTAGTTTGGCAGGAATAATCAGCCTTTCTTCTCCTGATCCTTGTTTCAAATACGTAAAATGAAAACAAATCAATAATTCTTAATATTGACTGATACAAAACCTTTTATCGTGATACATTTTTCAGCCATACTGCAGCCCTTCTAAAAATAATTGTTCTGAAATGCTAATGATGTCAAGAGAAATTTTGTGACTTTGATAGAATTAAAAATAAATATCACCCATAAAAGGGGGGTGGAGGGTGTGCAAAATCGACTATTTTAAGCTATATATCATGTTATAATGTTATTCCCTCATCAAAAACGTACCCAGAGTGTTTGCTTTTTCATGCATGTTTAAGAAATCCTTGAATCTCCTGTAGTAGTCATACGGCGCTGCCTAAACGCTTGCTGGTACAAAGCTCCGCCTATTTACACAAAGTTCCTCCCTGGAACCCAGTCTGCAGCTGAGCTCTTGCCCCAAAGAGCACCCATCCCCCGAAGCATTGTTGTGAAAACATGCTGAAGTGGGAGCGTCTGAAATGGTAGGAGGCTCTTTAAGAATCAGAGGCCAGTTTCAAGATGTTTGGATAAACTATGATGCAAAGTCATATTTATTTTTGATATATACAGAATTTTCATAAAAACTGAAGGTAACATAGTTACTTAATTGTGGTATAGAATTGAATTATGTGCCTGGAAAATACATAATCCCCCCTTAAATGACATAAATAACAAAGTGCATCACAGCTTGGCTCAGAAGAATCTTCTAGAAAGTACAAATGCTGGAACACTGAAGTTTCGACCACCAGCCTTTTTTTCTTCACCTCCACCTTTTGTAATTAGACACTGGGAGGACTTCAGACACCAGAGCTAATCGCTGGTGTGAATCAGGCTCGTCAATCAAGTCTGGCTAATTTCCTGTCGGCTAATTAGAAAGCCAGGGCCCTGCAGCCCCCCCACGCTTCATATAGACTGCAACCTAATTGGAAAGTGGTCAGATCAGGTCTGCACTCCTGAGTGAATAAAAACTTTAAGTCAGGATGGATGTTCACAGGGGGACTGGAACAGGTCATAATGTTTATAAATAACTGTCCCTGATAGACAAATCTGCCAGCAAGATCATTTACAGAACAGTTATATTTTGTTGTTTAAAATGGCTGAGATTGTTTTTTCTAATCTGCAACAACTATTACTTTGTTTTTTTGTATTTGTACAAAGCATTACATATATGAATCCCATTAAAATAAAAGTCCTACTTAAAAAGAAAATGCACTGAAGATAAATTGATTTGAAAATAGCTTTCTACGAGTTTAGCATAAAAATGTTTATCGAGTGAACTAAAATCAATTTAATTAGGGCTTTAAAAAAAGCAGAGGGCTGATGACCAAGCACTGTGAACATTTACAACAAATAACGCTTGATGCTAACGCAGCAGAGTTTACGAGCGGACGTGTCCGTGGAAGTTTTAATTCCAAACGAGCACAAAAAAAGTCAGTTAATAACCAAACTGTTCAGTTCTGAGGGCAAAGGTAACATCTGAACCTTACTGGTTTATCTTTAAAACCTCAATGTTTGTCCACCTGTGCACTCATTCTGCCTCCAAACGACAGATACGACACTAATGAACCGAGAACCACACACTCTACAAACACACACACCACATACACTTTCTCCCTGCATCACAATCTTAACAGAAAAAGGAGATTGTACTGTTTTCTGGCAGCTGTACAAAATTATTTCCTGTGATAAACCGAACTCTCACCAAAGTTAAATAAAGCCTTCATACTGGACTGATAAGAGTCTGCTCAGGTCCCACATGAGACCCATCTGAGAAGAGACTTGGTCAAAAATAACATATTTTGTTTTTGCTAAAACTGGTTTAATGATGGAAGACAAAAGGTCTCTGCATACTCCAACCGAAGCCAGAGAGTTGATGCGCCATTGTGCGATTGTTCGGCGTTTGTTTTCGCACACAGCTCCTGGGAAACCCCTCCCACTGCAGTATGTGTCACTGCACGAAGTTCCTTCCCGCTACGCAAAAAAAACCCCTCTGATTCGCCGTTATTTTGTTCACAAATCTGTCCCGGTTAACGGTCCACACGGGCTCCTCCGTCCGAGCAGTTTCAGCATAAACAAACACGCCCACAAACTTCTGACCAATCACGTATAAACTTCTTAGCGGCAGGAAGGTAAAAAGTTCAGCCGGCGGGGCTTGACAAGATGGGGCAGCAGAGTCGACGCAGTGACGTAGTTTTCGTCATGAAACTGCGACAGTCTGAGCCAACGTCAGCTGGTGGGAGGGAGTATAAAGAGGCGTAAAGTAACAATCGACTGTAAGAAAGTCTGAAAGACTTTGAGCCTTTATTCATCCTGTCCTGACAACACAGAGCTCTTTGCCTTTAGCTTCATTTTTCTGAAGTTGTAGGAGCAGCTATGTTATTCTACCTAAACTGGATCGACTGTAACTCAACAGTTAGATACGTACTGTTCAGATCATTGAGTCAGTTTTTTTATTAGTTTTATTAAATGTTTTTTTCTCCAGGTATTCCATCCATATATCACTGATTTCTGTGTATTTCTGGAAGTGGACCAGTAAAGTGGATTATCCTCTGTACATGATGTGTGGCTACAGAAATAGATGTGATGTCTCTGTCTGGCTTCTTCTCCGTTCTTCTTGGGTTCACATTGACTTTTATTTCACAGGGGGGTGGGAAACAAGTCGAGGGTCCTCTCTAATTAAAAGACGGGCAGAGTAGCTGCCTCCTCTCTGAGCGTCCTGATGGCAGCAGCCTGCTGTTTATATTAACTCCCTAAACCACTTGGCCGCTCACGCAGAAAACCTTCAGTACCCATATTTGGCCACACAGCTTTGACAAAGAACAGAGTTTGTGTGTGTTGGAGCGCAGCAGACTCTCATCTGTTCCTTTAAGCTACACATGTTCTGCAGCATTCTGAACACAAACGTTCTGTAAACGCTTTCTACTAAAAATGCATTGAAACTTTAAAATGATATGTTTTTTCTACCTCTCCCTCTTCTCTGCTCTGTTAGGATCCCCACCGATGTGGACCCCCTGACGGTCTTTGCCTCCTTGTCGCCCGAGGGGGTCCTGATCATCGAGGCTCGGCAGACGCCTCCGTACTACCTTTTTAGCAGCGAAGGATCCCAGGGAGGTGAAACACAGGAGGCAGAAGCCCCCGAGGTCCAGGATGCCCCCGTGGTCTAACCTTCCTGGCTCACAGAGCACGTCGTCCTCCACAATCAGTCATTAGTTGGACATGAAACATGTAGCCTTTCATCTGTATGTTGTTGAAGTTTAAAGGATTTAAATGTGTCGTATCAATCAGGACTGGCAAGTCCTTCTAAAACTTCCATGTTCAAGTTGCACAAAAACGCCTCATCCTCTCACTAACACATACAGGATAGTGATAAATACTCTTTCTAAAAGGTCATTAAGAAATAATTCAGTATTTATTTTTGCCTTTTTCATCTATTTAATATCTAAAATTTGTAAAACGCATCATCATTTTCCAAAACCTGCAATTAAAGTAGACAAATGATGCTTTAAAATCTTTTTATTTCCATATTTAAATCCTTTAGTTTGGGTCTACATAAAGTGGAACTGCTATAAGCCCTGCCCCTTTTCTGAGGAGTGTCTCAGAGAAACTCCTTTCAGTGCTGCCTCTTTAAATGCAAATGAGGCACTTCACACCCCTCCCGGTTCAACCATTTTTGTAGTTGATGATTATTTAGCAGCACTTAAATGTTTTATTTACAAATTAATGAAAATATGTCCACAAGAGAAGACATAAACAGAATATAAAGATATCTACTCAGCACCAGAAAGAGTAAATTCAACTTTTCTGCAATCCTACAGACTCCAAATATTCAAGAAAATGTATTTAGCAGCTAAAAAAGTGGATTGTCCCCTTTAAGTTTAGAATGAATCAAAACTTTAAATTCTAATTATCGCAAACCTGAAACAAATATATATTATGACGGTTAGTATGGAACAAATGTAAGAAGGTAAATAATAAAAGTGTGAACACAGTGTTGGCACTGAGCTCATTTTATAATCCACTTTTTTAGCAGTTAAATACATTTTGTTGTGAACTTGGAATCTTTAGGAGGCAGAAAAGTTGAATTTAGTCTCTTTTGGTGCTGCAAAGATATGTTTTATTCTGTTTGAGTCAGATTTTTCAACCCGTTCACTTTCTCTATTTCTATTATGTTTTCTAAACTATTACATCAAATATCCTGCAACGGAATTAACATATAAGGTCTGGACTTTTCCTTGTCCTTATTCTCCTCTGGTTCTGGGTCAGAATCTGGTTCTGGATCAGACTCTGGCTCCAACATGTGAGGCTGGATGGATAAGTCTTCTGTTGCTGAGATTTTTTTAATTAAATTGTAACCAAAACCTTTCTGCAAGTTAGAAAATGTGAAACCCCCCCCCCCCCCCTCAAACTGGAGTGGACCGGTCTGGAAGCAGGAGGAGGGCGGGGCTTGAAGTGTCTTAAAGAAACAGTAACAAATCCAGCTGCTTTGAGACACACAGCAGAAAAGAAGTGAAAGAGGAGCTGGTAAAGTTAGAATAAAGAGAAATGCAGACCAAAGCATTGTAGTTCTACTTTATAAAGACCCCAACTGAATGATTTAAATGTAAAAAGGAAGCGTTTAATAGGTGATTAAGAGAAAGATGTAAACCTAAAGTACCAGAAACATTTATAAGCATTTATTTCAACTACCTACTTTGCACTTTGCAACTTTCTACTGAGAGTCTGTGATTCTTCTTATTAGATTTTTCAAATATAATCACAGTCTTCCCACGATTTTTTCCCACGTTTGTAATCTATCTTCAGTACATATGCTGGTTTTTATTTAACGGTTATTAACAGTTTATGCCTCTTTGAAGCAGATCTTTTCTGCTGCGTTTTGACTATTCATTAGTGTTGTCCTTAATTAGACATGATTGCATAATCAGGAATTAGCCTAGCTTACTGATGATATTGTTTACAAATACAAAACTGGGGAGGTGTTTTGATCAGGTTTTTAGCAGCTTGATGTATCAGAAGTCATTAAGTTGCATGTTAGAGAATAGATTCTTATTAAAAAGAAACTCATTTAAGTAGAAACGATTTCTCTAAAATGACAAATGTGCCTTTTTGTTTATTTGTAGTCGTCGACAGTTTAAACTTATAAAGGGTTTATAATTGTGTGCGTTAATGCTGCAATGTAAATATACTTTTATATGTGCCAAATTATTTTAAGTTTTAATCTGAGGTTTAACATCTTTTGCAATATGGGCTGTACTTTTTTTTTATTTATGCATTAAAAAAAGATGATTGCATGGTTGCAAAAATGTTTGTGAAAAAAATGCAATAAAAAATGTCTCGCCCTTCTTTCAATGTGTCTAAATATCCTTGTTTTTTTAACCCGGTGCCACTGGCAGGCCTCACTCCAGAGAGCCTGTGGTGTTATTGTTGGATAACAGAAAGAACTGGGCGGCAGCTTCTGGGGGGGGGGGGGTGTCTGTGCTTGGCTGCAGGATGGACCCGACTCGCTCAGGCACTCCAGCCAGAGCTTCTCAATGCGACTGATAATATTGGGCCAGTGCCATCTCTATTTTTTTTTTTTTTCTAGTGTGACGTACAACCAATGTAATCTCTGTGTGCTGGAATCAACAGCCTGAATTTTAAAAACTTTCCAGCTGGAGCTTCTCTGCTGAATAAGAAAAAAAAAAAAAGGACTTCCGTGGTTCTGGCTTTGCAAAGACTACGCGATGTGTTCCACTCTCATGAACTGCTGTGTTTATTGCTATTAGATTATATGAGTGGACTCCGCTTAGGCTGTTGCCATGGTAACAGCCATATTGGAATTAGGCCTGTTTCTCCTTGGGCAAAGCGTTTATGTAGAAGTGACAAAAGGCACAGCTGTGCAAACATATAGAGTCCGATTAAAGATCATAACAGCTTGACATGAAATCACTTTTTTTTTTTGCATATTTGCGATCGTTTTGTTGTCAAGGTTAATTGTGGATTGTATCAGTGATAATCATTTGATTAGGAGCTGCAAATGTATTCATGAATTAGAGAGAGTGAGAGGATGAATATGAATGCACATTTTAATTCACTGTTTCTTTATTGGAGCTCTAAAGGCAGCAGTTATACGGCTCTAGCTGCTGATTATATGCATGAAAGAACTGGTCCAAGCAAAGCAAAGCAGGCTAATGTGCTTCTGTTTACTCTGTAGCTTCTTGTTTTATGTCAGCAGCCTCCAGCTCCTGGCTCTGGATGTTGCTCGGTGGACTTGAGCCCAGATCCAGCTCCTCCGGCTGGGTAAGCTCCTCACCTCCCTCCTCCTTTACCTGGATGTCTCCATCATCCGTGACCGGTTCTTTGTGTTCCAGCTGGGTTGATGTACCGGGGCCTTCCAGGCTTTCAGGGGCTTTGTGCTGCTCAGTTTTTTGCAGACTCTCTAAGTTTTTGTCCTCTGCAGGCGCTGAAGGGTGGGTCTCTTCAGGTGTTTGTTCTTGCTTCTCCTCATCTTTCTGCTCAGTCTCGGCTGTGGTGCTGCTCGGTTGTTCCTGATCATCATGAACTTCTTCTTTGTCTTCTACTTGCTGTTCTTCACCCTCAGTTTCCACCTGCATTTAAAGTGATGTGATACCTCATGAAATCCTTGTTAATAATTAAACATTTTCTAAGATTAGTCCTCATGGCATAAAAAAAGTTTAGATCCAGAATGTGTCCATTTTGACTCTGATCTATGTATAAGAAATGGCCTCAAACTCCTGTAACTTGACATTTTAACCTTTAGTATCTTTTAATTCCTTGTTTATATCTTAACCCAAGCTAACCAACTACTGACTCAATGATTTCATTTAGCAGGAAAATACATCTATAAACAAGTAAACGAATAAGCTAGGGGTGAACAATACATCAATCCACATTGATATATCATTTGAACCACATGTCAAACTCAAGGCCCGCTGGCCAAATGTGGCCTGCAAGTGACTCCCATCGGGCCCCCCACAAAAAATATACATACATGTTTTTTACGAAAAACGTTTCTTTTATCAATGGTAAACTTATAATTTAGGATTAAATTCAACAAAAATAAACAGCTTTATAAGGTAAAACATAATAATACTTGTCCTGCCCCTGAACTGTTGGCTTTAAGTAAGTCAGCAATTTAGTTGGATAGCACAGTAATAACGCCTTCAAATAAGCTTCTTTAAAGCCAGCTTCAACCATAATGCATGTAGATCATCCTTGGGAATTCCCTGTCAGAAAGTGGAAGAGTTCCAAATTGAAGACGGCTGCTACTCACTACAACTCATCAGTGAGTAAAACTCTTACTTTTACTTTTAAAATTATTTAAAATTGTTGGTATAATTATTTATTTCAGATTTAGTCAGCCATACGCTTAGTACTTTTCAGTGTTTATGATGATGATGATGATGAAGATGAAGATGATGATGATGATGATGATGATGATGATGATGATGATGATGATGATGATGATGATGATGATGATGATGATGATGATACTTTATTGATCCCATGAAGGGAAATTACAGTTTGGAACATATAAGAGGACATGTTAAAACTTTGTTAAATTGAAGTCAAACATGAAAGCTGATTACAACTGACCCTTTGAGGACCACCATAACGCTCATGTGGCCCTCAGTGAAAATGAGTTTGACCCCCCTGGTTTAACTGATTCAACTACATCAAGGCAAAACAAAAACATCAATCCATATCGTCAAAATATGCCCAACGTGGATCGATATATTAATCGCTGACTTGAATCGAAATCATATAATGACAAACTTTGTGATACCCAGAAACATCGTATCATCATCCAAACAAGTTGATATAATATCGTATTGTAATAAAGCTGCCAATTTACACCCCTAGAATAAACCAACATGACTCTTCACCTTTATTGGAATGATGATGGCGGCAGGAGCAGAGGCTTCAGGAACTGGAGCTTCAATAGTTAAGATCCCATCAACAGAAAGTTTGGACATGAGTTTGGCAACATCAACCTCAGCTGGAAGCCTGAAAATGAACCAGTTTAATTCATATGATCACTGAGACATGGGAGCTTTTTAAAGACAGGGTACAGTTGAAATCCGTGTTTTCTTACCTGTATTTTCTCGAGAAGCATCTGGTAATAAATCCATGCTCGTCAGGCCTCTCTTCGTGGCTCCCTGGGGAAAGATTACCGTTGAAAGGAAAGATATGCGAGGACACAGAGGAACCACTCAACACCGAAATTATTTGATGTCACAGAGCTGTGATTTTAATTTCCCCAAGCACATTATTTAAACAGCTTCTTCATTTTGTTACAGTCAACTTTTTCCCCCCTCATCAGTGTTTAGTTTTATTGGGTATTTAACTGTGAGAAAAGTCTATTTATAAAACTCATTAACATTTTAAGACAATGATATTAGAAATGTTTAGTAATGCTTGATCAATCCCTGCTGTTAACAAAAGGGTTTAATTACCTCGAACTTCCAGAAATCCACCTCCGACTCTCAGGGAGATCTCAGCAGGGCGGAAGTGGGCCAGGTCCATGTTGACCCTCCACTTCCTGAGATTCTGGTCGGGACGATGCGTCGGCTCTGAGATGTACGGCACGAACAGCGGCGCTGACACAAACCCCGGCCAGGAACAGGCAGCCTGACGACTCTTGAGCCCAGGATCTCCTGGATCCAGGACAGGAGGCAGGCCCACATCTGGGTAGAAAATCTTGCTAAACTGCCACCATTTTTTCACTGGGTACCAAGGGGCATCTGTCTTGTACTCACCACAGGATTCCTCCCTTTCAGCCATCTCATTCATAATTAAAGAGCTATAAATCTAATAATTAAAGAAAAAAGGTTTCAGTTTGGTTGGCTCACTGAAATCCAAGCAATTTTATCAATGAAAGCAAAATTTCCCAAAGCTCAGTGAGGTGAGACAAAGACGTCTCCGGGGGGCCTTTATATAGTGCTTCAGTGTTTTTCAGCTCTTAATAAATACCTCATGACAGGGGTGTGAGGGCATGGGGTGATGGGTGTGTTAACTCTCGCTGTCCTGAAAATGACCGCAGGCTAATTATTTGTATTTATAGCTTTTAAAGATGTGATGGCAAATAGCAGGAGCTGCTGGTTTCTGTTTGAGCTGTTCCATCTGTTGCCCGAAGATCATACCTCTCACTTCCCGGTGAACTGCATTCTGTCGGCGATGACTCGGCTCCTCAGTCTTGTCATGATTCAGGCATTCAGCCTTTTTTCTCTGTGTCTCGCCCCTCAGAGGACTCTGTGGCAGCAGCTTGTCTGGAACATGAAATACCTCTGCCAGAGGCTGAAAAGCTCCTGAAAGGCTGCGGGTTTTTGTTAGCGTCAGTGTCAGATCTGGGTGTGTGTGTGTGTATTGAGTGCACAGATCTGTCTTCCACTCCATTTTTCTTTTGCTGGTCAGTTCTCAGCAGGATTGCTACAGTTTCCTATTTTATCGAGTGTGGCAGACTTGTCAGTGATTCTTTCTTTTTTTCTTTTTTGCAGCTGCGTGACTTGATACCTTGGCATACCGTCCAGTGGAGCACAAAACAGACTGAACAGATGTTTCTGACACTGTGTGAGACTAACACACTGATTGTGTCCGTAGGATGAGCCCAGAGAGGTTGAATCTGTTTTGTTTTGTTTTTCTTTTCAGCCAAAACAATACTATCTTCTTGGTTTATGTCCAAAACAATCTTTCTTTGCTAAGATATTTATTTCAACATTTAAATATAAAGACATGGGGAGGTTTGTGGGTTAAAATTAAAGCACAGGCTTTGCTTTTTTTGTATTTTGGGTCCATTCCTGGTCAGCTGCAAGACAAAAATAGATGCATATCTTGTTTTTTATGTGTTTTGGTTGTTTTCATTTGTCAACAATAAAACAATAAACACCACTCAACTTTGAGGATGTATAACAGGAATGAACAAGTGGCAGTCCGTGGGCCGTATGTGGCCAGCAGGTGACTTCCGTCCTGTCCGCCCCCCGAAAAATTGTATTTATTTACTTATTTATTTTTAATTTATTATATTACCACCATCAGTGTGTGTGTGAAGGGGCCAATTAATGTGCGTAAGTGTAAAACGCTTTGGAGTCCGAGGGGACTTGAAATATAGGTTCAGCCATTGTTTTTTTAAGAAAGCACTCAAATCATCTTTTAAATTCTAAGACCTGCTTTGAGGGTTTTTAAGGTAAAAGAAATTGTTTTTATTTTGGGAAGTAGATAATAGGTAGGTTTTTTCAAGACAAACACTTTTCTTAGAAATGCTGTCCGCCATGAATGGTTTTAAAACATGTTGCACAAAGCTAAATATGACAAGTGGCAAGAACATAAATAACACTGACTTTTTACCGGAACCAGAACCAGAACCTTGCAGGAATCTGCACTCAAGGCGTCTTATGTCTTTGCACTTCAGCTCACTAAAGTGTTTATTTCTTGTTTGCTTTAAATGTTTTGTATTCATATTTATTAAGCAAGAGTACAGCTGTTACACATGCATTTGAGCATGAATTATGTTAAGTTTCTGCGCTGTATGTTGGTTCAATAAATATAAACACTTTTTAAATGGTAGTTTTATTACATTTGGGTAAGTGGGCAGTAATATGTGGCCCTCGTTTAAGTTGCCCATCCCTTTTCATAAGTGTTAGTATTTTACTACATCACTTCTTTATTAATAGGAATGAACTTTATTGAATATATAAACAACGTGAATTTTTGAAGGAACAGTCATGTTTTGTAAAAGGTCCAGAGAACTCGGATCAATTAGGTTTTCCCCTGAAATTTACATAAAAAGCTAAATTCTTTAAAAAAAAAAAAAAACTATAAATTCTTTTGTTTTTTACAGTGAAGATTTTCCTGATATTGACAGCTCATTTATGCTTCAGAAGATGAGTGTGAAAGGATAATTTTGAGAAACCTCGTCACTATCTCCCCTTCACTGTATCAAATTGTCAACGTGGCGTTTTGTATTCCAAACCCAGATTCTTATCTTCATCTTCTTTTCTCTTATCTCCGCTTTCCTCTGTGTTTGCTGAAGTTATTTTTTCATGGATAAATGCAGTGAATCTGTGGGCCTCTAGCTGTATGTAACAAAAGAAAACATTTAAAGCCTCGCTGGTGATGCATATCCAAACAGGAGCTGCTGATTGCTCTGATTACTTCCTCTTTTCTTCTTCCTCTGGTTGTTAATTAGTAGCAAGGGGTCGAGTCAATCCAACTCAGCAGGATAAACTCCACTATCTGTGTTGCTTTGACTTCATCGGAAAGTAAATAATTGGAGTTTAATGTTTATAATGGGAGACCTGAGTCCTGGCTTGATCGCAGACCTGTGTGGAGTGGAATGATGATGAGGAAATGGTGCATGAAGAACAGGTAGATTAATGATCCAGTTCTGCCCAGATGGGCAGTTGGTATTGATTCTGAAATATAATTTTGATTCATTTATTTTGACTGAGTAGTTCTAATAAATTACTTCAAATTCACGACTATCTGATTTAAAAACATTTATAATTTAATCCAAACTGTTCAGTTGAAACTGAAAAGAACATGTGATCACTGATTTTAGATATTTTTAACGGGGCTTAAAAATCAAACTTAAGCTGTTTTTTTAATTAGTGGATTTTTATTGTTCTTTTATTTTATCTTACAAGTTTTATTTACTGCAGGGCTTTTCAAACTGTGGGGTACGTCTCCTCTAGGGGGCGCCAATGGTTTTGGAGGGGGCGTGATGTGAATCAGGAAGTGGGGAAATAATATGTTCACGTTGCAGGTCTTAGATTAACTTTACAAAAAGAGAGAGCTGTTAGTACCTTAAGGGAACAGAGATGTTTGTGAAATCTAAATTCAGAACTAGTTTGAAAGAACGATGCATCTCAATCCAAGGAGTCACACTATGGAATAATTTGGAAGATGATGCTAAATGTGCCAAATCAGTGTGCATGTTTAAGAGAATGATAAAGGCTAGATTGGTTAAAAAATATGAAACAGTTTAATATGTAGCCAGTCAATTTGTTGTCTAATAAGATTTGATGTTGATGTTTTTTACTTTTTTGTTTTTTTTCTTTGTTTTCTTTTTTGTTTTGTTTGTCAACTGAAGATTATTATAGATTGAATTTATACTTAGGAAAAAAAAGGGGCAGATATTATAACATTTTTTTCTTCTCTCTGCCACCTTTCATTTCATTTTATTTGTATTTCAGTTATTGTATATAGACTTATTTTTTGTTATGTTTTTTTTATGGAATGAATAAAAATTTAAATCACAAATCACAAAAAAATCTTGTGCAATCACAACCAATTCCATTATTATCTGACCAGCTTGTTTGGTCACATTTAATCTTGCTTCTTGATGGATTCTACAGCTCAACATTTTATTTTTGGAGCGAAGGTAAAATAAACTCAGAGTATCGATTCCAATACGTTAGCATCGACACGGTCCTGCGCTAATTTAGCATCATCTGTTGCTGCAAATTTTCATTCATCCATGACACATGAAATGAAAAGAACAAGGATGAAGCAGTTGAACCTCTGTTCTGTAGCTGAAGACATGCAGAGTTCTGTGCTTGAAACTCCATCAGATTGGTAACATTTTAAATTCTTGGATCGATCAAATCGGCTCATCGCTGCCTCATTTTGTAACACATCTGATAAGTTGCATATGGTCAAAAAAAAAACTGGATTTGAGCCTGCAGTGGACATTTATCTGCAGTGTGAACGTAGTTTAAAAGAAAACAAAAAAAGGGTTGTTGTGATGTGGGATGATTAAAAACAATACATTTAGTTTTAAAGCACGGATGTTTAAAAGATGTAAATGTAAAAAAGCAATTAAAAAATTTTTTTTTAAGATATGAACTGAAATGATAGCAACGACACATATATATGAATGTGTTTTTGTTTTTTGGGGGGCAAGACAAGGAAAACACTTTGTTTTACCTAAATTTTAATCTTTAATCTAAACTGAGGCAGCACCATGCACAGTAGATCTGCACATGAATCCTGCTACTTCCTGTCTGTTGACCAATAAGAGAGGAGCTGATCCAAGAAGCTCCACTCATCTTAATGCATAATGAGGCAGAAATGCATAAGGTAAAGTAAAAGCAGGAGACAGAGAAATGTAAAAACAACACATGGAAATAAAAAGACTTGTGAGAAAAATTATAAAAATAAATTAAGTATAAACATTTAAGATAAACAAATGCCTGTACAAGTAAAAAGAAAAACAAAAAATATTTTTAATAATAAAATGTAAATTATTTTCTAAAATATATAATGAAACTATGCTGAAAAAATAAAAATGAAAGTCAAATAAATTATAAAACATGAGGTAAAGTTCTCCTTTTTTAATTTAATTGGTGCATTTTTTTAGTGTATTTATTTATTTATTGGTCCATTTATATATTTCTGCTTTTATTTCTGACAGTTTCAGTCCTTCATATCTTTCACTCAGTTTGAGTCAAATTTCCAGGCTTTTTATTAAATAATACACGAGGCCAAGAATCAAATCAAACCTTGAGAAGTATAAAACTGAAAAATCAGCAGCTGAACCATCATCAAGCTCTCCATGGTAAAAAAAAAAAAAAAAGAGCTGATGAAGGGTTTATAGATCTGAAAATATCAAACAAGTGATCCAGAATATGAGATGATTTGAAAAGGTGTTTTAACTTTTCCCTCCAAAATCAGCATATACTCAGTATTTGTCACAGTTCTCTTTGTGTTGGAGTAAAGGAGACTGAGGTGAGTTTCCTCATCCCTCCCATGAAGACATCATCCAATCAGTTTGATGTCTAGAATCAGGATTAACTTCAAAGATAGTTGGCAATTTATTTTGTCTCACCCCAAATCAAAAGCTTCTCTTCTGAAGGAACTGGAACTCTCACTTTCATTTTTTTTTTTTTTTTGTTGCTGATTCCTCCCAATCCGTCTGGCAGCTGTTAAATATCAGAAAGTCTTGATGGTCACTCTCTGTCTTGAACTGCTCTCTGGTGATATTTTTATGTCTTTCTGTATCTTTCATGTGTTCCATTTCATGGCGGAGCTTCTATCTCCCAGTTATCAGCCGACCTCTTCTTTTCCACAGGCTGCACAGAACAATTTCACTCAGACCCGTCACTTCATCTCTTATTAGCAGCATTTCTCAGAGCTCAAGCACATCGTGTTTGTTCAAAATACTTATTTTGTTTCCTTATATGAAAAAATTACTGCAAACAGGTTTTCAAAAACATGCAGCTCCTATCACCAATTGATGTCTTTTTGAATTATGTGTAATGATGTTTAGTTTTTTAGTTTTCGTTATTTTCCATCCTTGTTTTTATGTCAGCCATTATTTCGTTGTGTTTTGTTTTGATTCAGCAGTTTAAGTTAGTGGCCATATTTCCCAAGCATCCTTGCCTTAAAGTGCCTGTGACATCAATTTTTGTCATAAATTCAAATTAATTTTTGGAAAGATAACATTGATAACATATTGCACATAAAAAAACATTCTTGCCACTGAAATGAACAATTGTTGATATTTCTGCATGTGAAGTAACAGGAAGTGATGTCAAAGGGGAATATCTGCATATAAACACAGCGTTGCTATAATGACTGACAAGAATCTGATGTTTTTTTAGATTATTTTGAGTCACTTTCAGAGAGAAAAAGAAAAGTCAGAGTTCAAATAATATTGTTTCAATAAACAAAAACAATTTTATTCACTTTTTTAAAGAATTCCCCTTTGATGTCACTTCATGTCATTTCAACTGAGCCAAGTTTAGCTACCACCTGAATTAGCCCTGTCTATTGGTCGACAGCAGTGTTTTTTTTTTCTCTATAGCCGAATTATGAGAAAAGCCAGAACTATCAAGTTGGGGCTTTTAGAGAAAGTTTAATTTATTGAGAAAGTTTTCTTTATTCAAAAAAGTATGTGTCTAATAAAGAAGGTGAGCAGCTTAGGCATGCTAGTCGCTAGCTTCTCCCATGCTAATACCAACTTATCCATGCTAGTCGCTAGCCTCTCCAATGCTAATGCCAGCTTATCCATGCTAGTCACTAGTCTCTCCAATGCTAATGCCAACTTATCCATGCTAGTCACTAGCCTCTCTAATGCTATTGTCAGCTTATCCATGCTAGTCACTAGCCTCTCCAATGCTAATGCCAGCTTATCCATGCTAGTCGCTAGCCTCTCCAATGCTAACGCCAGCTTATCCATGCTAGTCGCTAGCCTCTCCAATGCTAATGCCAGCTTATCCATGCTAGTCACTAGCCTCTCCAATGCTAATGCCAACTTATCCATGCTAGTCACTAGCCTCTCTAATGCTATTGTCAGCTTATCCATGCTAGTCGCTAGCCTTTCCAATGCTAAAGCCTGCCTATCCATGCTAGTTGCTAGTTTTTCCAAATCTAACACCAGTTTATCCATGCTATTTGCTAGCCTCTCCAATGCTAATGCCAACTTATCCATGCTAGTCGCTAGCCTCTCTATTGCTAATGTCAGCTTATCCATGCTAGTCGCTAGCCTTTCCAATGCTAATGCCAACTTATCCATGCTAGTCACTAGCAACTCTAATGCTAATGTCAGCTTATCCATGCTAGTCGCTAGCCTTTCCAATGCTAAAGCCTGCCTATCCATGCTAGTCGC
This sequence comes from Cynodonichthys magdalenae, assembly GCA_031762555.1. NCBI lineage: Eukaryota > Metazoa > Chordata > Actinopteri > Cyprinodontiformes > Rivulidae > Cynodonichthys > Cynodonichthys magdalenae. Next base: position 2,280,550 of record JARVJO010000394.1, on the reverse strand, counting down.
TAGCCTCTCCAATGCTAACACCAGCCTATCCATGCTAGCCGCTTGCCTCTCCAATGCTAACACCAGCCTATTTAGGCTATTCGCTAGCCTTTCCAATGCTAAAGCCAGCCTATCTATGCTAGTCGCTAGCCTCTCCAATGCTATCACCAGCTCATCTATGGTAGTCGCTAGCCACTCCATTGCTAACACCAGCCTATCCATGCCAGTGGACAGCAGAGGGAGTTGGCAATCTAGTAGGTTATTAGCCTCTTCAATGCTAATACCAGCTAATCCATGCTAGTTGCTATAGCCTCTCCAATGTTAACACAAATCAATAGTCTTCTTCTCATTTGCCAGTGCCGGCCTCTCAGTTAGCGGTGCCGGCCTATCATTATTTCAGATCAATAGCTGGCTGAGTAATAGATATAGCCTCCTGCTACAAGGATGTAGCAGCCGCTGGTTGCACAGTGGTCTTAATTTTGGCCCTCATATCATGCCAAAGTTTTTTTTTTAACTTGTTTTTATTACTTTGCAAGGAGACCCCTTTAGTTGTTTGTAATTTTTAAACAGGAATTTACTTCAAAATGACCAACTTATTCTTTGAAAATGTCTCTTTGATCCCAGATAAAGAGCATCTCAGAGAACGGGTAACTTTTTCCAACCAGTGAGGCAGATGCTGTTTCTGATCTAACTGACAAAACACATTTAGAGTGAGACGTGGCCACTTGTGAGATGATTACAGTCACCTGTGTTGAGGGGAGTGCTCCGAGGGGCCGGTCACACTGATTCACCAGGCTTCAAACAAACCTGGATCCATAAGACGTTAGCTGATAAGGCATCGGGGGGGGTTGAAGGGTCAAACGTCTCATTCTATTCCTGTGGACACATGCATTCATCATCGTTAATGTGAGGCCGGCTCAGTTAAAGAAGCGAGCTGTCTGGCTCATCAGAACAGAGCAGTTCATCTGTGAAAATATATTTTTAGAAAAGCTTTTTTTTCCATCATTGCAGCCAACTTGAGTCAAATATGAGCAGTTATTTGTTCTAACATTACACAATGTTCATGCTGGAAGAGATTTGTTCACTTGAATCAATTTTAAGCAAACCTTTGTCTCTATTATTAGTGAGCAAGCATTTTAAATCACCAAGGCAGGAGAAAAAAAGTGTTTTATTTTATCTCTTGCTCTGTGTTATTGCATTTACAATACTTTTGATCCAGCCCTCTGTGGTGCTCCTAAGACAAATTCAACCCTAACAGCTTCTTTCAGCGCGTGGCTGTGTTCATCCTGAGTGCTGCACTAAGAGCCGCTCAGCAGAACATTTCTGAAAGAAGTCATTTCTCAACATGTTCACACAGAAACATGCCTTTTCTCTGTTCATCCATGTGTGCACAGACAGTCTTCATACGCTGCCATCTCTATTTTTTTTTTGTCTTTTTCTCTCTCTGTGAAGAAGCAGAGAGGCAGCGTCACTGTTCCGCTCTGACTCCAAAGAGATTTGCAGCAAATGAGCTCATCCATCAGCAGACGTGCATGTGGGGACAAGGAGATGATGATGAGCAGGGGGGGTGGGGGTGGGGGCTGTGTGAGGAGGAAGATAAAGAGAGACAGTGGGCCGAAGGGGGGGATGAACAGAAGCAAAACTGCTCAAAGAGAAGCTGCACAGTAAAATATGATAGCTGTGGCATTTCTACGCCACAGATCATCTTTTGTGTTCAGATTGTTTTTTTCTTTTTCGGGTCGTTTGAAAAAAAAAAAAAAAACATGACATTTAGAGGAGAAGCAGTTTTTACTGTACAGTATCAAACACAAATGTCACCTTTTTCCAACCGAACTTTTTTTTTCTAAGTTCAGAGATCTGTCTGAAGTCACCTCATGGTGGGATATATTGTTTGACACCATGGTTTCTTATCATTTGAGGAATATTTACAAATTTGTTAATTTCATTAAAAACAAAACAACTAAATACAATAGAAGAAAAAACAAATCTAATAAAATGAAAGGCAGCAGAAAGATGAAAAAATCTTAAAATGTCTCCAAATTGATGGTTAAATCAGACCTGGAGATGATTCTTCATAGTTTTATCTCTTCTTCTTTAATCTATTATAACTATATAGCTCTCTTTATGTTTTTTAAAGGGGGTATGATGTTTTTCTTGGCACGTTGTTCAATCCTATACCACAATCAAGTAACTACGTTACCTTCAGTTGTTATTTGACTCTGCATCTAAACTCCTTCAAATTGGCCTCTGTCTCGTTAAGAACCTCCTACCGTTTCTGACACTCCCACTTCAGCACGTTTTCATTAAATTTTTGGGGAGAAGAGTGCTCTGTGCGGCGGAAGCTCGGCTGCAGACAGAGCTCCAGGGAGAAGTGTAATGGAAAAAAATAAAAAACTTATTCCATGTTTGTTAAACAAAATGCAGAAATACGTGATGAAAAAAGTTCTTCGCTACAATGGTCTCTGAGTAATTTCATTGCAACAAAATGAGAGTCAACGTGAAGGAAGCTAAACTAAGAAGCTAAGAAACTTAGTGCGCTGTAAACAACCATTCCTACTGGAAAGACAGAAGTATTAAACGAGACGGCTTTAAAGGAGAGCTGCAGGATTTGAGACAAATTTAATTGAATTTGATTGTCTTGTCAACACGGACTGAATGGTTTCATTCATTTCCTCTGCTGCCATTGCTAAACTACAGGCAGACTAAAACGGCAGAAAATCAAGGTCGTCGTTCACAACTCCTCCTGTTCATTTATTGGCTCGGTTGAAATTCTACTGGAGAAATCCCAGCAGAAAAGGAAAGCTAGAATTGAGCTGAACTGTGTAGAAAGACAAGGGCCAGGCAGCTCCACATGACTACCACTGGATTCAAGGATTTCTCAAACATGCATTATGAGTCAAAGCAACACTCTGGGTATGTTTTAGATGAGGGAATGACATCATAACATTATATAAAGCTAAAAAAGTCCATTTTACATAATGACCCCCTTTTAACATCTCATTTACTAACAGAAGAGCAGAAATCACACCAGTTTTATCCTCTTTCTATCAGCTACCTGTCAAATTCAGAAGTGATTTTAAAATGTTAGTCTTGACTTTTAGAGCTCTAAATGGACATGCCCCTCAGTATATCACAGAAAGATGATTTCTTACTCTGGCTGCAATCTTCGGTCTTCAGGCCAAAACCCAGTTGAAAACTGGAGGGGTCCTGTCCTTTGTGGACCACCCATGAGGCTGACCCTGTTCAAGTCTTAGAAGCATCTTAAGACTCTACTGTTCAGACAAGCTTTAGCTGAATGTGTTGCCTAATGTTTTATTATTAGTTGCTTGGAATGTAACAATTCGCTCAAGTCCTGATTCTAAATGAAAGATGAATGAATGAACTGTAGGTTCCAAATATGTTTCCTTTCTTTAACATCAGCACTTTTGTCCTTGTATCAAACTGTCTGTTGTCTTAGTAACAGAACATAACTTCAAAATAAATAGATGTCATCAAAAATTATTTTGGAGTCAACAACAGTTAGCAAGTTTCAAACTGAATTTGTTTTAAAGACATAACTTGCTGTTCTACAATAAGAATGAAATCCATTCATTCATTTTTATGAGTCGGTTGACATTTTAAGCATTTTGCATATTAGTTGCATTAACTTGTTTTTATTATATGTATTCATGCTTGTATTGTATGTTTGTATCTAATAAATTTGAGCTCCTTTGTGATTTCTATCTGTGAAAGGTGCTAAAAAAGACTTAAGTGTCCAAAAGCATTCAGAGAGAAGAGAAAAATGATTTCAGGACCAACAGCTGCCTTCCAAAGATGCAGAAACTTACATTTATTTGTATTTTTTTTTCAAAGCTGAGGTTAGACAGACTACAGTTCCACTCTTTTAGACACATTTTGGTTTAAATGTTTCTACATTTTGTGCCTCTGACTTGACTTACGCCTTAATTCCGCTTCACACCTGATTCGGCTCGCTGAGTCTCAGCTGTTAAATCGTTCATCCTGTTTTTAATTGCTGTTTCTTAGATCTTCATCTTTGCAGATTTTTATACCGTTTTCTTCCTGCACCTTGTCTTCTAAATTCTTTTCTGGGTTAGTTTTTATTTTATTTTTTGTGTTTTTGATGTATACCTGCCTCCGCAGAGCTTTTATGTTTGATTTTAATGAGGTTTCTTTATTTTCTTAATCTGTCAGCCTCCACGTTTTAATCTGGTTGGAACCGTTTACAGAACCGTGACAGAAATTTTTAGATAAAATGACTCCATCTGTTCTGCAGAGATCTCTTGGCAACAAGCTGATTCTGAACATTCATCTTGGTTGATTTAATGTTTCTTTGCCAAAATCTCAGTTCAGGACATGATTACAACTGCAGCTAATGCTAAAGTGTTTCAAATACACAAATACACAAATACACTATACTGCCAAAAATATTCGCTCACCTGCCTTGACTCACATAGGGTTCAGTATGATTTTGGTTCACCTTTTGCAGCTAGAACCGCTTCAACTCTTCTGAAGGCTGTCCACAAGGTTTAGGAGTGTTTATGGGGATTTTTGACCATTCTTTCAGAAGCGCATTTGTGAGGTTAAATACTGATGTTACTTTTGTTACTATTGCTAACTGGTGCACAGTCATTTGGATGGGTGAGCAAATACTTTTAGCTGTGATCACTTATTAAGTTTAAAGTCAATTGACTTTGTTCATGTAATTCAGGAGGGTCAAACTCAGTTACACAGGGGGGCAAAATTCAAAACTTGGGCCAAGCGAGGGCAAATTTTGTCAATGTTTATTGAAATTGTTTTATAAATGTATTTTTATAAAAATACAAATGTTCCGAATAATGTTTTATGTAGCTTTTAGAAAATACACAACATACGCAATAAGAAAAAAGATTCCATTTAGAAAGATATTACCTTCTTCATTTATGATATCTTACATGTTATTACCATCCAGCAAATTATTTGACTTTAAAATATAGAAAGACAACTAGAACTGACTCTCTGTTGCTCTTTACACACAAAAATAAAGAAATGACTGAAAAATCCTAATTTAATTTTCTTGACTTGAAAGTTGTCCTGCTGTCAGGATAAGATTACACTAAATACAGGAACAAAAAGAGAAACAATAAAACTTCACGGTTAAAGTAGGACCCTTGGGTCCAGATAAAATGTTAATGAGGGCCAAATTTGGCCCGTAGGCCTTGAGTTTGACACATGTGAAATAACTTAAACTCTAAAACATTAATAATAATTTGTGTCAGCATTTTATTATATTAAATAATATGTTCTTACATTATTATTTATTGTGCTCCAGTTGAAGATAAAGTCTTCTCTCCTTGGATCTATTCATAGGCGACTGATAACGACTGTCCGTTAGCAGCAACCCACCAGATTCCACACTCCAAAAGAAGTTTCACTCTTCATCATTATGCCTTCCTCTCATCCTCTGATAATGTGTTTAAACTGTGAGAAACATTGTTTGTCTCTCATTAAAACGGCTTTATGGCTCATTCCAGTTAAATATTTAAAGATGAATTGGCTGATCAACATTTCTTTAAGAAAAGTCACTTTTTTTTCAGTTTTTCTGATCCTTGATTTGCTTCTAGAACGATTGGTTCAGGTCTTCAACTCTAATAACAGTTTAATTCTTGCTTAATTATCACCATTTTTAATTCTTTTTGTAACAAGGGTGAAAAATAACATAATTTCTCTGTAGGAGCCTCAATCAGAGCACTGACTCATGAGGAAAATGCATTTAGCAGCATTAAACCTGCACCAGTTTCCTGGCTGCAGTAAAGCTGAGCTTATAGCTCTGGAGGCTCCTGTCACTGGAAAAGCAATTGTATTTGGTCAGGTGTGTGTGTGTGTGTGTGTGTGTGTGTGCACATGTCTTCAACCCTTAACCTGACCACAGGGTGGAGAGACAACATCCTCTGGGGGCAGCTGAGGGTTCTTCCGACCGCCTGACATTTCTGACAGCCTCTGATAGAGCGCAGTGCTGAATTATTCATACAGGTGTTACGAGAGGAAAGGTTGCCATTTTCACAGGAGAAACTCACCCTCAGCTGAAAAGCGTCTGTTTATCCCGGTAAGTGAATACAGTGGTAATGATTTGAGGCTGTGATAGCTTTCAGATGAAATGGCAGCTCACAGGTTGAAAGCTCTCAGTTTCTCCAAGCACCCAGTGTTTCTTCATTGGACAATAAAGGAAAATATTTGTTTGTTTTATTGGATCAAAATCATGTCATGATGGAAATGACTCCTACCATAGAAGTAAATAACACTAGACTGAGCCCCCCAATCCACTGTTAGCATCTGTGTCAACATGGAGTAAACATGGCGAGGTGCAGTATTTTCTACATCATCAGTACTTTTTTTTTTCATTATATTGTCAACATGTACAGTGATGGTAAATTCGGACTCTTCGTTCTGCTTAACGCCGTAGCTTTTAAGGTCGATCACGCAGATCACATGGTCAAAACTCTCTCCAGTTCTATATACCTGCACAGCTTTTACAACTTAAACACATTCAAGGGTTTAAATTACCGAAATAATCAAATCTGAGGATCTAGGATTTAGAAAAAGATTTGTTATGTGACCTCAGCGAGAGCTCACTTGATATTTTCTGCTCTTTTTTTGTCTCAGCAGGGACCCCCGAAGCCTAATGAGTGTTTCCGCTCCAAGCTTTGACTGCGCCTCTCTGTCATTTATGACGGCAGCAGCTTGTATTGTCATGGTCTGCCATTTATTACTGGCGACGTTGACACAAAACATCCCACGCTGTGTTGTCAACACAACTAAATCCTTTTTTTTTTTTTCCTCCCTGTCACATTGTCACTGACAGATTTTACTGCCAAAATGGCATTCATGTGGTTTGTTTTGAGAGAAAATTTAATTACGAAATGCGTTAGAACTTGGAGATGTCAAGCATTTCTGTCTGGGCTTCACATTTACGTAACTGTAAGACTAAAAGCAATATGAAGATTTAGCCACGGCACTTTGGTTTGGACTAATTACTGTAAAGATTCCTCACCTTCCAGAGGTCTAATCTCTTTTGTTGCCTGGCAACAAGCTGCAACTCAAACGCTTCTCTGATCTGATCCGTTTGAAAACTGTCCCTGATTGTCAGCATCGCCCCAACCACCGGGCACAAATGTCAACATTTTTCACATTTTGAGTCTGTTTTTTTTTTAACTCCTCTTTCTGAGCCTTGTCATCCAGAAGAACTCTGCACAGAGCTGCCACCGACCGGCCGGTCAGCCTTTCAAAAGCATTTCATTGTGTGTTTACACGCTGACGCTTGCTCTCGCTGCCTTTTATTTTCCTGTCACATCAAAAGCAGTGGCTTTATCCCGTCCCCTCAGCTCTCTATCTAGCCCCCCTCCTTTTCAGAGTGCAATTGTTTGGCTTTCGTGTTGGACTCAGCCACGTTTGATTTGGTTCGACAGCACAAGTACACACGCTCGCCTGGCAGTTTGGAGATACTAACAAAAGAAAGAAAAAAAAAATATCATGCGCTTGAACTAAAGGCTCACTTTAGCACAAAAAGCCAACAAATCAGGACTGAAGTGAAAGTCACCTCCCACATGCTCTTGGCAGCAGGCAGCCACTCCAGGGAGAAACTTTTTGCACATTTCAAGCTACGGGCCATTAGCGATGCTGATAGAAACACACTTTAATTAAGACTGCAGCAATTTTTGGACTCCGAAGTCGCATCTGAAGATTAATAAGTAATATCACGGGTGTGGCGGTATATGCAAATAGAAGCGCCGTGCCTCCGAGCTAAACAATTAGCATGCTGGAACATGAGCGCTCTGTGGCCCCCCCTTCACAGGCTCGAGTGCTCGGCTCCACTTGTGGGTGAAATAGTAGCACCAGCTGCTTGTGAGATAATAAAGAGCCGGAGCAGCAGGGTGCAGGGACGTATGCAACACTTCTTTACTGATTTCACTTTTGAAAAAAATTTTTAAAAAGAGGTCAAATGCAGGTCATAAAATCCTGTAAGGTCACTGTGGCTCTGAGCCGGAATCCTTCAATCTTCAGTCAAAGTTACTCTGAAACAACCCAGACGGGGTGTAAAAGGTTGCGTTTGTCGTACATTTGGCTAAATGGGGACCTTCACTCGGGTTATTTTTAGAACACGAGTCATGAGACTATGTCTGCTCGACACAAACAAACTCTTGTAACAACTCTATTTATTTCAATGTAGCTGCCCCGGTTTAGGTGTGTTAGAACTTAAATAAAGTTGAGAAAACAGCATCAAACTCCACCGGGAGGACCACAAAACATATTGCTGCATTATTTGTAACAGTAGCCATGTTTCCATCAACGTTTTTTTAATTAGCATTTTCAAGTATTGCATTACAAAAGGTGAATGGAAACGGCACTATTCGAAAAAACTTCCTGTAATTCGCAGGAAAGTTTATACGCACATTGAGGTGGTTTATGGGTTTTTCGAAAAAGGGCACAAAAGGAGAGATGGAAACATATTTGCCGAATAAGTTCTGATGTAGTGAACATTTACCTCACATGTTGATCAGCTGTTCCTGCTGTCTGTTTGGTACCGGTATCAGAGCGACTGCAGCTGGACCCTCCTCCTGCTCTAGGCGTCTCCTCAGTTATTCCCGTAACGGGAAGAGAAGAGAATAGCATTTCTTTTTCTACGTCAGGATGTAACATCGACAAAACTAGTTGATATGACAGAATAAGTACAACTTTCCCGATAGTAGCAACACGTTCCTGATAACTTCTTTCCATTGTCCTGGGATATTTAGTCCCTACAAGTTTGCGACTTCTACTTCCTGTTTACTACAAACATGAGTCTGATGTAATTACACTTTACATAGCCTGGTTGATTCGCTTTCAAGCCAGTTGATGGAACATTTCTTCTTTTTTTTCTTTTTGCGAAATTTTCAAAATTCACTTAAAATTTAAATTAGATGGAAACATGGCTAGTGACGCAGGATACAGCCACCATCCCAACATGAAAGTATTTTTGATCACTTTTCCCAAGCTAAGATGCTAAGTTAACTGCTGGATTCAAGCAATGGAACAAGCTGAATTTGACCAGAAAAAAGTGAAACCAAGGACTTAACATCTGCTCCCAAACATTTTATCAGAGGTAAAAAAGACCAACACTGGACCACCCGGATCCTATCCCTGCACTTTCTGTTGATAGACAGGTACAGTTAATCTTATTGTTTTTACTGTAGCCTACTGCTAGCTTTACTTGTAGCATTCATGCTAGCCTCATACAGTGATCTACTGCAGTCAGTCACACATATGGTGATAATATTGTACTTACAGAAATTCTAAACATCACTTTCAGGGCTCTCAAATCTCACTCATTGACCGTGAGACACGTGCATTTCAGGACGTGAGACGTGCACACATCACACTTTGCATTTCTCACACTAAAACGCACAAATGCACACACACACTTTTTAAAAACAAACGTGCAGCTCAATGTTTTACTCTATGGCTGGACAGACCAGTTTGGATAAACCGCTCACTTTGCCTAAAAAGATTAATCTCCACCTATTTTTGTGTTTTTGTTCCTGCATTGGCAGTCCTGCACACGTGCACGCTGCATTCAGAGACGATCGCTCTGTCAATCACCCGACCTCGCTGCGCGGCATTATAAAAGCTGCAGCAGCGCGAGACGAGACAAGCCCAGCTCAGACCGATCCTTTCACCTGTTGCACAAATTATGTCTTTATCATAGTTATAAGAAACTTTCTCAGAAGGATACGCTGCGCGTGCAGCACATCACCTGCAAACAGCTGAATCGATGAGCGATGTTAAATAAAGGGATAACCCGGCTATTTTTAAAGCAGGGTTGCAGCAAGCTAAGCTAGAAAAACCAGTAAAAACGCCAACTTTTTTAACAGTTCCGTTCACTTTCCAAGTCTGTTGAAGACCTCGACCCTCCAGCCAAAGCTTCAAACTGAACTTTCCTGTGGTTCCTGAAGTCAGATGTGTCAAAATTTGCTCTAGAAATGTCTTTTTCTGTTACGGTATTAACACAGACTCTCTGTAGGATCTAATCTTTTGAGCGAGCAGCAGATAAAATGTAAATGAAATGCGTGACGTCATGAGTGAAGCTCCACATTAAAGTATATTTCTTTACATAAATCAATCCTTCCAGACTATTATTGCTTTGAAATCATAATTTCCATATGGCTAACAAAGAAGGTTCCATTGTTTTTTATAGCTTCTACAACTAGATGTATTTTAATGAAACCAACAAATTTATAACTGGATGGACATCTATAACTGATTAACTTTAGTCAACCCTTTTCAAAATGGTCGCCGCAACTAAGCAACCTGCAACAAAAACAACAATTCAAATCAAAATATAAAGAAATGAGTACAAATTTAAGACTTTTGCACAGATCTGTTCCTTGACCATATGAAAATTATATGATTAATATCACTTATTAAACTTTTCTGTCACCTGAATCAGATTTAGTCTAAAAAAAGTTGTCAGCCCCAAGGCGTTGATCTTGTGCCGAAATGTGATTAAGTATATGTCAACATTTATAAAACTCTACTTAAATAACGTTGGTATCAAAATAAAGCTAACATTTGGGAGATTTAATCAAAAGTGTAAATATTACAGCAACTGTTTTTGTTTCAGAAATAGTGAGGATAGAACAGAAAGTAAATTTGATTTTTTTTCCCGCTCTCGCCTTAAGTTTTTTAGCATTATACAGTTCATAACCCTTTAAAACTTTAATGAATAAGACTAAAAACTATTGGAAACCATAAATCCACATGTGAACATTACCTGTGCAAAGATTCATGCTGCTAAATTAAACTAAAGTAAAGTTAGAGAGGTTTTAATAAAGAAATAACTCACAGGATGGACCTGTTCGGTTCCATCAATAAATGTTAAGAAATTGTTGCATAAATGATGTCTTTTGTTTCTTACATGCCTGAAAAGACTTGGTTTTGATTTGTTTTAAATTACCCACTCATTTATTTTCCACCCTATTCGTATAAAACATTGAGAAATTATTGTATTTGACTCCAACTGGAGAATATTTACTCAAAATTAAGTTAAAAAAACCTTTCAAAACACTAAACAACATATTTTAGGATTTGCTTTGCATTTCTAAAACAAAAGGATCAAAACTTCTCAAAAATTACTTTTTGCTTTTTAAAATGCTTGGTGGTCAGTGCGGTGGTCTTATAATCCTGGAGACCGCAGGTTTGAGCCCAGGTTGTGTCAGGAGGTGCATCCGATAAAACATCTGTGAGTTTGACCCCTACAGAAAGGAGCAGCTGGATGACAGCATCTAAAATCTTTAACATCCATAGTTTTAATCACAACCTTCATTTTTTAAAGGAAAATGCAGTTTTTATTTCAAATGTAACTAATTATCAGATCCAAAGGCAGCCAGCACCTGCACGGTGACCTGCTTCACCAACAAGAAGCCAGAGCTCTACTCTGAAACACGGAGCTGCACTAACTCTGCTCATGTCCCGACAAAGTCACCTCGACAGTTACTTCAGCGTCGTGTCGTTTAATTTTCCACCGCGGCGTCAACACAAAGGTAATTACGCGTGCAATATGAGGAAAAACAAGCTAACAGTATTGGAGGAAAGGTTATGGTTGGAAGCTAAACTGCTATAATTAAGTCATTAATCTGGTCAGGCAGAACAAGTTTCTCCCTTGATGCTCCACTTAGGGCTTTTTCGGCCGACACTTTGATCTGCTCTGTTTCTGATTTACAATTTGATTTTATGTCTTTTGATGTTTGTGTGTGTGAGGGGTTATTTATATGGAATGTAAGGCCTTTACAGTCTTTTTATGTCTCAGTTTATATAGATGTGAGGTTTATGTGACATATGTATACTAAATATATAAATAGAAGCTCCAAAGTAACAGCTAGCCTTGCTTTGTGAATTAGCCTGTCACTTATGAGGCATTCATCTTTACACATCCCATAATTCTCCTCTGTTATACCTTTATGGAGGATGTGGGTAGAGGTGTTTTTGTGTGATGACAGCTGTAATCTGAAGATTATGGCTCAAAGTTCTTTAGATCGTTTGCAAATGTTTTGTGTACTTTTTTCATGGATCAGTTTTGATGTGTGCATTTATCAACAAAATCAGAGGATTTAGCACTAAAATACGGAGACGTTAAAAATTATCCAGCTTTTTTTCTGTCAGATTCCAGACGTTTCGTTTGCATCAGACGTGTTCCGACATCTCTGCAAACAAAAAAAGGCAAAGAGCTAAATATTTAATGCGGAACGTCTGACAACGCCACGCTTTCATTTTGTTATTTTCTCTCACACTCGCTTTTGATGCTTCGTGAACTGGAGCTAAGCTTTGTGAAACTCGTGTCAGGAAAAGATTTTTTATTTTTTTTTGACAAATCTGCCTTGTTACACACGATCCCAAGCGTTGGCTGACAATAAACACACACAGATCCAACGCTCACCAAAGTGACATGTTGTGTTTTCTGCTCTGTAAGTCTCAGGCATCGCATTGATCTTGTTTGAATTGATCTGATAGCTGCAGAAGCAGAATAAGAACATAAAAGGTTTCAATATTTTACATCACACACATGATGCCACATGATCTGTGTGGTTCATAACTTCCAGTTCACCTCGGTCTCTGTGGTACTAACAGGTCCTGATGGGGGTCTCAGCCATGGAGGACTGTAATGTGACCCCTAAATGTTGCAGTGACGGATTGACCACGTTTGAAAGTCATTATCCTGATGAGCTAATTAACACTTGGCAGGCTGCTGGCTTTACACACACTTTGGTTTAATCAAATACATTTGTGTTGCACAACAATCTGACCAAACAAAATGTGAGATTTGTTCAACGCTCTAATGTTATTGTGTAAATTCCACATTTTTGCTCTTTTAAGTGTTTTTTTTCTTTTAGTAATTTGTCAGCTTCTTGTTTTATTTAGGTAAAACCTTCTCTTGTTGGTTTATTTCCTGTTTTTCACCGACACACACACCAGATCTCCATTTGTGATCAGCCCACCTGCGCTTCATTTTGTCATTACTCCCAGAGGTGTCAAGTATTCACATTCATTACTTATGAGAAACTATAGATAATACAATTATATATCCAAATTTATCCAAATCCAAATATATATATATATATATATATATATATATATATATATATATATATTGGCAGTATAAGTATCAACTCAAGCTTTTTACTCAACTAAAAACTAGAGTATTGGTTTTAAAACTACTTAAAAACTACTTTAAAACTACTTAAAGTATAAAACTAAAAGTAAGGGGAAGGCCATTAAGGATAAAAGCTTAGGCTGTGCAACAAACCCACCTCCCCAAAAAACATTTTCTAAAGGCAATAATGGGTATAAAATATAATGAAATATTAACATTGAAAAATTTGGAATACAGTAGTCTACATGTTTCAGCTACTTGTGCACGTATATCTGCCACAGTCTTCTTACTCAGCTACATACCTCTGAAATGTCCTGCTGGAGTGTGGCGTGATCTGTGTCATGTCCAGGTGAGACGGATCATACAAACCAACAAGGTGTCAAAATGGTATTTATACTTATTAGTTATACTTCTCATCCAACCACAATCAAATTCCCTCTATCCAGGAGGCACCATATATCTCCATATATCTGAATAGGTTGTTTTTTTAAACGATGACAAGCTGAAATGAAAACAAGCCAAAATTAAATAGAATTTTTCCTTTTTTTTTTGCATTTTTAAATGACTAGTAAAGGTAAAAGTTGGCTGAAAAATTACTCCAGTACAGTACAAATAAACAAGATTTCATTTGTACTTTAGTACACTCAAAAAACTGTTGTAGTGGATGTCAACTGGTTCCACTCAATTGAGGTAACACGTTTATTTAAAGTAAATATAAAGTACTTAACATATATTTCACATTCCAGATGTTTACAGACATACTTTACATTTATTTAAAGTACATGTAAAGTACTTTGCATTTACTTAAAATAAATAAAATATAAGGGATAAGAAATAGAACCGCTGTTGGAAATGATGCAAACAGAATTTTTAAAATACAAACTTGCTTTAAACTAAATAAATTATCATTAAATATGGATAAAACTAAATTATATTCAGTAATAGAAAGAGAACCATTTAGAGTCGATGGTGTTGAGGTTTGAGAGTCAGTGAGGTGAAGTTTTTGGGTGTTATCATGATAGAAATCTGACATGGAAACCTCACATAAATCACCTGAGAGCAAAAATTGCCAAATCTATAGCAGTACTGTATAAAGTAAGGGAGTTATTTAATGACAAAGCTTTGTTTATGTTATAAAATGGTATAATTGTTCCACACTTGATCTATTGTATTGAAGTCTGGAGAGGAATGCATGTAAAACAATTACAAATCCCATCTTTATTTTACAGAAAAGACCTGTAAGATTTATCACCAAAAAAACATTACAGTCCCCCATCGAATATATGGTTTTATCAGTTGAAATTATTTAAATTTAATGAGTTGGTTGATTATCATTTTTTGCAGGTTATGTATAAGGCTCATAAAAATGTATTACCTTTAAATATCCAATTAAATTTTGTTAGGAGAGTAAGTAATTATAATCTTAAGGGGCTGGAGAAGTTTGTAAAACTCAAAATTTGAACAAATTTGAAGTATCTATGTACTTCAGTCCAAGGAATAAGATTGTGGAATGAAAAGGAAAGTAATTATAAAAATGCTGGTTTAATGTCTTTGTTTAAGAAAATGATAAAAGTTATAAATTTGTATAATATGTGTTCGTATGAGCTGTTGTTTGAGAAGGAGTTGAAGTTTTTGTTATTTGAAGATTATTGTTGTTTGAATTTTATTTTATTTATTTTTTTTTGGAAAAAGGAGCAGATATTAACAAGATTTTTTCTTCTTTCTGCTGCCTTTCATTTTATTTGTGATTTGTATTATTTGTTGTGTATAGAATTAATTTTATTTTTAAATGAAAATGAATAAATTTGCTCATCTATAATAAATGTAAAGTATTTACATTTACTTTACATTCCAGATTTTTACAGACGTACTTTGCATTTACTTAAAGTACATGTAAATTACTTTGAATTTGCCTAAAGTCTATGTTAAGTACCTTATATTTATTTTAAGTAAATGGAAAGTTAAAAAACTTTACATTTATGTAAAGTACTTCATTATTCCTTTACATTTACTTGAAGTAAATGTAAAGTTCAGTTGAGTGGAACCAGTCGACATACATTTTTTAATAATTCCATTATATCTGTATTTTGAGTGTAAAGTAACAAAATGTTCATAGCTAACTTCTATACTATAAACTATTGTTTCATAGCATAACTTCATTACTTGACACCTCTTCATAAAGTCTTTGTTTCTCTTTATTGCAGCTTTTGCTCTGATGAGTTTTGTTCCTGAACTTGTTTTGCTTCATAGTTCTGTTCCCCTGTAATAATAAAGTATATTTACTCATCCTGCCTGCTGCCTGGGTTTAACGTCCCCACTGCAACAAAACAATTCTGTTTTTATGAAACACCACCTCCAATCCAAACTCACCTTTCCTCTTTTACTGCGTTAGAATTAAATAAATAAATAAACCAGCCTTGTTCTCATGAGACCATGTGGAAAATCCCCAGCCAGTCCAAAAGTTGTTCCCTGACAGATCCTGATCTAACAGACTGTCCTTGTTGATAATGCAATGAGCTCAGAGTGAGTGGGCTCAGACACATTTGTACGCCAGGCAGGGAACGAGGCAGAACTCATATTAGGTTTGATGTATTAGGAGTCATCATGGGAATGGATGTGGCCGTGAAGCTTAGCAGCATAAAACTGTCACCATGATGGACGGCAGCTATTGACTGCAGGTGACTTTGTAACCAAGCCGTCAGAGAGCTGCTGCGTTTTACATATGTTCCTACAGCAGCAGCTCCGGTGTCTCATAGGGGAAAATGTGTGTCTTATTGTTTTAGCTTTAATAATAAAAAAATCTTACAGGAATAAATACTTATATTGCAATGACTATTCCTGCCAGTTCAAAGTCAAATCCAATGTTTTTTACAAAATATAATAACTGTTTAGACAGACGCAGCATACAAAATTCAGAATGTTATCAGATAACTCAGATTATTCACAATGTTCTGATAGATCAAAGGCGATTTCTTGTTTCATTTGATATATTTACTATCTTCCATTATGAAGAAAGAATTGCTGAATTATAAAGCAACTGCAAGGATTCTAACTGGAACTAACTGCACAGATTATTTTGCTTTTTCTATTAAAGTTTAACAAAGAACTGAAATGTCTTCATCTCAGATGCAAAACTGCTGGTAACTAAACTCTCAAGCCGTAACAGTTTAATCTCAGATTACTCTTAGATTGCACAGCTTTCATCTGTCAGATGTTTACTTCAGGGAATAAACTCTGGAGGCAAACACACTCACTGCTTTTATTTTTTTTAAAAAGGCTGAAACTTTGAAAGTAGACAAATTCTGCTTTTAAATCCTTCCTTTTCACATTTAAATCATTCAGTTGGGGGTTTTATGAAGTGGAACTACAAAGCTTTGGTCTGAATTTGTTCTTATTCTAACTTTACCAGTTCCTCTTTCACTTTTCTGCTGTGTGCTTGTTTTGTTACTGTTCCTTTAAGACGATTCAAGCCCCACCCCCTTCTGCTTCCAGACCGGTCCACTCCGGTTTGAGAGACGAGGGTTATGTTTTCTAGCAATGCAGAAACGTTGACTCGTCCATCCAGCCTTTCATGTTGGAGCCAGAGTCTGAGGCAGAACCAGAGGAGAATTATAACGAGGGAATTGTGGTTGTTCCAGACCTTATATGGGAATTCTGTTGCAGATAATTTGATGTAATAGATCAGAGAATGTCATAGAAAATAATGAAAACTGAACATGCTAAAAAATCAGAAGATATCTTTGCAGCACCAGAGCCCTCAAATATAAAAGGTGCGTACGCATAAAACGTTGCGTGCTCCAGGTTCTACGCACACGTCAGGATGTATCAAAACCAACGTTGCGTGAAAGGGTGTGTAAATATACGCACATTTTTCACCTGCCGTGGGAATGGGCGGCAGCCACGCAAAGTTTTTCAGCCGACAATTTTATCCCACAAAGTCATGAATCTGACCTGAATCCTCAGAAATATGACGCTCTTCTGTTTTCTGGATGTAAGGAGCGTCTGAACATGGAAAACACTTATAAATCATTTGTATGCCTGATAATTTGCTTTCAGTAGGTTCGGCTTCTCCTCCGAGACGCAGAACTCGAGCGGTCTGCCCGGCTCGCTTTGACCGTAGGGAGGCACTCAATCTGCAGCATGGAGATCCAGGCTGTAGCCGGTGGTCGCCCAGACATTGCTGCTAACAGACAGACAGCGGAGTTTTCCGGGTCTGCTC
>JARVJO010000394.1:2252538-2263093 GCA_031762555.1 Cynodonichthys magdalenae | reverse complement strand
ACACACCATAAGCAAACCACATATGCTTAAAAAAAAAAAAAAAAAAAAAAAAAAGTAAGTTAATAATGATGAGAAAATCCATTCATTTTTCTACTGAAGTGACTTTAAAAAAAAATAAATAAATAAAATAAAATATTATGTTCTTAAATAGATGGTTCTCAAATGATGTGGCGGCCTGCAGATCACGTGATCAAAAAGCTATTTTCGTGAGCAAGAATGCGGAAAAGTGGATAGTCTACAGCACAGAAATGTACACATCATCTGGGGAATACAGTCTAGATTGTTTATGCAATCAAATATTTTTATTATAATTTGGTTTAGCAGTCATGGAGCAAGTTTGCGTTGGAGTTGTGCCGCTCGTGTAGCAGTGAAACGCTCTTTAAAAAACCCGATGGTGTAAAAACACCAAGGAGAAGTAGCAGAACTGTCGGCAAAGCGACATGATTTTGTGGCTAGCGACGATCAACCACAAAGATTTCATCCTCCTTGGGATTCCAGAGTGTGTTCAGATCACTTCTACCATGGTTAGTGACCGCATTGTACTTAATTAAAAAAAGAAGAAGGTTGCGCACTATGGACAGTAAAGTGTTTTGAACATGATGCAATCTACCCTGGACTTGTAAACACATGCTGACAGTATCAGATTATAATCACAAAATGTTCAGTATTGTGCAGCATTGACCCATTTAAAGTATGTAACATATAGTTACTAATAATATCAGAGAAAGTCACACAGAGTCATGTCAACACAGACTCTCTGTCGGCTCTGCAGACTTCAGCAGCTCGTAAAGATTGTTACTTTCAATAAAGCTAAATACCTTGATTTAGATTTATTATTCAGTGGATCCATGGATGTCCTGAAAGGCACGTTTTAAACACAATGTATTATGATCCTGGTAATGCTCGTCTGCGTTGTTCAGTGGCCTTTTTGCAGTTTTTTCTCCCCTGCTTTTGTGGTTCTCCCATACTGGTTTTATCGCTACAAGCTAAAAGCTAGCCCACGAACGGGGTGCAGAGGGTAAAAACGTCCCGAATGAGGACGTCATTGAGAAATATTGTCTTTTATATACTTTAGATACATGATTAAATACAACAAAAGAAACAAATTTTAAAGATAATAATACTTGTCCTGACTCTGCGCTGTTGGTTTTAAATAACTGAGCAGTTTAGTTGGATAGCACAGTAATAATGTTTTGAAATAAGCTGCTTTAAAGCCAACATTGACCATAAACTACATTTCCCATAATGCATATAGATGGGAATTCCCTGTAGGAAAGTGGGAGAGTTCAGAATTCAAGACGGCAGCTACTCACTACAACTCAACAGTGAGTAAAACTCTTACTTTTACTTCTGTATTATTTATTTCACATTAAGTCAGTTAATTAAAACGGGCCCTTCAAGGGCCACCATAATGCACATGTGGCCCTCGGTGAAAATGAGTTTGACAATTTTTAAAAAGGTAAGAAGTTGAAAGTCATTACTCCTATTTCATTCCAGCTCGTTATTATTTTAAAAATACTATCCTAACAAATTGTGCCTCCAGGATAGAGTGAATTTATTTGTATTTGGATAAGAAGTATAAATATATAACATTCTGACACAGTTTTACTTTGTACACAATCCATCAAAGCTGCATGCCTTTAGAAAAAAAAATGTTATTTTGGAGAAGTCACCTCCCAATAAATATCATTTTTTAAAAATCTAACAGCTCATTTTTATTCAATACTTTTACTCTTAATACATTTTATGTCAGAAATGTATTAAGTACAAAAAATAATCTGATACTTTCTTTTACTCAAGTAATATTCTTAGAGGAGACTTTAATTTTCACCAAAGTAATTTTATGATAAGATAGTTGTACTTTTACTCATGTTTCACTTTGAGGTACTTTATACAACTCTGTAAAAATAGTAGGAATACCATCCTTCAATCATACCTTACCTCCAGTGTTTTGCTCTCTTTACAGATTTAATGCAAAGATTTACTGATTAATCATTAAAATACACACTATTTAAGCAACACTTGTATTTATTATTTGCAACTTAAACTAGCTATTATAAGCAGTAATTGTACTAAATGTGAGAAAGAACACTCAACTGGATTTAATGTAGTACCTGAGAAAGCCACCAGGTGTCCCACTTGAGCAGCTGAAACTCATCTTTTATATTGAACTCACAGCAGCACAACGTTAGTCACATCATCACACTAATAAAGGTCTAGTATTCCTTGAAGTAATGCATCTCACCAGACATGTAAGATTCTTACAGGTTGAGAAACAGCAAAGTTCTTGTTGATTTAGCCAAACTTTGAAAATTACTTTTATACACAGTCACATGAATTATTTGTGTGTGTGTGTTGTGAGTACTCTCAGCTACTGCCAGTCTAAGATTTTGCTAAATATCCATAAAATATACTGAGTTAAAGTAACTTTTATGTAGGTAGATTGGCTGTGGAGAACATCTAGTAGTTAGTTAAAGGGGGGGGTTATTCCGTTATAGAAGTCCATCCAATACTTAGTTTATGCAAGTTTCATTCGAGGCATATGAGCTTTTAAATCCTTCTTTTTCACATTTAAATCATTCAGTTGTAACTCCACAAGCCCCCTTTTCACCTCTTTTTCTGAGGTGTGTCTCAGATCAACTCGTTTTGAGGCTGTCTCTTTTTCACATGGTTCATTCCAGTTTGATAGAGGGGTTTACGACTATATATATATATATATATATATATATATATATACTGTATATATATATATATACATATATATAAACTTTTAAGGAATGCATATGCCCCATTATCTTGCGTGTTAATGTGCACTTTTAGCGTTCAGATGCTGAAGTTATTGAAGTTTTAGATATTTTTTGCAGCCATAAAAATATTAAAACTGATACTAAACGAAGTCAAAACCATGAATACAGCTACAATTATGCTTTACTCAACATGTGGTCAGATAGTCTGTCGAGCATCAGAATCCATTTTTTGCAACAGAGTATAATTAGTCATCTGATCTTCACGCCCCCCCTGTAGATTACAGGTTTCATCTCCGGGTTCAGAAGGCCGTCCCCGCCTGAGTCATCGTCAGATTGTTTGTTTCCTCTTTCCCGTCTCACTTTTCTCCCCCTCACTCTCCCCCTCACTCTCCCTCCTCCTTTTCTCGCTCATAAAAGGAGTCCAAAAATCAAAGGATTAATTCAGCATCATTGGTTTGAAGCAATTAACTGCTGTTCCAGCTAATCCCCGGAGTAATGCCTCGCATCCAGAAATTGGCCACTGAAGATGTGCAGCTCTACCCTCCATGCATTGTTTTGCTTTTGAATTAAGTTAAAAGAGGTTCTATTTACTTTGAGGAGAGAAAAAAATGTTTCCAAACTCTCTGAAGAACAAAAGAATGAAGAAACTTTGTATAATTAGGTTTATCTTTGCACTTCAATGCCTCCCACAGTCATCTTCTTTTTTTTAGCAGAGCTGATAGTTAATCCGCTGCATTCATTTGGCATAATTAAAATAAGAACTCCATTTATTCAATCTAAAGCCGGCCAATTTGCAGAAGTTATTGGCCATTACAAATTTGGCTTCAGGTTTTTAGAGCTTCTCCTCATGAGAAATCATGCTGTACGTTTTAATAGGTGCCCTATATCCATGATTCTCCACACTGTGATTAATTTAGTCACAGCTCATAGAAAAGTTGAATCGTTTAGGTTTGGTGTTTAACGTTTTAATGAATGCTTTATTCTCCGGGGAAGATTTATTATGACATCGCTGCTTATGGCATTCATGGGGGGAAAAAAAGAGTTTAGAGGCTGCAGCTTCAGATTTACACATCAGAGAAACTTTCTGCAGCGTGCAGTAACCAAACATGAACACCAGGGGGAGCAATAATACCACACTTTAACATGTCGGGAACAACAAGCGTTTATATTTGTTGTATTTCTGCACTGAGGTGAAATTTAAACTGTTAGTTTTATAAACAGTAGGAGCACGTTTCTTAATGATATTTGAATTTTGTATTTTTTTAATCAAAGTGATGCAGAGTGACAAAGTTAATTTTTTATTTTATTCATAAAAACAAAAAAAACAACTTAAAAATAAACAATCTCCATATTAGATCAAATAAAAACAAACTTAACATAAGTCAATTAAGTAATTAAATTTCTATCTTTATTCTAAATTGCATTTACCAAAAAAAGCAATTTCAGCAAAACCAAAATAATTAATTATGCTGCTTTCTTTCCTGTTTTTAAATTCATTTCAAAACTTCAGTTGCAATTAGTCTCAGGTAAACACCTGCCTCTGTGTGTTTTGAAGAAAAATAAAAGAAAATAATAATATATGAAGGAAAATATTTTTAAAAAACTGCATTTTCTGCAGAGATTCGGTGTGAATGCTGAGTTCTGAGGGACTTTTTTGAAATCTGCTGAAGCAGCTGAAACTGAGTTGCTAAAGCTAAAAGAAACACTAGCTAAAAGGTACAAGATGTAAAATGGCAACTGAAGTGGCTAAAAGCTAATTGTTGCAGAATGATAGCTAAAAATTTAAAGTAATGCAACAAAACAAATGCAAGAATGCTGATGCAGATTTCAAATAGTTGGAGAAAATATTTGTAAATGAAAATAAAGGAAACCTTTAAATCTAAAAGTTACATGTGACATTATAATAGAACAAGTAAAGCAGCACTGCTGTGACCCTGGAGAGACAGAAGAGTGAAAGCAGCCCCTCACATTCAGTCTGTGGTGACAGCCCTTCAGTTAGCGGGTTTATTTTTATTCTGTCTCCTCTTCATTCCTCCTCCTCCTCCTTACAGGCAGTGATCTAACAGGAAGTGAGCGTAAAGCAGGAAAAGATTGGCGAGCAGTAAAACGTTATTCCAAGTGCTTTTCACTTCCTGGTGTGTACTCACACTGAGAATGCTTATCTCACCTCATGACAGCAAGGTCAGCGAATTCTGTAATAAATTAATAAACTAAATAAACCAATAAACCAGTTGTGTTGTTTAAAAATGGTTGTTTTTCATTTACAGTTTCCTGTGAAAAGATCTATTCATAAAAACAGAAAACTCACCTTTTATGCCAAAGTTTTAAGCAAAGATCTTGTGAAATCTGTTAGAGCTTCAAGTTTGAGCTATAATGACTCTCGGCTACAACATCAAATTTTAGCTCAATATTTTTATATTTGGAAAAGATGAATCCATTTTTGTTTAAGACAAATTCCAAAGGATGCTAGTCATTTCCTCTGCTCTTGTTACACCTTTACATCTTTTTCACTAACAGGTTTTACTTGTAAATGTTCTCTTCTTCTTTTTTTTCCAGTTTATCGTGTCCCAAGCCTAAAAACAAGTTCCTAATCCCAGGCAAGAGAAACCAAACCGGCCTCAAGGCTGCGAAAAGATATCCATGAGGTAAAAGGTGGAGCCGCACCCAGAATTCCAAGAAATTCTTCATACTTTCAGAAGAAACGCAGCGGGACCAGACTCCCTACCCTCCAAAAGAAAACATCAAAGTATCAGTTTTCATTAAGGTTTAATGGTTTTCACAATGATAAAAAACAAGTTGAAATGACATCACTTCAGACCTTTTCAAACACAATAAAACATGAACACATAAAACAGTGAGTGATAGAGGCAGAGCTTGGTAGGAACATTTACTTGAGTCAAATATTTTTGGGGAAGTTTTGTAATGAAAACGTTTGACTTGGAAAAGGTTTTCTTCTTTTTTTGTAATTATGTTATTTATTTGTCTTCGTTTTCATCATTTTACTCTTTAAAAACAGCAGAATTTGCAAATAACTTTCTATTTTTTGTCAGTCTGATGACATCATTTTAAAATATTAAATCAAATGTTCTGATCAGTTACTCAGTACTCAAGTAGCCTTTTAACAAAATACTATTTTACTCCTATTTAAGTACATTTTGGGTACTCTGCCCACCTCAGGTTAGTTTTAATGTGACACCTCATTAATGTGGAGTTGTTCTTCAAAACTCTTTGAGAAGCTCATAACTTTGACAAAAAAAACAAAAACATTTTTTTAACTTATGCAAAACCCAAGCAACAGAACTGTGAGCCTCTGATACTCCTGTGAGGAAACGTGTCACAGCTTTAAGGTGGTTTGGACCCAAAATGCAGACTAACACAAGGAGCTAAAGATAATTATTTATTTATTGTAAAACAAAAGAGCTGTAGCAGCAAAACTCACAAAAACCTGAGGATCAGAACAAGAGGAGCCACAGAGGGAACAAAACCAACAATCTGCAGTGATGATGGGAGGGGGGGTAACAGGAAAGAGACCCTAACAAACAGAAGTTTTGGTTGTAAATACAATCAATTACAAACCAATTATGGCAAAGAGGAGTTATTAAAATGACAAAAAACAACTTTAAAGTGCAAAAAAAGAGTGTTTTCTGCAGCCAGAGAGAGGCTGAACTGAACAATAGTTATCAAACCTCACATGACTGAAGTCCATCATGTGATCACTGCGAGCCTCAGGAGCCAAAGGTTCCAGAGAGAGACAATAAGAGAAGAAGAGCAGCAACAATGTGTGGAATTCAGCCTGGAAAAAAAACACATGGAATTCTGCAGTTAGTAAATTGATCAAAGAACAGCTCTGTTTGTTATCAGGGAGCCTCTTGTTTTTCCACCAGAAGGCTTTCCTAATCTTTTGCCAAATTTAACCTTTAAATTGAACCTTTGGTTACTCCCACTTAAACCATCAACAGGGATCAGCCTGAAGCATCAGAGCCTCTGCAGCTCAGCATGATTTATTTCTGATTCTATGACGGGAGAAACCAGCTGAATAACGATCATTAAAGACAGAACAGGTTCACTGATTCAGAGAATTAATACAGAGAGATGCAGTTTTCTGTCTCTGTCCACCACCAGCATAACTTTTTATTATTATTATTATTATTAGTATTATTATTATTATTATTATTATTATTATCTTTCTCCAGTTTAGCAGCAAGTCTGAATGATTTTCCCAGGAAACTGAAAAGTTCTGGTAAAAGTGTAAGAGGAGTGAATAATGGGGACAAGCTTAAACTTCCTGGACTAACGTGGTGAAAACTTTGTTTAGCTGTTTTTATTTTTGCACTAAGCTTCCTGCTAAAACGTTCCCCGAACATTTTGTGGTAAAAACATGACATGTGGACCACCGAGGACCACTTTAAACAGACCTCTAAAGATGTCGCCAAATATTTGTGTAAACCAACATCTTCCTGTTTGCAAGAAGACTTTACTCAGAATTTATATCATGAAACGCCAAGAAAAAGTTCCTCTTGGTTGTTGTGTTTAAAAGAATCAAACTCAAGATTAATCTGTATTTTTAAAAATACTTTGTAAAATACAAATGATTACAGGATAACCTAAAACAATTGAATTATCCAATTTATTGATTTTATAATAACTTTTGAACTTTAGGCCTGAATAAATCAGCTTATTTAGAAAAGATTTTCTGCCTGATTGATTAAAATGACTAACTGGAACATTAAAGTCCTGGACTGATAGGAGGCTCCCGGTCCAGTTTCCATTTGTGATAAGATGTCCAGCTGTTTCCATTTGAGATGGGAGTGTGTGTGTATGTGTGCGTGCGTGTGTGCGTGTGTGTGTGTGTGGTTTGGGTGGAATAAGTGTGGGAGTGAGACAGCAACAAGCCTGCCCAGCAGACATTTCCAGAACACCTCCCAGTCTGAGCTCAGAGCCTGTTATTCAGCGGTGGACAGAGGCGAGGGGGGAGGACTTTAGAGTCAAATCTTTAAACGTTTCACTAGTTTAGAGCTCGTGCCTCAGAGAGGAAAAGTTGAACAAAGCAAAAAGCTAGCTAAAGGCAACAAAAATTTATCAAAAATTTTTAGCGAAACGGTAGCTAGGGTAGTAAAAATATGACTAAAAGTTGAATGAAGCAATAAGCTAGCTAATAGCAGCAAAATGCTAACGAAAAGCTAGCATATCTGAAAAGCTTAAAGTAACAAATCCTAAAGTTCAGTAACAGTAGCTAAAAGTACTTAATTGTAAATAAAATGATAAA
Organism: Cynodonichthys magdalenae; assembly: GCA_031762555.1. Lineage (NCBI taxonomy): Eukaryota > Metazoa > Chordata > Actinopteri > Cyprinodontiformes > Rivulidae > Cynodonichthys > Cynodonichthys magdalenae. Next base: position 2,255,080 of record JARVJO010000394.1, on the reverse strand, counting down.
AAGTAAACTCTTCAGCTTTAATCCATGTGTTCCAACACACAAGGTCACGCCGCCTACATGAAGATTCAATATTTGCTCTGCAGCCGCAGCCTGTTCAAGTCTGAGGGAATTTGGCCCCTGCAGTTTTCTCTGTGGTGAAAAGTTGTGCAATAAAACACTGAACTGTAAAGTCTCACACACACTTACACACACACACATAGCTGAGTTATTGTGAAATGAAGAGTTTGATGTTGCAAAATTCAGATGACTTGTTCTGTGTTGCAGAACTGCTTCCTGATTCATATGTCCTCTGTAACTTCTGCCTAAAAAAGACGTCTTGTGTTTTAGGAACAGACTTTGTGATGTGATAAAAAAAAACACCTGAAACTAACACTGTACATCCTGGTCCATCACAGGACCACTGAAACATTTAACATCAAATTCATCGATCAACTTCTAGAAGTTTCTAACTTGTGTTTTCCTGCGGGTGCATCATGCCAGCAGACTTCGCCCTCTGTCCTGATAAATTCCCAGCAGCTGCGGCTCTTTCCTCTTATCTCTGCTCCAACAGTTAAGGACTCTGACATCGCTCTCAGTCACACACACACTTCAGCTTTTTTTATCCTAACGCAGTAGTTTTTTTTTTTTTCTAGAAATCTATCAGCTCAGAATCACTAGCCTCGTGTCACGCTGACAAATGTTATTTTTTTAGCAGTTCAGAGTGACTTGTCAAACTGTCACAGGCGGCAGCGCTTTCATTTCAACTATATCAGCTCTGTAGCCTTGGTCTAAAGTGCCGCAACTTGTAGTCAATTATTTTACATTTAAAAACAGAACATTTCAGCTGGGTTATGAAAACGTGTTTTTTTTAATTGATCAATGAAAGGCACAGCATTCAACAACAGAGCCCAAACTGCTTATCAAGTTTTATCTGTTCTGATCAAACCTTGAAAATAAGATTAATTGCGATCTCATATGATGTCATTCATGTTGTCATGCAGAGAGCGTGTGTTGTGAATGACTGTCAGCTGCTTTCACGCTAAACTTTAGCTCATTGTTTCAAAAACTGAGTTATAACCATTTCTGTGTCAGCTGATGTTGATTAGTTGTGGCAGTTATTTATCTTATTTCAGTCGAAAAGTGTTTTTGATCTTGCTTGGAGGTTGATATACTGAGAAAGAGCAGAATGTGTTGCATTATTAACCCCTTAGCAGTTGGCCTGAAATTCCTTAAAAACTTTTTGACATTTTTTATTTTATCTAAGGTGTCATGCTAAAGGTCAGAACCAGAAGAAGTCATCTGACTCCCTGGATTTCAACAAAGAAGCCCCCGGTAGCATCTGGAAATGTTTGAAAACATTTAAATGGTAAATGATCTGAAATTATATAGCGCTTTATCAAGCCCACTCGGACCCCCAAGCGTTTTATAGTTACAGTCATACACACATTCAAACTGATGGTGATAAGCTACATTGTAGCCTCAGCTGCCCACTGACAGAGGCAAGGCTGCCATGCCCCGGCACCACCAGACCCTCTGACTGCCATCAGTAGGCAAGGCGGGTGAAGTGTCTTGCCCAAGGACACAAAGACTGAGACGGCTGGAATGGAGGATCGAACTGTCAACCTTCCAGTTGCAGAACGATTCCCTTGCCACTCAGACACAGCTGCAAAAACCAAACTGTTTTGCCCACATGTGGAACCAAGACTGTTCAGAAGTTAATCTTGTTAGACTTAAAATTGTCCTCATTTCAAGAAGTCTTACCAAGTGTCAAATTCCAGGGGCAGATTAGTTAATTTGAGTCTGAATCTCTAAATTTCTCAAATTAATAGAAATAATCTACCAATGGAATAAGACACTTTTTGAATTAAAGACAATTTCCAGGCTAACAAGAATAATAATCCAACACGTTCTGGATTAATAATCCAAAACAATGAGCTGCTGCACATCAGACAGGCCAGATCACTTCCTGTTTTCAAATCTGCTCTTAAAAAACTTTTTTTTTCTTCTAGGCTTTTAACTCAGTTTGAGATGTTCATTTTAACATTTTTATTATTTTGTTTGTTTGTTGTTTTTATGTCATTGGCTCACTTTACTTAATTTGTTAGTGATATGGCCACACCCCCTGAACATGTCTGAGCTTAGAAAATAAGCAGGATTGGGGCTGGATAGTACTTGGTTGGGAGACGGCCAGGTGTTGTACCAATATGGAAGTTGGGCCCACATTGTTCACAAGTAACCGTTGAAATAATTCATGGGGGGTCATGACCTCTGCAATAATTTGATCCAGTCAATATATTTGCTCTGACAATTGTGTCAGAGCAATGAATTGTGAATTTCTATTGAGAAATTCACTGACATGAACTTTAGGTATGTTGTATAAAACATCCTAAAAATGTAAATTATTTGTTGCTATTGGAAAAAATGGGGGGGCGGGATAAGCCTTTTGTTAATTGTTGAACTGATGTGGAAAAGAAAAGGAGCAGAGAAAACACAAAACACAGTAAAAGTACTGTATTACAATGCAAACTCCAAAATATCCTGAAACATTTTCCAAAAGTTAATG
>JARVJO010000394.1:2233236-2243303 GCA_031762555.1 Cynodonichthys magdalenae | reverse complement strand
TCATGTGTTTCCATCTCTCCTTTTGCGCATTAACTCTTTTTCGAAAAACCAAAAACCACCTCAAGCGAGCGAATAAAGTTTTTTGCGCATTAGAGGAAGTTTATTCAAATCAGGCCGTTTCCATTCACCTTTTCTGATGCGAAATTTCAAAATGCAAATTAAGAAACGTTGATGGAAACACGGCTAGTAACTGCTAGCTCTCCAATGCAGCTAAAGCTTCCATACAAGAAATCAAACTTGCAGATGCAGTTGGTGTTCGAGCTGCACTTCAAACTGCTGGACCACAAATACCACTTGTATTAGTCTTTATGAACACATTTTGAATTTGGATTTTAAATATCATTTTTATCAGCGTTAGCAGCAGTTAGCGGCATCTAGTCGTGGCTATCAGCTGCTATTGTTGATGTTTGTGGCAGGATGATGACATCAAGCTGGTTATCTGATGCTAACTTCTTCTAACACTGCACAGACACCAGCCATAAATGCATAACTGCAAGTTTGATGTTCTGTAAGGAAGCGTTAGCTGCACTGGAGCGCTAGTGGTTGCTATTGTCTCAGGGTGATGACGTCATAACATGAGCCGAGCACCAACAGCAAAGGCTGCGTTCCATTCCTAAATACTAAAATATGAACTTCAACATTGAAGTTCAACATTTAGATTTAAAATTTTTCATTTAGGATTTAATATTTAAATATTTTTTAACGTTTAAATTTAATATTTAGTAAAAATTAGCTAAAAGTAAAAACAGTGAGCTAAATAACAATAAAATGTTAGTAGAAAATGTATAACACCCAAAAAGTGAGCTAAATAATGAAAATATGTTAGTGAAATTTTTCTGTTATTTCTAATTTCTATTTCATTTTACACTTGGCGCCCCGTATAAATTAGGCTGTTAATATTGCTTCACAGCCAGCGGTTGCTGATAACCAAATCTATAGTCTGAAATTGAAAGAGCCGCTCTGGCAGATATTTTTCAGTTTCAGCTCAGCAGCTGTGTGAATTAGTCTTTTCTGTGGTTGCGCTGACACAACAGGAAGTTAAAGCATTGCTGCGTCAAAAGCTGATGTGGTTTCCTTCCATCAACCCCAGGAACACATGACAGAGGTCAGGTTACACTGAAAGAGTTGAGGAGACAGCTCTGTTGTTTTTCCCTGAAAGATCTCATGTGTGGTTTACACCTAAATGAAACAAGCTGTGAAACCTAAGGAACATCACAAAGAATGATTACCAGTGAAAAGAAGGCTCGTGGAGACAAACAGCCGGATCTGAGTTAAGAACCATATCTGAGAAGCTGATTGAATCAGCTCAAACAACAGTAGGTGGTTCAAACAAAATAACCTGATCAGAAACTGTCTAGAGTCTAAAAAAACGGATTGCTGTGATTAAATGCAGGTCCTGAGGGAGAAAAAACATTTTCCTCAAAATCAACAACACTTCCACTGACCTGTTTTTGTTGGTGAGTCCAGGTCGTCTTAAATTTAACTGCTGGGAAACTCCCAGATGCATTTCAAATGTTGCATAATGCAAGCAGGCATTTGTCCTGTGGTCCTCAGCCTTGGTGCAGGGGGTCTTAGGATCTACAGAAATCCAATTCCTTATAAAATAAAAATATAGTTTACTTAGTCTAAAATCTTACAATGAAATAAAAATATATTTAACACAAAAACTAAGGAAATTTGCATTTGGTAAATTATTTCTTATACCAGGAGTTCAAAACAGGAGGCAACCCACATACTCAGCTCTACTACTCATCCCACAAATGCATGTTCCTTACAAATGTGGCTCCATTTAATTAACAGGCTTTCAAACGTTATAAGATTTATTGCCATGAACCATTGTTACAGCACAAAAATAAAAAGTTGTTCTAAAACCTGTAAATTGTGTTCTGTGTTGGTGTTTTCTTTGTGTGAGCTGCTCATGCCTGAGGCATTAATGCACCCCCATACCATCAGTGCTCATTTTCAATTAGTTTTAGCACACAGAATACAACAGCTTCTTTGCATGATAGAGCTTTAACCAGCCTTCGTCGATGACACAGTGAACTGTTTACAAACTGTTTTTAATCTTGTGCAACCTTCAGGTTCTGAAGACCATCTAATATTGATGTCAGGGCTTGTCCTTTGCTCACAGATTGGATTCTTGAGATCTTTTGATTGGGGGTGCAACATGTGTCTTTATTGAACCATTCAGTCCAGTGCTTTAGGTTCAATACACACTATGTATCAAACAATACAGACTTTTTAAATTTATTTTATCAACTTGTTTTCTGAAGATGCTCTGTGTTGAAGGATCAGTGGATCTGTGTTTGACTACTCCACCTAGGCTGCATTGTCGAGTGCAGATCCACTGAGAAACTTGCTGTTTCAGCAACATTTAATTTAAAAACTGTACTTTTGAAGTTAAACAAATGTTCGTAATTAGTTTAAATAAATTACAAGTGAAGAAGGGCATGGAAATTTCTCTTTTTATTATCGAAAAAATATTGAACCGAGACACTAAAGAACCAAATATGTGAATTTTCTGTATCGTTGCAGCATCACTTTTGATATTATGAACATGTTTCAGGATATCTGAAACTGATACAAAATGTGATCATGAGATGTTTGTTGGTTTGAATATTAACACTTGATCAATCTGTTTAAAAAAAATCAGTTTAATCTTTAACAGAGACAGTAATTTAACTGTAACTAATCGTTTGCATGCTTTCAAAACACCAGATAAGTATTTTGGTTAATCTCTTTAAATATAAACTTTAGTTCAGATCATGTTAACAGCGAACTCTTAGTTTAAATTCTCATCCAGGACACAGTCTTTAGTTTAAATTGGCCATAATAAATTAAAGTAAAAGTCAAATCATGATGAACAAGAAAAACATTTAGTTTGTTCTTGTAAATTTTAGTCAGTTCTGACACACCTAGATTAAGTTTAAGACTCAAACTTTAAATTACTTTTTGCGAAAAACAAATGAGCTGAGTCATCTCTAATGGGGATAACTTTTTATTTTTATCTATGCTTAAGTACGAACGCCGAGAGCGAACAATTTCAGCATATAATCTTTTTCCATGGTTTTCTCCTGATAACGACAATATGAAAGTCATCTGTACAAGACAAATTGCAATTTCACTCTGTGTAAAGACACAAAAATTACACAAATGTAAAATTATGTAGGTTGCCTTCAGGCCCAGTCAAAAGAGACCTGCAATCACAATGAGATTTGTCTGGTTAAATAACGGCAAATAGTAAACTTAATCGGTGACCAGCTGAGGGGACCAGGCCGTCTCCATGGTTACTGAATGATGTACAAGAGGAAAACTCTGGAAATGAACTCATTATCGAGAAAACCATGGAAAAATGTGCAGAAAACTGCCACTCAGCTTCCGCACATAAGCAATGAGCTAGATAAAAATAAAAATTCTCTCCATTAGAAATGACAACTCATTTATCACAATAAAACGAAGTTGAGTCATAACCGTGAAACTAAATTTTGTATGCATGAATGTGTGCCGTACACAATACTAGATATATCCATCTGAACATGGTAACGCAGATTGTATATATATATATATTTACATATTTTTATAAGCGCTATAAAATTGTGAACTCATCGTTTCAGTCTTAATAAAAATTGTGATTTAGAAGAATGTATTTTTCATGAGCTTTGAAGGGTGAAATTATGTTTATACCCTTATTTTTCAAATATGTTAACTTATTTCTCATGTTTGAAATAATTTTAAGACAGACAATTTGCAATGCAAAAATTTTTTAATTGCCATCATTAGACTACAAGGAGAGCAAGCAAAAATGAGAATCTTTTTTTTTTTTCTTTAAACAAGTGGACAACTCTGAAGCAGACTACACAAATAAATAAAAAAGTGTAATAAGTCACGGGTCCCCAAAGCCCTCCCCCCCCTTAACAAAAAAAGATACAAATACTGGAATCACCCACATTTCATTCTGAACAGTGAGTGAAAAGATTTATTGGCAAATCTTAAATTCTCGGTATAAACTCGTGCCAATGAGGCGTCAAACTCCATCTACCACACGTCAATGCAGCACTGACAGGAGTACAGACCTGCTGTATTGAGTTTATTTTATATAAACCGGTTCGTAGGGCTTTTCTACAACTAAAATTTAATGTATTTACACATTAGCTTTTATGTGTATTTACAGAATATTTTAAACTTTGTGGGCAGAATTCAGACGCTGATAAGTTGGGGAAAGAGTTCAGAAGCGAACATGTCCTCCCAAGAGCTCTCAGAACACATGTCGCTGAAAGGGGAGGGAGACCCTTCGTATCCAGAGTCGCTGTAGGTGTCCACCAGGAAGGCTTCCTTCTCCAGTTGGTTGAAAGCAGAGGGGGAGGCGCCGGAGAGGAGGTCATCCACCTGGTTCTGGTCGTCGCAGGTGGGGATGACCACCTCCTCAGGTTCGTCTTTGACGCAGACCATCTCCTCGCCCACGATCACCTCGGTGACCTCCGTGAAGGCGGCCTCCTCCTCCTCCTCCTCCTCCTCCATCTTCTCATCTTCGCCGCTCTCCGTGTCGCCCACTTCCTCCACGGGCTTGGTGTAGATGTGGTCAAAGTGGATCAGTTCATTAAGGGTCTCCAGCTTAACTGGTGGGGCCCCCACAGACGCAGGTGGGGCGGCAGGTACTGGGTCCCCCCCTCCAACCAGCAGCACCTGCGGCTCCTCGCACACCTGCTCACAAGACTTGAGGAACAGCTCTGGGTCAAGGATGTCCAGAATGCCCAGCAGCAAATCAGACTAGAGGAGGCCGAAATGAGAGACTGGATTAGCCTGGCAAAGACCTAGGATTTAAATTTAAAAAAAACTCCACATCTTTTATCTGAAGACTTACCTCATTGTCTGTAGGGTCAGGACAATCTGTAGCCATTGTGAAGTTTTCAGATTTAGGGACTGCTGGGCCTGCACCTGCTGCGGAGGCACACGTAGCCTGAGTACTGCAGACTCAGAAGACCCGATCCCCAAACCTGCGTCCTTCCCGTTGGACAACAGAACTTGAACCTTTAAACAAAAACATTAATAAGATGTAGAAAATCCCTAAAATGTAACCCTCCTATATCTGAAACCATCTCAAAAATTCTACCTTTGTTTTAGAGTCCAGGGTGTCCAACCCAAGTCTCTGTCTCAGTTCCTCATTTTCTGTCAGCAAACCACTCGTCTTCTCTCGAAGCAGTCGGTTTTCGATGTGAAGTTTCTGATTCTGCAGGAGGAAACGGAGTTTGTGAAACTTGATTTGGTTTATTGGGGAAATGAATAATTAACCCTTTGAGAAAAGGCCAAGTGCAGAAATTAAACTAAGGATTTCTCTAATATTTGCAAGACCAGTACTTTGTGTCACATCATGCAAGGGGTAAGGAGGGTTTTGCACCCATATAGACCTCTATAATAGAAGTAAATGAATACCTCCAGCTCCAACTCTATGACCTGCTGTTCCAGCTCTCCCATTTTGGCCTTTTTCCTGTCTCTTGCTGTTTGAGCTGCCACTCTGTTTTTGAGTTTCCTGTGGGAAAGAGAGAAATCGGAAATTCAACACCATTTCCATGAAGCTGTGACTCAAAGTTCAGTCCTGCGCAATGACCGGCCATGTTTCTGCCACGCAGACAGGTCCTCAGTCAGATCCCCCCACCAAAGATAGCGGTTTTATGAGCTCGGTTAAAGTACAGACACGATGGAATAATGTTTAACATTACTAAAGACTTAGTTTGACATATTTGAAAGAACAAAAAACAACCCTTACTATATTTAAGAACACAATCTTATAAGTTTCATTAAGTTTAAAGGGCCGCACCTCTGGGCGTGTTTCCAGTTAAATACCAGGAACAATGGCGTCATTAGTGGAAAGCCGTGACATTTAAAAAAAATAAACCAACCTGCGAAGTGCCTTCTCCTCCGGACTCAAATGTGTCAGCCTCTGCCTCTTCCGTACCGGTGGCCCCACGGACGTGTTGGAGTCCGAGTCCGAGGACACACTGCTGGCCGGTAGAACGACAGAGATCTGCCGGCCGAAGGTCTGTGAGCCGCCGTTCTGCTTCCCGGATATCAAGAGCACTTTGTGGGCTCCGCCGGTCCCTGCTGTTACCACCACCATGTTGGAATAGTCCGTTGTTACCGAGTAAAAATCAGAAATCACCGGGTATCCGCGACAAATTCAATGGAAACCCGTTGGTTTCCCTGTTTACTAGATCCCCGATTCTTTTCAACTGCTTGACAAAGTGGGCTGCGACTGCAATCTTTTCTATATCGTGGTGGCTTCTGATTGGCTGCCACGGGCTGTGACGCATTCACTATGTGAGCTGTGATTGGTCGGAGGGCTGATGTAATTTTGCATGTTTAAAATTTGCCCTGCTGTAAAGTTGAACGCATAACCAAATTGTGTTGCTCATTTTGGAGATTTTATTTCATCATTTAGAGTTGTGTGCTTTCATCATTTTTTTATTTGTTTTTTTGATCGAAAGCTTGTTGACAACCTTATTTAGAAACTTTTTTTTCAAGTAAAGACTGGCTGTAAAAGCTATTTAATGATTATCTCAAAGACTAAAAGCTTTATGCTCATTAAGAGATTGTATGAAATACATCTACATAAATAAATTAATGGTTTGCCATCAAAACGGAAAGCATGATCATATAGTATATTTCACTTCACTTTCTCTTCAGTTCTTTGGTACAGAACTTCCTCATTCTTTTCTTATTTGAAGAAGGTAAATTACAGCAATCCAACAAGCTTTACAACCCCTTCTCTGAACTAAAAATGTTCCTCTTCCTGTTAGAGACTTTACTGACTGGCATACCAGTTATTGCATGCAACTCGTGCATTTATTTTATATTTTCTAAACTGTTCATGTAGTGATGTTTTTTTTAAATTTATATTCAAGTAAAGCAAAGTTTACATCCATTGCAGCTTCGCAGTTTGTTTTTGCATTGCGTCAACAGAGAGCCACGTACAAAAAGTCCCTCTGAGAGAGGAAAAACCTCCTGCCATGTCTCTGTCAGCCAGGAGTTCACAGGTTTGCAGCATCACTGTTGCTCTTCACAGCTTGTTGCACCGCCGTCTGTTTCCACGGCAGCTGTAACTGCAGCAGCTGGAGCAAACAGTAGCCTGTTTGCAAAACCTTCCTGGCATTACAGAATCAACATTTAGTTATGAGGGCATGTAGGACATTACAGGGGGGGAAGCAGGATTTAAAAGCAGGATGTGCTTCGGTTCAACGCACACAGAAAAATAATATGCTCAACCAACTTCCTGATATTGAGTTTCTTTATGTCAATAACATTCAGATGAAGTGAAGTTTAATCTTATATCATATGACACAGTTAGTTCTTACTTGAGAGTTGGACGGGGACGCCCCCGGCATGAGATAAGTGTCATATTCTGACTTCAGGGAAGTTCGCAGATATATAAATATGTTGAGTTCTGCAGAACCACAAGTGGGACAGAAGTGTGATGTAAGAAAACTAGTTTGTTTCTGTGAAAATTCAGAAACTTGTTGAAGAAGCTGGAAGTTGAAATGTTCAGAACAAAAGCTAAACTTAGCAACCCTAAATTTAAAAGCTGTAATTATCAAAACATGAGCTTAAGAGCTAAATTAATAAAAGTTTGCTAAAATTTTGCTGATGGATTTTGCCTGATGAGTCTTTTCTGACAACCAAATGTTAGGAAAATGAGCAGGCTGTCAGCAGTTAAATAACATTTGAAATGCAAATCACATCAATTGTGTCTCAAGTGGAATAATTCTACATTGTTTTAAATCGTAGAAGACAGTTGTATGAAACAGAGACTCTCTTGTGTGTTTGGGAGAACAAAATACAATTTGGAGTTGATTTAAAGGTCTTCCTGAGTGGTTTAAACAAACTTAAAGTCTGAAGAATCCTTGATGAGGTTTGTGTGGAGCGAGAAGTTGGTTTCAAAGTGGGTCTTGAACTTTTAAAAAATCTCTTAAAGCAGATTTAATCTGGACTTTCAGTTCAGCACAAAATCTAACAATGGAGCAATGAACCAGAGTCCGTCCAGTAATTTATTTATAATTTATCTGAAAAATCAACTGAAACATTACTGTTTGTTTTAATTGTTAGAAACACCAATTTACATCCTTACAATTTCTGTTTTTTTAAGTATATAAGAACTGTGAGCATTTTGTTGGACTAACATCACCAAGAGTTTTAAATTGTTAGTTTACAAAACCTGAGTTGAGATAATCTCTCTTTGTGGACTCATGAAGGGACTGTGTTCTCAGTTAAACCCATGTGTTTGTTTACTGGACTTGACTCAGACTTTAAACACACACACACAGACACACACACACACACACACACACACACACACACACACACACACACAGGTTTGTATTTCTATCCTTATTAGAACCATTCATTGACTTCCATTCATTTCCAGTAATTTCTACAGCCTAACCCAGACCACCAACCCTAACCTCACATGTACCTACCTGGCCGTAAAACTAACCTAAACTCAATTCACACCGTAGTCCCAAAATGAACCCCCAACCCAAAAATGGAGTTCCACCATATCAGGACCAGTAGTTGGTCCCCATTAGGACTACTGGTCTTGACAAGGTAGGTGTGTATACCAGAAACAGTCCTAAATGGGTAACTAAACAAGCACACACACACATGCATGACTCATAAATGCAGGGGTGAGGAGCCTCCCAGTGTTTGGGGTCAGACTCTGTGATTAAAGAGGGTGGGGCTCCAAAACTAAGCACCAAAATGCCCCCCAGAGCAAAGAAAGCTCCCATTTCTTCCAGATAAGGATTTAGCTGTAAGCTTTACTGTAACTGCAACATCTGTAACATCTAACCAGATGTTTCAGACTCAATCTGAAGCTGAATGAAGGTGGGGCTAATAACTCCTGATGCAGCTCCATCAGGAGGACCAGGACGGGAAACGAGGGTAGATGATGGACGTTGAGTTTTCACTTTCCAAATCTGTTCTGTCCACCCTGATGAGACAACATTACAGAGCCTTTTTTTGTTCTGGTGAGCCATTCTCACTGCAGCTGTTTTCTTATTTTAATTTGTCTTAAAGGGGACATACCATGTAAAATCCACTTTTTTAGCTGTTAAATACATTTTGTTGTGAACTTGGAGTCTCTAGGAGGCAGAAAGTTAAATTTAGTTTCTCCTGGTGCTGCACAGATATCTTTATATTCTGATTGGGTCATATTTTCAACCCATTTTCTATATTTTCTATGACATTTTCTAAACTATTACGTCAAATTATTTGTGACGGAATTACCAGATAAGGTCTAGACTTAACGAATACAATTTCCTCATCGTAATTCTCCTCTGGTTCTGGGTCAGACTCTGGTTCTGGGTCAGACTCCGGTTCCAACATGTAAGGCTGGATGGACAAGTCTTCCCTTGTTGACCAATATACATATTTTAATTAAATTGTAAATAAAACGTTTCTGCATCTAGAAAACGAAACCCGCTCTCTCAAATCGGAGTGGACCGGTCTGGAAGCAGGAAGAGGGGCGGGGCTTGATGTGTCTTAAAGGAACAGTAACAAAATCAGCTGCATTGAGACACACAGCAGAAAAGAGGTGAAAGAGAAGCTGATAAAGTTAGAGTAAGAAGGAATTCAAACCAAAGCATTGTAGTTCCACTTTATAAACACCCCAACTGAATGATTTAAATGTGAAAAAGAAAGATTTAAAAAGAGGGTTGTCCACTTTAAAAGCTAGTAAATTCAAATTAATATATCTTGCAGAGTCATATACAATTGGTTGCAAATCAGCAAAAATGTATGCAATTGTTTTATGAAAGGTTGATGGTTCAGCCTGTGGTGAAACAGACCTGATTATGTTGCAACAACACTGAGAAGGAAGCTGCTGAGAAATGATGTAACCTGCAATGATTTTTTACTCTCATCATAACCGTTCTCTTTTCTGACCCAACTTCCTCTTTCTGTTGAAGATTTAAACTCTGATAATCAGGTTTTACAGAACACACAGGTTGTAAAGCAAAATAATAGTTCTCTCTCTCTCTCTCTCTCTCTCTCTCTCTCTCTCTCTCTCTCTCTCTCTC
>JARVJO010000394.1:2171213-2214983 GCA_031762555.1 Cynodonichthys magdalenae | reverse complement strand
GCACAGATCCACTGAGAAACTTGCTGTTTCAGCAACATTTCATTCAAAAACTGTAGTTTTGAGGTTAAACAAATGTTTAAAATTTATTCCAAAAAATTACAAGTTAAGAAGTGCATGGAGATTGCTCTTTTTTTGTACCAAAAAAATATTGAACTGTGACACTAAAGTACCAAACCGAATCGTAAATTTTCTGTATATATAAATATATACAGTATATATATCCTGCGATAAGGATGCACCGATTTCAGCCGATATTGTTATTATGGCTGAAATCAAATTATATACATATATGCGCAAACACACTTGTTTTTTTTTTTAATACTGTAAATAAACAACCAGACCGCTGACATGACTTTCTACTTTAGTTATTCTTGGCTGTGCAGCATCACTGTCACTACAATGATGAAACAGATTTTGCTCGACCAACAATTTTCCCTCCTAAAACAGAAACACAGAGCTAAAAAGTGGGAAATCAATATTGGACGTCAATATCTGCCAAGTTTAACATATTAGACCAATATGATACTCTAAAAGATGCCCAACATTGGCTAAAGCCAGTGTTAATGCCAATATATCATGCATCCCTACACGATATAATGCAATACAGTGATATATTGTCATTACCTCCCAAAAGATTGGAACAGTAAGAAACCCAGTATAAAGAGCACACCATGTATTACATGCCTAAATCTGATTAAATTCAGTTTATTTTTTATCAGAGAAACACTTAACAACAGTGAGAACTGCATTTGAATTTCACATTTCTTCTTCCATCCTTCCATCCATTAAGCTCTAATTAAAAATCAATACAGTATCAGAAAGTAAATATCATAATATTTCAATGTATCAATATTTTCTTACACCTCTGGGTGACGAAGTCTGGGTTTGTATGGAAGCACTTCTTTGAGAAATCTTGATGTTTTTCTATCCTTTCCTCATCACAAAGCTGTTGCAGAGTTTAACAGAGGTGCCAGGTGGGGGTACGCTGGTTTCAGGTAGGGATGCACAATATATCTGCATTAATGTTTGCATCAGCTGATGTTGGTCATTTTTAAGCATATAAGTATCTGCTGGTAAGTAAAACTGGGCTGATATTAATGCTCAATATTGTCTTTCTACTTGCTGCTGTTTATGTTTTGGGAGAGGAACTAGTTGGTCGAGTGGTCTCTGTTTGTTCATGATAGTAGAGTACAGTACAGTAGTAGAGAGCCATGTCGGCGTTATGGTTGTTTTCTTACAGTATCCAAAAAAAGTATGTTTGTGCGTATGTTTAAATATAAATAATTTGTGTGTTTGTGTAATATTGGTAAATATCAGTTATCGGCCATAATAGCAATAATAATATTGGATATTGATATCGGATGAAATTTCCATATCGGTGCATCTCTAGCTTCAGCTGGACTCTCCTTATGTACATTCAGGTTTTTGTTCCAGTTCTGAGGAAAAGCCAGGCTCTAATGGGACCAAAGGTATGATAAATAGGACTTGCTTGGTAGGATGAGAACAAGCTGGGTTATTTCTGCATTTTTCTTTTTTCTATTTTCATCTGCGTCTCCAGAGTAAAGAAATATTGCTGCATCTTCTCCCCCTCTCCTGCTGTTTGCTAAAGAAGTGCCCTAGATTTTTTTATATTTATTTTTTAATGAAAAATTGTCTTGTCTTTTTTTATTTTATTATTGTCCCAGAGCCAGGAGTATACTGAAGACACCGGGGACACATGACTTTTTTTAGGTTCTGCCTTGTTTGCTAAAATAATATCCCTGCAAAGTTGTGGGGGGGGGAATGTTTTTTGTGTAAGATTTGAGCTTGTTTTGTGCTTTGTAGTTGCAGCCAAGAGCATCATAAATCACTTTTTTTTTTTCCAGTTTCAACTCCTCCGATTCCAAATGGTCAGAGGAAGCTTTCTTTTTATGCAAACTGAAGCTCCTTTGATAAATCCTCCACAATTCTTCCCCTCGAACCCTGTCGGTGACCGAGGCCACGCCGCCGTGCTCTCCTGGCTCGTGAACCCTGAACAGGGAGGGGCCTGCAGGCCTGGGTGAATCGCCGCCGGGAGTCATGCCGCGGGTGTAAACCACATGAATGTGCCGCCTGAGCAGATAGGATCAGGGGAGGCCTGGGAGGCCATGGTGCTCTACAAGCTGACATCAAAGGGGGGAGGGAAGGAGGGGAGGAGAGAGGGAGAGAGAGAGAGAGAGAGAGAGAAAGAGAGAGAGAGAGAGAAAAAGGCAGGGAAGGCTGGGCCCAACTCTTCAAAGGCTTCCATGACTAATGCCGGTCCCGATATGCAGTGCTGCAAAACTGAATGATGATGTAATTGCAGGCCTTCGAGCTAAATCCGCTCCCATACAAATAAAGGTGGAGGTGTTTTCCTCATGTTTGTGAAACAAAAATACTTTAAGTGTTTAGGTTGAAGCCAGAGAGCTAAACATGTTCAAAGGAGAAATGTTCAGTCAGCATGCAAACATCAAGAGTCGAGTTTTTGACTTTATTTCCAGTAAATAGTTTTTTCTAAAGTATGCAACAGGTGGTAGTTATTGAGAGTCCTGCTCAGCACATACCATGAACACTTGCTGTGAGTTGTTGCCATGGCGGCCATTGTAAAATAAGTCTCATAAGATGGGGCGATATGCATTCCTTTAAGAAATACTATCCCTAAGCCTTATTCATGCCTTCTTTATACATGTGCACAAGTAGTTCACTTGTTGCGTTTGTGTGTGCTAACCCATGTGTGACCACAGATCTTTTTAAAATCTCCCCTTGATCATCAGGCTGATAACTCATTGACAGCTCGCTGCAGGAGTGTCCACCATGTTGAGAGCGCGCGGCTGTAAATCACTCTTGATTTATGTTTGGCATGCCTCTGAAGCACTTTTTCTAATCCTCGTTCGATGCTCGCCTGTTCCTTTTGATGCTAACTCGCCACTGAACATGCGGTGCCCGTATTTATGTTTGAATTTCAAGCTGAGGTCGGTTGTTTTACTCCTGCAGGAAATTTGAAATGTAAAAGCTTTTGTTGCTCACTTGTTTCCAGCATGCTGAGACATTTATCTGATCACAGCAGAAACTAAACACAAATCATTTAAAATCATTCTTACAGGATTTTAATAAAATATCCCCTGTGGTCTTTTGAAGGAACAATATTATGTGTTTCTCAGGCATATAGATCAATTCTATACCATAATAACGTAACTATGTCAACTTCAGTTGTTATTAAAATGCTGTTTATCTTTATAAATCAAAAATAAAATTAACTTCACATCACAGCCCTTTCTAAACACCTTGAAATTGGCCTCTGTCTCTTTAAGAACCTACAGATTCCGTCACGCCCATTTCTGCACGTCATCAAAACCGCTTCATGCCGTTTACAACCTGGAGCATCGTAGCCTACTTTGTTGTAATAATAATATAAAAAAACAGCACCATTATACAATATCGGTTTTGGAAAAATTGCAACTCAGGATACAATTGAACCTTACCGTCAGACCCTTGTTGCTGCTGATGGCCTGCAGGAGTCGTGAGGGAGGTGTGCTCTGTGATGCAGAAGCTTGGCTTGGAGACCCAGCCCAGAGGAGGAGCTGCTTCTAAAAGGTGGTTCTAGGTCCAACCTGCTGTTTTTTGTTCTCCTGCATGGCTGCCTCAGAACATTACAGGATTTCTCAAACATGCATGGATAAGTCAAAGCAAGACTCTGGGCATGTTTTTGATGAGGGGATAATGTTCTAACGTAATGTAAAGCTCAAAAAAGTTGATTTTAAATGATGTTTCCCCTTTTAAGGAAAGTAAGCCATTAAAAACAAAAAGTGATGATAACAGAAGAAGTCTACAAATGAATGCAAAGTGTTCAAAATTATTCTTTAACCTTGTGTATCCAGCTGTTCCTGTAAGCTGTGCTTTATGTATAGCATTGTTTGGTACAGGTGTAGGAGTATTATCAAGCAGATCGTTATTCACACCTGTTTTTTGTGTTTTTGACTAAAGCAGGCGAATGCGCTTTTACATTATTTTTATCCTAGTGTCCGTTTGCAGGTGCACTGTGTCACGGAAGGTGGCTGAACACAGCAGAACCTAAAGGTGTGGGGAGAGGAGCTGTCTAATCGCTGGTGTTGTGCAGAAATCTGTTTGCTGTGTGCAGGTATCCATACAGAGGAGTTGAGCCACGTTCGCGCTGCTCAGGTTCGATTTGCTTTATGTGGTCGTTCACATCATGATTTGACCATGAGAGTCATCAGACAGTGTGAAAAGTCCACGACCCCAAAGTGACCTGCATGTGCAGAAGATGATGCAACATCACACGCTGTGTTTACAGACTTAAATATGGATGCTACGTGTTAACGCTCTCGTATCGATTCTGTTGTGCAATCGGGACGACTAATTTATCATCATCTGCTATGATTCTTTCGTCCAGTGTTTACATTTGATCTTGCTGCTTCCCACCTGCTCTTACACAGAAATGCACTATTGGAATAGGAGCAACTAAAAGTAGAACCTAATTTGAATATTGATTTATGTGACTCAGCATGTTTGCATGCCTTCATGTGTTGCTGTGCAGTATTTTTGCATGACGAAGATGGGAGAAAAAGTAAATTTTTGAGTGTTTAGTCAGCATTTTTGGCGAGTTTGTCTTAATTGGTTTCACATTTTCTGTTCTGCAGTTCATGTTTGAGAAGTTTTTACTATTAGCACCTTTTTATCCCCCCTGTGTGCTCATGAAAAGGTCAAGACAATCCCTCCTGTGAAGCTGTGTCTATTATTTTGTCCTTGCAATCCATCTGCTCACCTCACTTAATGTCGTAACACTGCACACAATACAGGCCAAGCATATAAGTGACATCACTCACCTTTTTCTTTTTGTCACTACCCACCAACCCATCTCATCCCTCTGTCATGTGTCACTGTAAAAGCTGTACTTTTCATTTTCAGCAATTTTATTTTATTTTGTTTTTTGAAAAGGCTGAGGTTATTCTCTGGGACTTTATGGGCAGTATGTCCAAGCACACTTGGCTCCCTAATGACAAGTTGTCCTTGGACATGTCAGGGAATCCAGTTTCTCTGAATTCTGTTTTGAGAGAAAGGAGAGATGGAATGGGGAGAGGATGGGAATAAAACAAGAAAAAAAAAGGATGAGCCAGTGCAGAGTTCGCCGTTTGCCTGCATCCCACAGGCATGTGACACAGTCCAACTGTCACCCCAGGATGACATGCGTCCCACAGGCATTTCGAAGTAAACATCTCAGAGTTTGTAGCTCCGACATTTGGACAGAGGTCTTACCATACAGTTAATTCTCTCTAATGGATGTTGGGAATATTTATCCAGAAGTTTTTTTTTCTTTTCTTATCCTGAATTAATATAAAAGCCGTAGTGTTTCAGTGTTGTACAACAGGTTTTGTTAGCTTTCATTTATTGCTTTCAGTTCTAAGATCAGCTAATTTATTGCTTTTACAAGGACATAAAAGTGTCATCCAAAAATAAGTCAAAATAGCTTTTCACATTAGTGAGTGTATAATTATTTTCTTTGAAGCTTATGTATTTACACAACCTGTGTTATGTGACACATCTTTCTTGGTGCTGTAAGTGCGACATCTTTTTTTTTTTTTTTTTTTCTAGTGCAGACCTAAAAATACCAGCTGGTTTAGAAGTAAAATATCCTTGGCAGCTGTGGCAGGGCAGGTAAAAGTCTTGACAGGAGGTGAACTGTCATTTTGAGACGTTATAAGTAGAGGTTACCAAACTTTTCAGCTTCTAATCCCCTCCTCCAAAAAACACTTAGAGAATTGAAAATTCAATCTCTGCCTCTTCAAGAATACAAAAGCAGGCCAATAAAAACAAGGATATAACAAAAACACAACCGCACTGTTAACATGATACTCTTTTAATCCATATATGTCTCTTTTCACTGCTTACTCCCAACACTTTACCCATATCTCTGTTTTGCACCTTCACACCAAGGACTATCCATCCATCATCATCCACTTTGTTCAAAGTCGGGTCGTGGGGCCAGCAGCCCAAGCAGGGAGGCCCAGACCTCTCTTTCCCCAGCCACCTCTTCCAACTCTTCTGGGAGGACTACAAGGCATTCCCAGGCCAGCCAAGAGATATAGTTTCTCCAGCGTGTCCTGGGTCTTCCTTAGAGTCTCCTCCCAGTTGGACATGCCTGAAGCACCTCCCTAGGGAGATGTCCAGGAGGCATCCTTACCAGATGAACCACCTCAACTGGCTCCTCTCAATGTGGAGGAGCAGCGGCTCTACTCTGAGTCCCTCCCAGATAACAGAACTTCTCACCAGAGTCCAGCTACCCTGCAGAGAAAACTCAGTTCAACTTCTTGTATCCGCAATCTCGTTCTTTCGGTTACTATCCAAAGTTCATGGCCGTAGGTGAGGGTAAGACTGACCAGTAAACAAATACTAGAGACTAAAAGTGTTCCAATTCATTTAACGATGTTTACCAGTAAAACTATTTATGAACAAGGATTTTTCATGGCAATCCTGTGATTTAAGTGTTACAGATGTTCCAATTAAAAGGTTTGGTTGTATGACTTCGACCCACTAAATCACGTTCTGGACGCAGGTCAGCTGCTCCCAGAAACTCTGGGAAACAGCCCTACTGACTAGATTTCCAGTAGGGGTGCACTCGAGTTATTGGCACCAATTTCCATAATTTTGGGAGATCGACGATTGGCCGATACTTGGATAAGATCGGTAGAAAAGATCAGCATCTCATCTACCTCCTTAAAGGTCGGCCAATCGGCCACCGTCCCCTTTAGCTCTTATGTGAGCACTACCTAGTGTCCAGTTAAAACAAGTTTGTGTTATTTCAAGGTTGTTCAGTGTTTTTTGTTAAAATAAGATTGGAATATTGAAGTTGTGTTGTGACCTTTTAACACATGGCCATATCAGATATTTTAAAAAATCTGTATTGGCAGGGCAGACTTTTTAAAGCTCAGGGATTGGCCAGAAAACTGCAATCGATCGGTGTACCCCAACTTCCTGGTGTTTAAAACTTTTTCAGTTTTATACTTTTCTGTTTTCCTGCAAAAATCTTAAAAAAAAAGATCTCCACCCTCTAGAATAGGGGTGCATGGATAAAACGATCAGATTTTCTTAATTTTTGATGATCGTTGATTGGTCGATACTTATCCACCGATCTTTCCTACTTCCACAAAGGTCAGAAAATCAGCCACTGTCAGCTTCTGCTCTGCTGTGAGAGACAGCTGTCGTGACCTTATTACACCTGACAGTGTCACTTATAAGAAAAAAAAACAGTATTGGCCAAAATCAGAATCGGCCAGTCAGGCTTTTTACAGATCGGTAATCTGTGCACCCCTGCTGTTGAGGTAACACCTGTGGACGCAACATGGAACTCTTTGTCTTCATGAAAATGTAATCGGCTTTGCTTTCCCGAATTTTAGTAGCTACCCTTTGTGAATTTGACTTAAGTTTAGATTTAACTGAGTCTCTTTTCTAGACGCTATCTTCAAACTTCGCAGTCAGCTCTGAAAGGAGTGGCCTTTAGTTCTATAAATCTGCGCCCATTAGAGAAATGATTTGTTTCCTTACAAGGGAGTCAGTCGATTTGCTCCGATGCCTTCCGGTAAGAATCTGTACTGTTTACTCTGAAACGTCTTTACGTGTTTTCCACTTTTAGCCTCAGTGGGTTTTTAGATAACGCTGCTACCAAATAATAAGATGTGGACATTTTCAAAGTCATGTTAACAATCACATTTATAATTACATTTTACAATCAATGAGTTTGAGCTTTTGTGATTATTTTAGTGTTTTTTGTTTTTGCTTTTCTTCTAGCTTGTGAACAGGGGATTTGATAATGTACTGAGTTCATTTAATTACCGTTTTGCAGAAGCCGGAGTTTGTATTTCCCAGGCATCAGGAGAGTCTCAGAATTTAAATCGGATTGTGTAGAGTTGTGAGGAGAGTCTTTTTTTAGTTATTTCATCAATGAAAAATCTGATGCTTTAGCACTTTATTCTAATGGCTGGTCTTGCAGATGTATTGCAGGGGCTCTAAATCTTTGAATAATAAATTAGATTCAAAACAACTTAAGCCGTTGTGTGTATGATCTCATTCTAATGAGGTAAAATCAGGATCGTTTCTGTGCTCGTCATTTCCCTTCCTCCTTTTCAGAAGTTCTTTCAGTTTTTTTTTTTCACTCTCGTGTCTCTGTTCGAAACAGGAGGGGAAGGGGGAGGGTGTATAAATGTGAGACCACACATGCTGTGTCAATGTTTGCTGGAATAATTAGAGACAATGTGGGCCAATAACGGGAGGAGTGCAGTAACTGAACTCACTTTGTTCTGCCCCGACAGCAACACAAAGCCATTCACAGACGCGCAGATCTGCGGCTTCGGAACAGGAACGACTGCACTTTTAGGCAGCGCAGGAAAAATAAATCAGTTTTTTTTCCTGTGCCAGCTCAAAGCGATGCTGATGTCACTCTGAAGACCTTTTAAGCACAGCCTGTACATTCCTGCCCACCCCACCACTAAAATAAAAAAAAAAGAAAAGAAACCCACCCCCTTGTCACCCTTCGCAGTCATCCAACACATGTCCCTGGCTTAGAGGACCCTCTTTAACTAGAGGATATCCGGCCGCTCGGTATGCAAAGAGCCTGTGGATTCCTGACACGAGTGCTAAAGCTGGACTCAGAGGTGACTTTCAGCGTCGCCCAACAACTGTTGGATTAGCAGTACATTTTGCATTGATTCTGAGCCAGTAAGAGGCAGCTTGGCCTGCAAGGAGGGATACTCTGGTAAATATCAGAGCAGTAAGTGCTTTTTTGAAGCATCTTTTCTTTACTTTTAAAGCACACCAGGGCCACCTTCTATTATGCATTGTTTAATAGCAGCAAATATTAATTTAGGAAAGGTCAGAGCCAATACAAATGAGCATCTGAGTGAAAACAACACATGGCTTTGTCTAAATATCCACGTCTCCTCCGCAGCGAGTGTTTCACTAGAGGTAGCAGACTTTATACACTGTTTTCCTCACACCCCAACCGGCTGGTTTGTCTCACTGGTGTCCATCTTGAAAGGTGACACCGCTATGGGATGCATACATCCCCTGGAGGTCGCTGGTGTCGTTGTGGCACCTGTCCCCTTCACTCCCAGCTCGTGTCAACAGCCCAGATTTATTTACATTCACTGTTTTCTTTTTATTCTGGTGCGCCCGGAACTGGAAATGGCAGAGGTTTGTCTGATGTAGATCCTTGTCAGATGATGGAGTTTATTTTTGCTGATAGTTGTTCCAATTTTTTTTTTTTTTTTTGCAAAAGCTTCTGAGACTGAATGGGACACTTTTATATTTATACTGTTTTTCATATGACAGCGCATTCTTCGTATGGTTTAGCCACTTTATAAGCAAACATTTCCTTTTCCTCCATGCACTGCACTCCTCTAATCACTTCTTTCTCTCATCATTCTCGTCATCCAACTGTTTCCTTCTCATTTTCTTCCTGTCTCCCCCGTTCAGCTGGGCTGATGTACTCATAGCTGGCAATGTGTTTCTTCTTATCTTCAGTTCTTTTATCAGTGGCCACCATACATGCCCAAGAGAAAAGAGTGTGTGTGTGTGTGGGGGGGGGGGGGGGGTTGTTGGAGAATGAGGGCGTGGCTAATGCTATCAGCAGGTGGAGATTTCACCACAAGAGTTCAGGGGCCCAGCTGAAGGGCGGAAAGGGTCCAACATAAGAGCCCGCTGTGTAACTTTGCTGTCATCTTGGTATCTGTGCTTTTATTTGGCGGTGGTAATGACTTTACTCGTTCCCACAGTTCACATTCTTCCAGTAACATAAAACAGGCGTGTAAAAATTGAATTCTTATGTTGCAAAGTAAGTTAAAATTTGACTTCCTGTTTGTTTTGCAACAACAAGCGCACACCTTGGCTTTGGACTTCACTCATTTGTTTCCTGTTATTGCAGAGATTAAGCTTTTTCTGGTGCAGAAATGAATACAAGGAGTGATTTCATGTGTATTCAATAACAACCTAAATTAGTATCTTTTAATGTAAATAATTTGTTTTTTATATCAATAAATGACATTCAGCATCAGTGTGTGCTACCAAAACTATCAACAGGGACAAAGGGAGAGCCAGGATGAAGGGATACAAACTAAAGCACGGTCTCACAAAAGCCTAAAATGATATCTTTAGTGGATATCTTGATGCTTGGGATGCTTTGGATGGCTGCCGTACACTTTTGACTTTCTCTTTGTGAAGATGAATAGAGGCCTCTGTGGTAGTGTTGACAGGTTTCTCCAGACTGAGTCCTTGCTGGCTGGCGGGCTAAGTTGCAGGAGGTCTGGGGGCTTCATCTCTCACATAGGGGCTGGAGCTTGATGGGGGATGCTGGTCATCCCTTTTCTCCCAACAAAAGATTCTCTGTTCTCCGCCTATGACCAGATTTTGTTGTTGTGACATACTTGTTACACTAATATACCCAGGTAGATGGAGTTGAGGACCTGCATCGCCAAATATAGGTTCAGCTGCTTGTTTTTACATGGTTACAGACTTGGATCATAGAAACATCTTATTTTTCCTGTAAACTTACTAAATCAAGTAGTGACTTGAAAATTAGCATTGACTCAAAATCTGCAAGTGTACTTCTGTTGAAATTTCTTAGGATTCTAAAAAATCTACTTTGACACTAAAACCTAAACTAATGAAAAAACAGTGCTAGGCAGTATGTGTGTAAATGCCCAGATTTATCACGATACGATATGTCAATTTGTTTGAACGACGATACATTATTTCTCAGCATCACAAAGTCTGTCACAGTATGATTTCAATTCAGTCCACAAGTCTGCGATCGATATATGGGGTGATATAAGCCCATCTAACATAAATAATTGTGTCAGATTGGCATTTGATGTTGATCCACATTAAGTATATGATGACAATATGGACAATTTTTTTATTTTGCCCTGATGTAATTGAAACAAATAATTTAATTGATATATTGATGTGGATGAATTTTATTGTTACACCCCCTACTAGGCATAAATATTTACCTGTAATATGTGGCAAAAATTACTTTGTATTAAGACTTCAAGAGAACCAAAACATGCCATGTCTATCTTACAATCAGGAAACCTGCTGATTTCCTAAAACATCATAAATTGTCATGTGTTTACAGATTTTAGTAGACAGCTGTAGGGTTTGATTAGTGGTGAATTTATATACAATCGTTTCACAGATCCATTAATTTTCTTCTGCAAATCCATAGACATCAGGTCCAAGAGGAGAAACTAACCATCTCCTTAGAGAGACCCTTCAGCTCATCTCAAGGCGAAAGGTTATATAATCCCTCCAGCAAGTTCTGAGTTTTCCCTGGGGTGTCCTACCAGTAGGACGTGTCCAGAATTTAGGATTTTGCTTGCAAAGTTTATGCTGGTCAAAAAAGAAGGTGACAAACAGACTGGGACCAGCGATTGTGAAAACACAACAGATGTTGAAGCTGTAAAATCGTTACCCAATATGTTCTTTGTCTTCTTCTGACTTCACAAAATATTTGCGGTCTCCCACTCTGCTGCTTAGAAAGCTCATAGAAGCTTACAAAATTTACGTAGAGGAAAAAACATTTGTCAAGGATCGTCAGAGTGTCCTGAGGCGTTGCCAGCTGAACTATCATCATAAAACCAAACAGTGTTGTTATGATGCCCCTCTAGCTGAAGACCTGTCCAAATTGAATTCTGAATCCACCTTAGCTGACTTCTTCTATGAGGAGGAGCTGTGGCTCTAGTATGGGTTGGGTGATATTGGCAAAAAAATTAATCACAATTAATTGTGCCGATAACGATTAATATGTCGATTAATCCCCTGGAGTCCCTGGATGCCTGCATGTCCTAGTCACATGACCCTAAAAATCTCTTCCAAATTATGTCAAAAGTACAGACTTTTGGCTTTACATCAATTTTTAAATTGTGTTGATAGACCAAGAAAACAGAGTTATGATGAATAAATGACAGAACTTTTTTTTTTTTAAATTTTCGTTATATTTGAATCGGAGAGGAGCACTGAGTGGACTGACCAGAGAAATCTCCAGTCAGTCTGACGATCTAATACATGCTCTCTCAACTGGTCAAGACATACGTGAGAAAAACACTCTACTCACTGGACTGTTTGATTGGCTGAGTTTAGCTGTGGTCATGTCACGTTTGTCTATTGTTAGAAAAACAAAGAGGGACTATAAAGGTTCTGAGAAGAACATGGGGACTCCACATGTGATGTATGAAAACTGAGAGTCGTCTCAGACCCTTCACATGCCCTCCCGGTCTTCCCCGATTGCCCATCTTGAAGATTCACAGAGCCGCTTTGATCTGAAGCCTGTCCTCCCAGCTGGAAAGCCATGGGGATGCGAGCAGCTCCTTTGGTCTCCCGTTTCAAGTCACACATTCTTTCCTAAGGACCCAGAGGTCCTGACCCATAGCTACAGTGGAATTTCATATGCAAAAATAGGCCGGACTTGCCAGGCTGTTTGAATGTGCACTCGATCCAACCAACCAAACACTTCCTGATTCTTTCTTTCTGACCCTTTGATAGTTTCACTAAGCTTATAATTAGTCTAAAATATGCAATTAAGAAAAGCCCGTACATAATATTAAAAGTGCAAACAGCCCTTTTTATGTTGTTGTTGACGTCTTACAAAAATATTGTTGCTTTGCATAATTCTCCAGCTTGTGTTTAGAGGCAGTGTTTGTCATGACTGTCCAAATAAGGACTAGACCCCTACAATTCTCTTAGATGTTGAGCCAAGTTCCCCAGAGGTCAGTGCTGGTTAAGTGGTTTCTTGTTTGTAATAAAAAACTAATCAAACAACATGGCTCCTTAAGGGTTTCATGACATTACAGTCATGGACTTTGCAGCTGACAAACCTCTCTCAAATGTCTCTGAACATATAGATCTGTCTGGAATTTATGGTCTTCTGTTGTCACGTGCAACTTGACTTTAAGAGTTTAATATGAAGTAAGGAGGAAAAAGCATTGACCAAACTGTCTTCTCAACTGTGAAATGACCCAATCTTTAGATGTTGCTCATTACCTTTTCAAAGCACCCTGCTAACAGTCCCGACAGGAAATGTTTGTGCGTGTAAAGCAGGTTTGATGTTTAACTCGTAACCAGGGGTTATCCCCAGGGTCTGTCAGTTTCTAACATCTTCAACCAGCTCTTTTTCGGCCTCCGTCAACCTCTACCCCTGGCAAGGCAACCAGTGAGGAGAAACAATACTGTGTTTGTGCACTGCTCTGCACTTGGCCTGCTGCTAAACAAATGTTCGGAGGAATTCTAGTGGCTGGCCTTGCCCCTGAGCCCAAGCTTATCCCACAGTGACTTCATAAACACTCTCTGAGGAGATCAAAAGAACAAATAATCCTTTATATGATAACTATATTGAAATGAAAATGTTTCCGCACCAATTAAAATGAACTTTTTACTCTTTATTGCACACATGCAGACTATTTATTTTGCTACTGCCGTGGAAGTATAAATGTTCTGTCACTCAAAGCACAAACTTAAACTGTTGAAAAAATGTTGGTTTTGCAAAAAGTAGAGTGAAACATTTCGGTTTAATTTACATCATTTACTTTGCCAGTGAGTTTTCTTTCCCCTGCCATGAATAATTTGTTTTTATTGTGGTAGAAGCATTTTATTTATCTCTCTCATTTATTGAATTAAGTCATTTAGCAACATTTTTAAGCTAACTTAAAGGAAACCTAAAGTATTTGCTCTCTGGCAATGGAATGTATGAAATTCATAGACTTGGTTCACGGGTAACGTTTGGGTTTGGACAGAAGTTGAAGGCTTTTATTTTGAAAGACAATGTCCTTATCGTGAATAACCCACATACCCTAGTTTTTCTTTAGACGTAATTGACCCACAGTATAATGAAATGGACCAAGTGCATCTTTTCTCCTCATTCCACCTCACCTGCTCATATCCGCATGTTTGACCCCTCTTGACTACACCTTACATCAGCATCTTTCTGCATTTTCCCCTTCCACAAACTGATGGAGCTGACCATTGAAGTATCCCCACTGCTCCCATCACCATCCCTCCCTGACCTTTCTTCCTCCTCTCTTTGCTGTACGCCTGCACAATAGCCACGCTCGGCAGAGGTCCAAGAACACTGTTCGTTCGATCACTGCAGCCTCACCCCCACATTTTTTATTGATATATGTGAAGGGACAGTGAGTGAGTGTAAAAGTTTTTGAGCACACTGGTTGTTCAAACAACTAGATGGAGGTGTGGCTGGATTGTTACAGAAGTTAAAAATTGAGAGTAATATGTTTTTGGAGTTGCTAAAGGGATTTGATTGCACAGAGCATTGACGTTAAAACTGGTCAACACTGGCATACTTTTAAGCTTCTGGTGGGACATTAATTCTTAAAGTTCTTTTGAAATGAGTAAATTGGCAGAAATTTTCTATTTTATTCTGGTATTAAAAAACAATCAATCACATACCTGTTAGATCTGTTTAGGGGCCCTTGTGGATATCCATTTCTTATTAATTGTCAACTGATTTTGAAACAATCTTACAAAATGCAACAACACAAACAATTCAAACCATGTAAAAACCCTTAACTTGACTACATGGTCTGAAAAGGAAAATGATTGCATCATTGGAAAAAAGCAGTAGCAGTTTAGTGAATGTCAACAAAATCTTGAAAGTTAGCAATATAGGACAAAGGGGCTGAATATAAAAACTATTACTGTCAATCTTTGGTAATACAGTGCTTCAAAAAGCTTAGATAAAACCATGAAAGCAGAAAGCTATAAATAAAACCTAATTTGTATCTTATTGGACATTCCACTATGCAACTCTGCAGTTAAAAGAAAACCGTTTTGATTAAATATTTGAAACTTCATCTTGAGTATGCTCACATCTCAAGGTTCAGTCGTCTTTGCTTTGCCACAGTAAAGCCATTCCATTCCCTTTAGTCCATGCTGCTGACCTCCAAGCTCGCTGAAAGCACACCTCTGCGGGGCCTGGCCCACAGCCGGACAGTTGATGTGGGCATTATTGCAGCTATGGCTTCCCTTCACCGGGGCAACCTAGCCCCTTTGAGTCCTTACTCCTCACTGTTTGCTGCACCACTCTTTCCTCCTTGGCCTACTCTTCTCCCCCACTCCCTGTGTAACTCAAAGAAAGCTCAAGAGACAGGGTTCAGTTTTATGCTCACTGCTTGGTTATGCTGCTGGTGGCTGGCTTCCTACGGTGCACCAAAGCTCCCCATTTACTTTCTTTCCCTCCCTTTGTTTGACCTCCTCCAGGGAAAGAACCAGTGTTTGATCACTTTAGGGGAGAAAGCAAGATCAGTGGCTCTTTTGACATTCCATCTAGCTTTTGACAGTCTATATGTGGCTGATCAGTTAGCTCGGCATCAGCAAGTGGGCTCTTTTGATTTTTCTTCTTTTTTTCCTTTAAGCCAGGCATTGTGAAGCCTTTTGATTAGAATGTGTGGGTAGAGCTTAGCAATAAAGCTGCATCATTTCTTATTTCACACTTTTCTCTTGATTTTGCTCTCCATTTTGTGAGGAAAGCTTATAGTTTTTCCAAAATGTCAGTGTCTTGAGATCATATCAGTGGGAAATAGAGTCACAGCATGTGGACGGGCCCCTTGAACAGCATCTTAAAGTTGGTGAAAAATGTTAAAGGTTTAGTTCAAAGCTAAATTAAAGTTTGTGTTATGTCCTCTGATAGCTTTCCCTTCTTTTTTTAATCTTCAAGGTTATTTAAGAAAGGGTGCATGATTTAAGGCATGACAACTTGACATTTATTGGGGGAAATACCTAAAAAAAAAAAAAGAGGAGAATCCCTAAAAGGCTTAGAGGAGAGGGCCTCTGGAATCTTGTTTTATTTATTCCAAAAATGCTCGGCCACAATTGACCAACCAATCAATTTAGGTCATTTTCTACTTTCACAAAAGCCCGGGACTTGGAGCCCATGAAGCAGAAAAAAGCTGATGTAATGGGTTTAAGAAAATCTCCAAGGGGAGTCAAACCTCGTTCATAGAACCCCATCTACCCCCTCCTTATCCTGGGTCCAGAATCCCACCCCTCATCCAACCCTTTAAACTCCTTAAGTGGTCGCCACCTTGGGTCAACACCCAGATCTGGATGCTTTGATTTACTCAAACTTCATGTTTAAAACTTAAAACAATACAGAAGTTAATGGTGATAATCAAATAAGGGAAGATCACTTATAATTCGCTGATTTGCTTTTTGGGATGGGGGAAGGGGACTGCAAAATAAAGGCAGAAAAGTAAGGGAAAGAAAGAAGGGAAAGGGGGGAAGTGAAAAGAAACCCCAGCCTTGGCGTACACAGCAAAAGGCACAAAAGAAACCTGTAACGCCTCCAGATTCCTTCTAGTCGAATATCAAAGACTTGCTTTGGTTTAGAACAAGAGACTAGTGGGTAAGATGGGACTGAGTGCGCCACTGAACCCGGCACTGGCTCGGTTGGGTGCTGCTAGTTAATCCACCTCCTCTCTCTCTTTGGGGATATCGGTATTGCTGTATGGCTCTGAATGGAGGGACTTGTCTAACCTGATCACCGGACAGAATAAGAACAGGGAGAGGCTCAGAAAACGCATGCAGATGACTGCTGCTTTCGTGTTCAGTGGTTGTGGGGGGTAAAACTGCCCACTGATCTATCTTGATGCCTTTAACACAATTCTTATTTTGCACCTCCCTGAAAATTAGGGATGCACCGATATGAAAATTTCAGCCGATATCAATAGCCGATATTAATTTTGCTGTTAAGGCTGATAAACAATAAATTATTTACCGATATTGCACAAACTCACCGTCATGATCAAACAGATACCACTCGACCAACCACCTCCCCTCTCAAAACAAACGGCAACATCAGGAAATCTATATTGGACAATAATATTGGCTCAGTTTATTGGACAGATACGATATGCAAAAAATGACCAACATTGGTTGATACAGATGTTATTGCCGATGTATCGTACATCCCTACCAAATATCTAAAAATTGGCCTTAAATGAAGCCTTCAAAGTGGACGCATCGTAGGTAAGGTTTACTGTAAAGCTTGAATTTGACACAGGCATAGAAACAGGAAGAGTTTGCTCTCTGTTAACAAATGTTCATATGAATTGGATTCATTAGCATTTTCCTGGAGCAACCATTACTTAAACATGGACACTTTATGTAATTTTTGTCTTCAACATGTCAAGTAACTAAAATGACTTGCACAAAAAAAATCCATAATTTACTTTGCAAGTCCAACTGCATAATTGTTTGTTAAAGGGAAAAAACGTGCCTTCCTGTCTTATCCATGGAGCTACAACAATGCAAAAGCAATTGATAGTTTGGAAAATATCCAAAGAGCTTCCACTGCTCCTGTTCTTGTCATTAAAATTTCCCTTTAGCAGCACAAGAAAACCAAATCAATGCATTTCTTACTTTCTGAGCATTCCCTAATTCACTGTTTCACAATATTCCTGGAAATAGTCTTGGCTCTTTTTTGTTTACTCGCATTCTCGTTTCCTCTGGAATACCTTTTTTAGATGCTCTGAGCTCCTCTCTTGTTACCTCCTCCAGCTCGTCATGAAAAGTGAGCATGCAGCCGTTTCACAGGAACAAGAGGGTGAGCAAACGAAAGAGACGAGAAGAAAAACAGACATGAGCCAAGAAGTGCTTCTGATTCTTCTTGTGCCAGTTCTCACAAGGAAAATGATTCAGTCTGGCTAACCCCCTTCAACCACTGAGTCCACTGTTTTCTTTAAATGTCAGTATATTTGAAACAAAATTAAGAGGTTAATTGCTGGTGACACTTTACACATTCCACATGTGCCTTCAAAGACCTCCCCCCCTACTCTTTGTCTCCTTCCCCCAGTTGCACTGTGACCTTAACCATTTTAGCCGGAAGTGATGTAGGTGAGCGCTTCCTTTGGTGTAGTCGTTGCCCCAGTAAGTGTTTCCTAAAGAAAACAAGTTGGTGGGTGGCTGTCGAAATCTGAAACCAGTATTAATGCTGGCTGCTGTTCCACCTTGCCTCCCTCCCTCCCAGAACTCTGTGGCCACAAGGGAGGAGGAGATATGGGAGGAAAAGGGGAGTAGCTTTAACTGTATGAAACCCTCAGTCTGTGTACACATTTCATTCAAGTGTGTGAACATGTGCATGCACTGTAAGTCCAGCTCACATTCCTCTCAGCTCTCGCTGGCAGAGAGCTACGATCCTCGGCAAACACACGGGGCGGTGCGAGCCAGCGTTCAGGTCGTCTGCCCCGACAGACACCGACATGCGAGGCCAAAACGGCTTGTTTGTGCAGTTGTCGCGAGGAAGGTCATTCACCGCATTAAGTGTGTGCGAGGACGAAACGAACCTGACCTTTGCAGAAAGCTCCATCTGTCTCCCCTTTGAGAGCGGCTGGACTTGCACTCATCTCCTTCTGCAACTGTCACACACTCCCACACAGCAACACAATGTGTGAGAGTCACAGCCACTCTTTTTTTTTTTTTTAATGTTCAGCTTCTCTCTTTGAGGTACTACGGCTTCTGTGCATGTTTGGCAAGTGGTCATCCAAAGTGTTTCCATCCCTGTTAATAATATCTCAAAGCCCCAGGGTTTAGGTGCAGCTTTTGATTTTGTTCCAGCAGCTTATCCTGGTAAAAGTGCTGTAAGCAACCTGTGCAGTCACGCCCACAGTGTTTATTACTCATTATAATCCACATTGTCTCTTGTTGTTGGGAACTGTTAGTCATTGGCAGAATTCAGTAACGCATACGTTTGTTGCCTAAATATGCTAATATCTGAAAATGTCCCTTTGATGATATTCATATTTTTATTTATTATTACATCCTTGAGGTTCCTCTATAACTGACTATAACCTTATTCTGACAGGATTAGTTTTACCTAGGGACCCCATGCTATTTGTAATAAATGTAGAGATTGTCTGTTTTCCTAATCCCGTGCAAATCAGTAATTTCTAAAGTAAAAATTCCCCTGCAAATTACCTGCTATATTTTGCTGAACTCTGAGTTCCTGTGATAATACTAGTCCAATGCAAATAGGCATCTCTGTGATTTGGACAGGAATGAACCAAATCCCATATGTAATTAGGTGCATTTTTATTTACTTTTGGTGAAGAACGGAGGCTGGATTGGAGTGCACTAAAAATCTTTTGGATCCCAGACTGGCAAAGCCCTACCAACTTGTAAGGAGCGGCATCAAAAACAAAAAGCTGAGAGAAGGAGCAAAATCAGATGCAGATGGTGACTCATGCATTGCACTATGCTGTCAATTTTTTTCTGCTTTCTGCTGGTAGTCTTCTGGCTGACGCTGGCAGCACCACAGCTCTGAGCTGTGGTCATAGCGTAGAGCGTAAGGTTTGGTTATAGTCATGCTTTGGGTACTCGCGCAGGGCCCTCGCTAACGGTGCAGACGTTTATACTTGGCGCTTACGTTGTTTTAGTATTTTCCAAAAGGACATGCAGCAGAACACTTTCACTTATAAAGTGCTATTAATAGGAGAGCAAAAGCTTGACGAACAAAGTGAAAGAAGCGTCCGCAGCCTTTGCATATTTAGAAATATTCAGAGGTGGATGACCATGCACCGGGACAACGCTCAGGGGCTGGGAACCATATCGTATCCAGGAGACATCCGTTAATTTCAGCAAAATCTCAGGCTTTGGTTATCCTGTGCGAATGCGCCACATGAAAACCAGACGTCGGGGAGTAATTTATTTACTACCCCCCAAATATTGCTCGTCCTGTGTGAACAGGGCCTATGTTTAGCTCATTTTGGACGGTGCACACTGACATCATTGTATTGCAAAGTTCTAAGAGATACATGGTTGAGAATAATCATTGTCATATTTGTATAAATCATCATTCTGGTACAAATTACCTTGAATTTCTAATAAATATAGTTTATTTGATTAGACATTTGACAATTGGGCTAAAATGTGAAATGGTGTATATATGAACTGCATAACCAATAAAGCTATGAGCCAATGCACATAGATAAGGTCCTGATAATTTCATGAACACAGACGGAAACCATGCAGAAGCCTCACTCCCAGAGAGAGAAGTTAGACGTTTCAGTGGTCTTTAGCTTCACTTCATGTCTGCGAGACAAATCAGCTCAACTCTAACTTCCAAAGTTTTCCAGACAAAGTTCCCGCCATGTTGTCCGCTCAAGAGGGCAGGGTCGTAGAGAGCTGAAGGAGGGGGTGGAGGAGAGGAAGGGGCAATATGCTCTAATCCTATTCCAGCAGGCCGAGCAGCAGCAGCTTGCCTTGCATTCCAGAGCTTCGGGGGCTTTAAGGGGCAGGGAGGGAGGGGGGAGCAGCATTCCTCCACAACCGAGGCCATCAAAGATGCCGCACGACATCAAAGGCTGCTCAAAGCCAAGGTGTTGACGACTGCAATCCGCCCCTCGGTCCACTTTTAGCAACCTCAACCCCTCAGCCCTCCAACGCATGCACACGTACAGAGCAGGCGGACTGCGCCAGGTATGTGCCTTCCAGCCTTCCTCTGTCCGCTTCAGCTGGACCTCAGCGGCATTAATCATAGCTCATTAAGTTGGGACTTGACTTTTGTTTTATGGTGAGGGTCAAAGACGAGCGGGGTACGTCCAGATGTCCAAACTTTACATTTGGATTGGAAAAAGACACATATGTAAATGTACATTTGCTGCAAGTTTTTTCTCAAAAGCTTTTCTATTAAAGCTTAAAAAAGGCTATTTTACAGTTAATTAGGTTGATTTACAAAGTATACCCTATTTATTTTTGATTAAGGTAAAAAATTAATATCTTGTTTTGTTAAATGCAGGTTTTGAGAGCAAGCGCATGCATGCAGGTTTCTGCAGATGTCTTCTTTGTAGTTTATTCAGTTCACATTTCCCCCTGCTTGTTGCACAATCAGTCATGCTAATTAATTCACTGGGGCACCTTGTTGCTGACAGATATTCATGCATATGTTCGTGTACAGCCCTAATTTATAAGGATATGCATATTGTTGCTTTCTGTATTTGTTAATGGTTTACACAACATCCAAACATTTTCAGATTTGTGGTTGTATTAGAGCAGCAGCCTCCTGCACGCTGACACAATGTTTGCTGTGTTTTTCTTTACATAGAAGCCAGTGCAGTTGTTTCCACTCCCCTTAAAATGGTGGCAACCAGCCCAGTGTTGACCCCTGAACTTTGTCGGCCCTTCCTTTGTTCGTGTCATTCTCGGTTTTAAAGACTGAAGAGCTGAAAGTGACACCAGAGAGACGTGTGTGTGTGTGTGTGTGTGGATACACAAGCCATTGACGGTTTCAGGATGCACTCGCAGAGTTAATAGAGTCACAAGCTCGGCGTCCTGCTCAGTGTTAAAGCTGTCAGCCCCGCTGACTTGTGCTACATATCAGGACATTTACATGATATTAGGTGTCCTCTGCCAGCATCCCCTGCTCTCGCTGAAACCATGACACTTGTTTGCTTTGCCCGTTGCTATGAAGATGGTGTAGAGGTGATTTTCAGGGAAGGTTAAGGAGCGGGCACAGGCGGGGGCGGGCGCAGACAGACGCTCCTCTGACACTCGGTTTACATCAAAGCTGACTTTGTTGAATATTTTAAAGTCAGTATTAACCCTAAAACTATTATTTTTTAAAAATATTTTTACATTACAAACCTGTATTTACTGTTTTCTGTGCTGCCACAATAAAAAATGGATGCCCCACTACCTTGGCTGATTGTTTCGTTGGCTCCAGTGGAAAAGACAAAAGAGAGGAAGTCTTTATTATGTGAGAGAAGAAGCAGAGGGATCCCTGATAATGTTACAGGAGGAGGAGTGCCGGCCCCACCTGTAGGGCCCTCCCAGCTGCTCCGCTGTAACCAGATCCTGTTCCTTCTCTCCTCAAGGCTACCAGCTCTCTTTGAAGTTATTTCTAGTGCTGGGAAAATGAGCCAGAGAGCAATCAAGAAGGGGAAAGAGTAACTGAAAGAGAGGGATTGAAAGGTGTGCATGTAAACCCACTGTGTAAATGCATGCATTCAGGTTTGAGTTTTTGCTTGTCGTTTATAAAAGGCTGCAGTTAAAAGAATTTTCTCTTTTCTTGTGCTTATTTCCTCTTTTTGCACTCTGAGCCTTCTTTTCAGAAGATAAGTTTCCCAGATGGTTAGATTTGTTTAGCAACTGAAGCATTAGATGAAATAAATCTTAAACTCTTTAGTTCACTTCAAAATGAACAATTCCCAAACCCCAAACTGGGCCCGGTACTAGTTCAGACCTCGTGCTTGCTTAGCATCAGTAATTATTTTGATTTGTCTGCTGAAGCACCAGCTCTAGCATGAAAAACCTGATGCAACAGAAGCATCATCCTGTTGAGTTAGAGGAGAAAAAAGATAAATTCACCACTTTAGGCTCCCGAGTCAAAACAGTATTTGTAATTCTTATTTGTAGTGATAAAATCTGATTACAACATAGAAATGTCCGTCTGTTTATACTTACAGTTTGTAAAATCGTTGCTTTACAACATTTAAAAATAACCCTTTCACCATAAAAAATTTTGCTGGACGATAAATTGTCTCAGAAATTATTGCGATGAACGATAATATTACTTGGAGACCATTTTAAACTAATATAATTATTCACACACGGCACTGCAGATTACGAAGCTAAGTTTATGAAATTTTACGTATGTTTAAGAAAGTTACAAACTGACCTGGACCAGAGATTGGGAAAATCAGAAGAACTCCATATGCTAAAGAATAGGAAGACATGAAGAAAACATACAAGCAG
Source organism: Cynodonichthys magdalenae (assembly GCA_031762555.1). NCBI lineage: Eukaryota > Metazoa > Chordata > Actinopteri > Cyprinodontiformes > Rivulidae > Cynodonichthys > Cynodonichthys magdalenae. The sequence continues at coordinate 2,192,219 of JARVJO010000394.1, read as the reverse complement.
GCAAGTGAAAATTATCGACCTTATTTTAATTTATTGTGCGATTGGTTTATTGCATCAGGCCTACTCATGTTTTAGGGGTGTCCCGACACGACTTTTTCACTTCTAAAATGATACCGATACTGCTGCCATGAGTATTGGCCAATACCGATACGATTTCAGAACAAATCCTACATAATTTTCTTGTTTCATTTTTTAGTGTAGAATCCTTAAAAAGTCTTGATCAGGTCAAACAGTACACAACAGTAAACAACAACAGGTATGAGAAAGATTGGTCCTATTTATTAAAATCCAACAGGTTGCATTTTTTTTTTACTAAAACATAAGAATATTGTACAAATAAATATAATAAATAAATAATAATAGAAGACCCTCAATAAATCCAATAAAACAAACTATTCTTTGAAAATGTAAAATAATTCAAGGTCACATAAGTTATTTCATGATGGATAGAAATCCTGGATCGGACTTCTGGAATGGATAGCTTTTATCAGAGTGATTATTTCAGTGATATTAGATGCAGGCTATTATAATCCGATATTAATTGTTTTTGGCTATTATCGGACCAATATCTGATATTGATATCAGATTGGGACACTCCTAATTTGCTTACAAAGATAATGAGACAGACAGAATCTGTCTCAAACTACTGTTTGTTGTTTTAGTTTTGTTGCCTGCATCCTGAGGTACTCGGTGTAAATCTTCTTGGTGAGGTCAGCGTCTCTGTCCAACATCCCAACCTAGACTAGAAGCTTAACCTGACAAAGCTTGAACTGAAATGACTCGATTTAAGAAGATTTCTCGTCTGGATTGGGTTCACGGATGATAAACTCCTGGATGGAAGTTCTGACCTCCTTCCACAGTTGCCGTAACCTGATGTCTGAGCTTTTTGGGGTTCAGACTGTTTGAGGTTTAAGCACAGGCACGCTTGTTTTTGAGTAAAACCTGCTTACATGTCAACTTTCTCAGTCACATGAGGTTAGCAATTTACTGACAGTGTGGTGGCAACAAATTGCTTTTTGTAAGTTTGCGTTTGGCTCTTGTTTTTGTACTTTTAAGGGGAAATTTTGCAGTCCATATTGCAGTCTGATTGGCAGAAAATATTAAGCCTTAGTTTAAATAATCTCAGATTGTGTCCAGCTGAGTTTTGCTGTATTGTCAAACCATTTTTATCAAACTTTTTTGGTTTTGATTAAAGTTGGGTGATATGTAACATTTAACCAAGCGTTATTCGTCAGTCCAACAAATGATGATGGGCGATGTATTCACGCTGGTGGCGTTTGGACTTCTTTGTGGGTGGAGCCATGTAAACATGGATGGACTGATTTTCTGAGGAACTGGTTACCAAAACATATATAACTATATATGGCCTATTTGGGATTACTTTGGCTTTAAACTGGATGAAAAAGTTAAACCACTTTAGTAGGGCCATGAGATTTCTGCGATGCAGAAAACACGGATGGAATTGACACAATAAAATGGAATCCAGTATAAAACACAGAATCTCAAGGAATTTGTTGACTTGGGCGAGTTTCTGATGTATTTTGGCCACTGCTGCTTCCTGTACCTGCTGTTACCTGGTAACAGACACGCAGATTGAGCTCCCTGAGCTCCCCTCCCGACACATAGTGGGAAAAAAAAGGAACTGCGCGATGAACAGACTCACTAAAACGGCAACGTCCTCCAAAAATATGAAGCGTAGGGTAAAGTTGAGGACAGAACAATACCCCAGCAGTTCTATATTTATCAGGAGAAGAACTTTTCTGTAGGTTTTGTCAGTGCACAATGGGCTGGATGAGCCTAACGTTGATGATCGATAAATTCATCTAATCACCCAACCTTAGTTTTGACACCAACTTTGGATTTTTCAAACCAACTTATTTGAAGTGACTTTACTTTTTTGGAGCAGAACACTACTACAATATCAAGTTTTCTTTAAATAAAGAAAAATGTAATTATATATGAAGCCAATATCATGGGAAACATGTGTATATACAACACTGTTATTTTGTAAATAACATGATTAAATGCACATTTAAATGGTTTATACTGTTCATGGCTCTTTAACTGTCTCTATTTAGAGAATGGTTAAAATCTTACTCAATACTTGACATTGTAGTTGGATTTTTTTTGTTCAAATTAATGAACTTTATTTTTCCACAGTGCAATGATCTCACACGTGATCACACGTGAACATCCACAATATTCATATATAGTTTTTCCTTTAGTTAACAGAATGATGACTTCTTGACAGGTTATAAAAGTTCAAATCAATTGTCCTAGGTGTCTCAGCTCTTAAAATATTTTTGCATACACCATTGGCTTGGTGTTTTTTTTTAATTTTCCCCCAATGTGACTCTAGGATCCGAGTGTTATAAGTCTCTAATGAGCAGCAGGGGTCTGAGGGGAGCTGGAACCAGGGAAATCAAACCTGCCATCCCATTCCCACAGCTCCGAACGCAAACATGCAGTGACACTGAGGTTATTCCAGAAAGCTGACAGAACTCCTCAAATGTTTGGATTTGTTTGAAGCACAGTGCCTCAGAGTGAAAAGTGTGGGCTGAAGAGGAGAAAGTGGCGGAGGAATGGGGCATCAGAAGAGGTCGGCTGAGTTAAACGTCTATGGCGATGGGTGGGACACTTCTTTGCAGTGGGGTGATTGAGTTCACAGTAAGAGAACGGTCACCAGGTCACCACCAGGTTACCCCTCAGTCACCTATGATGTGTTTCAGGCTACACGCTAACCTCTTGCACTTGCCTGTGCTCAAACAGAGAGCTGCATAAACACATGCATGGCACCGGGGAAGCAGGTTGCTGCGAAGCCTGGAGTCGCGCCCAGGTTTTTCTTCTTCTATGTGTTTTGTGTGCATGTGAAATGGGTGCCAGCTCTTCTTCTAAAAATGTATAAAGGATACAAATAACAGATCTGTACTGTTAATCATTGAGCCGGTGTGACGGAGACCAACTTGTAAAGATTGTCTGTTAGTGGCTGGAGCTTCAGACAAGGAAAACTGCTTTGATTTTGTTTCTTACTTTAAGGCTGTCTGAATTTGAGTATTTGTGCTCAGAATTCATTTTCTTCCTCAATTTACTCATTCGTGCATTTGGTTTTAGCAGCTCTCGGTGCTGATATTCTCCATGTTTTAAAGCACCAGTAAATATATTTGTTAAATCTGTATTAATTCCAGAGTTAATAAAAGTAAATGTGGATTATTAGAATGTGTAAAAAGCAGATTTAAGGAAAACTCTGTGGGGAGGGCAGCAAAGGATGACTGTTTTTCACATGTTGAAGGAGAAAAGAGGGGTCTTTTTAATCAGGACCACCAATAATTTAGGAAGCGAGAGAGGAGAGGTGGTGTGGCAGAAGTAAGGGAGATAAACGGGGGGTTGTGGGGATCAGAAGACGTGGTTTCTGCTTCATCAGCATTTTGATTTACTTTACGAACTAGGAGGAGGAACAGGAGGTGACGAAAGATGATTCTTCATTTTTTTTTTTGAGTTGCATTTTATTTTCATCCCAAGACCAACAACTATAAAATCACTTGTTTGACTACAAAGCCCTTTATCTTTCTTTCTCATATTTTCCATATGTTTTCTTAGTATCACTTTAGATCTAGTACTATGTCCACAGGTGGTTTTCAAAAAAAAAAAAAAAAAAGAGTCTGGGAGTCAGTTGGAGGAATGGCTAGCTTGAGTGACAGGTGGAGTTCAATTTTCTGCCAGGAATTCATTGAGAGTGTGGCCTGTGTAACCAGATATTCATGTGAAAGGCAGCTTCCCTGGACAGACAGCGGCAGAACAAGAGCCCCCTCCTTGCGGCACTAAGGGGGCGCCAGATGCCCTCTGTCCAAAAATCCCCGGATACAGACGAGATGAGCAAAGTGGAGCATCCGGGTGTTTCTGTTCGTGGGTAGAGCCTTGTTTGGGGCCTTGCAGGGAAAGCTTGCGGCTGGAACATGAGCGAACAGTCTGTTATTTAGAATGTGTGAGTATGAGGGCACGTTTTGCATACAGTGCTTGTCTCTCTTTTGTGTGCACGGCCGGTAGCTGTGACCCACTTCACCGGATCACCATCTCTCATCCAAACAGAACTCCTTTTCCATGCTTCTCCCCCATCCCTACATCCATCAACGCCTACGTCCAACATCTGACAGAAAAGAAAAATCCTCCTGCTGTGGTGGAGATATTGGTGCAACAGCCAGCCTCTAAAATAACAACATGGTCCAAAACAACAACACTGTCCCATTTGGAGTACAAGAACCCCCGCACAATGGCCTAGTGTTCAAGGCCCAGGGGCGCAGGCGGGGCTCCCCACTGCCATCCAAGCTGTTGGACAAGCAAGGTCACACAAACACAACAAACAGGGCTCCACTTCCCTATTATTTTATTTTAAGACACAGAGACAAGCTTTTGACTTGTATTAGGATGTTTTACTTGGGATGCACCAATACCAGTGTCAGGTATTGGTTCCATGTGCTCATACTCGAAAAATTGTACCGAAATCCCTTTAAGGCAGAATGATGTTCACCTCTTAATTGAGCATTTTTTAAAATATATACATATATATATTTTAGCCGGTTGTCCTGATCTACACTCCTCATCAGATAGTGTCAAATTTGTTTACTGACAAAACACCAGAAGAAGAAGAAGTCGAGCAGAAGAGGGCCCTGGAAATTTGCAAGCTTCCCAACTATTTAACCATTCACTCTCTGGCAAGAGAATGAAGGTCTTCATCATCATCATGAAGTGTTATAAAGACATTAAAAAGAACGAGAGCATCGTATAAGTTAAGCACCCAGTATGCTCCATCTGAACTGCCAAAATTGGCTCTTGTTGCAGTGGCATGATGAAAATTGTGTCATTTTTTTGTTTGCATCTTCTTATCTTCCATCCCTTCTTGTCACAAGGCCCTGGTCGAACCTTTAGGGCGCCTGTGGTGGAGTGGTTAGGGGAGTCGTCCTGGAACCGGAAGGTCACTGGTTCGATCCGCTGTTCCAGCTGTCTCAGTCGTTGTGTCTTTGGGCAAGACACTTTACCTGCCTTTCCTGCTGATGGTGGTCAGAGGATCCGGTGGCACCGGTGCATGGCAGCCCCACCTCTGTCAGTACGCCCCAGGGCAGCTGTGGCTGCAGTGTAGTTTGCCATCATCAGTGTGTGAATGGGTGAATGACTGTAGCGTAAAGTGCTTTGGGGGTCCGGAGGGACTTGATAAAGCGCTATATAAGTTCAGGCCATTTACCAATAACCATTTTCATCCTCCCACATAAGAAATTATTGGAAGTTTGTGGGTGTGATTGCTTTAACTACTCGCTCGCTTCCAGAGATCAGCTATTGTACCCGGAAGCCTACAGTTATAAAGATAATAAAAGAGCCAAAAACACATGGATGAAAGTAGCAAAAGACGATGTGCATGGAGGAATCCAGCAGGAATAAACCCCATGCAGCAGGAGAGGTTTCCCATGAGCTCAGCTGGGCTTGCTGTGTTCTCATGAACTATAAAAGGTTTGTTTGAAAACAAATGTCAAAGAACCATGTGACTGTTGGTTGACTGTTCGGCTTTGTATGGAGCGTACTACTGACCCAAGAAAGTCAAGCCGGTGGGCCCTCCAGAAGCCACCAAGTAAATCAGTCGCGAATTGGGCCAGCCACGGCCATCATACTACACTGTTTTGTGGAGAGGAGACGAATAGCGACGAAGGATATTAGCTCAAACTAACTGTGCTTATTGAAGTCTTCAACCATGAGTTGTTGATAAGTCAGCCTAAGTTTGCATTAAGTTTATTTCTCTAAATGTTGGCTTGGATGTGGTTTAAAAGCATCAGAGAACTTTTTTGTTTTGTAGAGACAAGTTGAAATAAAACCCAAGTTATTTTACCTTCCTCTTCTGTTTTGAGACACTGTTTTGTATTGATCATACCTATTGTACATGTGCTTCTTACTGGTACCATTCTTCCAACCACTTATGTGAACAAGAGCGTTGAGAAAATGGACCCATGAACTTCTGAAATGCTCAGAGACGATGTGACAGCATCTTGGGGATTTGTGGAAAAATGTATTTTCAGTGAGAGTAACTTGGATTTAAATGTCTGCCTCTTTGTTTTCCTTTGTGCTGTTGAAAGACTGATCCATTTGCTTCAAAGAGTTGGAACAGAACGTTTGAGCTTAATCTTTCATGTTTCATCATACTGTGTGTGGGAGGTCTGAGGGGGAGGATTCAAGTATGGTATTTTTTTAAAGGTGTAACTCCGAGACTAAGAGAAAAATGTAGAACTTGTAAATGTGCAAGTATGTATTCTGTGTCCAATAATAATTTTTACTTTATTACCTTAAATGGATGAGTTGTTTGAAGTTAGAGGTGTTTTTCCCTAAATTCTTCTGCCAAAGCTCATGCCTCTTCATTGGATTTCGCTTCTAAGGCAGAGAGAAAATAAAAGATGCCACCAGCTAGAGCTCATGACACATGCTGTCCACATTCCTTCCTTATGACTTCCCCATTGACCACCCGATTTGCATTTGATCCCCTTACACTTGGCTAAACCCTCCTGAAAACTGCTGCAGGTCAGAGGTGCGACCCCCTCGGTTTTGTGGCACTGAAGTTTTTCGACACATTCTCACTACCTCTTCAACTAACCTGCTCCAAACTTGACGAGGCGGGGTTCAAAGGTCAGTGTGAGGAGGGTATCTTGGGTCATCGGCAGTAGCCTAGGGGCCGGAGTTGCCAAGATTGGTCGTCTGCGCTCATTGGGTTAATAGGATAAGTGGCCTGCAGGTCACTTTGGCCCAGTTCTAATGCTAATGCAAGAGCTTGTCTCTGCTCTGTTGCCAGGATGGAGAATAAATCCAGGATTTAGGGACTCCACTTGGTTACAGTTTTAATCCAGACATGTTTGAACTTATCATTATTTCATCCTTGGGATTGGTTGTGAATGCTAAAAGCTGACTTCTGTTTTTGTCACCTTTGTTTTCTTTCCTTTTTTTGTGTGCTCTACATTTTTTTTCATTGCTTTATTGAAGTGATTGTGGAGTGTGTTATCTTTTAACTTTCCTCACAGATGCCTCTTAGGAGTGAATACTAACTCATCTACAGACTTTGTGATTAGAAAAGTCTCAAGCAGTCTCTTGATGTCAAAGTGGAAGATTTTCTTCATTTTAAATTAATATTCCACACCGACCTCTGACACACCACCTTCCCATGGTCATCACGTCTTGTATAAACTAAGAATGTGCTTTGAAATCAATGCTTTTGTTTGAAATTATAGAGACCACCTTCTCTTTCTTGTTTTGGGTCCCGGGAGGGAGTTGGTGTTTGAAATGTCTGCAATCCTTTTACCTTTAATCCACTCCTCAGACACTGTGTTGGTGCCGTCTCTGCAAAGCTTTTTGGCAAAGAAGTGGGCCAATTTAGTGGCCTTAAGTGTAATAAAAAGGCAAGTGAAGAAAGTCTGATAGATGGTGTTTAGTGGGTTTTGCTGTGAAGCGTCTGCATCCACTTTGTAATCTAAAAAAAACCCAGTCATTCTGCATGTGTGCACAGGTACAATAGCAACATCAATCTTAATTTTTTCCTCCAAATTCAGTAAAAATCAACATATTTGGCAACTCACAAAGGTTCAAATCCTGTTAATCTGATTGTTTTACATCTCACACCCAAATATTTTAAAATGTTAATGCTGTTAGACTTTTTCATTTTTCTTTTTTTTTTTGTCTGTCAGCTTAAAGGCTAAAGTATCAAAAGGATAGCTAAAATAAAAATGGCAAAATGCCGGTGAAGGGTAGTTAGATTTCCATGAACACACAGATTAGTAAATTAGTTTAATTTTTACACAGTACGGTTTGTCCCAAATCTTCCATGGTCTTAAAGACAAACAAATTGCTCCCTTTCACTTTAATTCTTACCAGTCATGTATCTTGTTTTCAGATGCATCCTTTGGGACTATGCAATAATAATGATGAAGAGGACCTGTACGAGTATGGCTGGGTTGGAGTGGTGAAGCTGGAGCAACCAGAGCTGGACCCCAGCTGTCTGACAGTCCTGGGAAAGGTAAAAACCGCTGGCTGTTTCTGTTTTTATGTTGCCTGTCAGTTACTGTGGCTTTCTTGCACAGTTTCACTTGAATGTTGCCATTATGTCGGAGAGGCTTTTTGTTTTTATAAATATTCTGTGTGCAGAATGACCTTCATAGTAGTCTTAGATTAATGTTTGCATGTGAAAGTAGATTAGCTGCTTTTGAGGAAACCTTATTTTTGTTGATAAATAATAAACTGGGACCAGGATCATTTATTTTTTTAAATAGTATTTGATGATAAAAGTCTTGAGGGTACAGACTGAAATGAGGGCTTTCTGGTGCAGTGATTTTAAACTTTCAAGGAAAGAGCTTGTGGTGTATTAAAATAATTTGGTAAATTGGACCTCCTGTAATTACATATAATCCTGTTTTTGTTTTCTCTTGCGGGGAGAGTAAAGAGAAACTGCTCCTCCACACTCATCCCTTCATCCTTCCCTCCCTGCCTCCCCACTGAGCTCAGACCTCTCTGGAGTCTCCGAGTGGTATTTCATTGTGCTTTAATTAAGTGGTTCTCTTAATGGATTGTACCAACATTTCCTGGAGGAATAAGATGAGGGGGGGCACGCTGCAGTCCCTTTTTATCCTGTGCATTCCCGGTGACAGAAAGAGAACAGTCATTCATGATTTAAGGAGCCCTTGTGGTACATAGACATGCTAATGCACTCTGTTCGGTGATGGTCTCTGCTACCTGCCCTATGCTGAACCCCATAAACTCGAATAATTCTCAGCAGAGCTTCTCCTCAGCCATAACCGATGAATTTACTCACTGGTAAATGGTCTTCACTGAGGGGATGTCTGTGGCTGAGGAGCCATTAAAGTGAACTTTCTGAAACCACAAAAAATAGGATGTGAACAATGTTCTTTCAGGATGGCGGTGTTGTCATGAATTTGACTTGAAGGAGGGAAAAACTTGTATATTTTTCTCCTTTAAGCCTAATTCCTGGTAATTTATAGGCCAAGGACAGTTTCTCCTTTCAGACACGAGATGTTAGACTTTAAAGAGCTCGTACTTTTCTCCGAGCAGTGGCGTTCAGTCATTCAGACATGAGTCATGTTGACATCAACGTGTCTTGAGATTTCAGACCGTGATGACACGATGGGCAGTAATCAGGGGAAATGTGACCTTAAAGTATTTATAGAGGAAAAGTAATGTAGTGTTTTCTAATGGGCAACTCAAAAAGACTCATCCATTGGCTGAATTGAGGGATATTGTCTTTTGAAGGAGTGCATATCACCTGCCTTCCTTATTTTGTACCTGAGTTTTAAGCTTAAGTTTATCTTTTCCTAAAAATGACAGAATTACAGCTGTTCAAAACTTTTAATGATATAATGCAATACTTGAGATCTAAGAAGATGTTAGCATTCAGAGTATGTGTTGACAATGACTTCCAGCTACTACCACATCAAATTTTAGCTCAATACCTGTAAAACTGACACAGGTACAGCCATTTTTATGTTGATTCCCTGTGGTGGCTTCTTGAATTAGTTGTAGATATATACACAATGATTGCTTTTTAATTTTTGAGTTTTATTAAAATTTGTCCAATGGTACATGAGATATTTTGCTAGCAGACAGTTGACTCAAATGGGTACTGGTAATGTTTTGAAAATTGTTCTCATTAGAGGTGTGTATTGGGAAAAATTTGGTGATACAATACATATCATGACACAGGGGTCACGATACGATATATCACGATATGTCACGATATATTGCGATACTGTAAGCAAGGTGATATATTGCCACTTTTTTCTCCAAAAATTCAAATAAAAAAAAAATGTTTTATATGTATTTTATTTATTTCTTATGTCATCCATGTTTTCAATGGTTGAGCCAAATGTGCCATTAAACAGTTTGATAATATATTTGGGCTATAACACAAAAATGAACCGTTGGCGTGAAAGTTTACATTTTAAACCTTAATTAAAAATCGATCGGCTTTAGAAAATCAATACAGTATCGGGAAATTAAATATATTTTCTTACACCTCTAGTTCTCATGCGAGTTTGTGCTTGCAGTATACTTTTGGAATGACTTTCACTCTATACCAGATTTAATTCAATATTTGTAAAACTGAGTTAAAGCCTATTTGCTAAGATCAGCAGCCATTTTGAATCATAACTCCTACAGCTGTTAAGTTGTGAATGTATGTCCAGTTTTTACTTTCTGATAGTTGCAGTACATTTTATTGAAAACAATACTCCTTAAAGAGAACTACATGTTGTCATGTTAGAGGTTATTGCAGTAGGCAGAAATGACCTGTACTGATTTTCCGTCAGAACTGAGCCGAAGAAGCTAAAGAAAGAGTTGTTTGAATCCGAAGGTCTTTGCCTGACCTTGCAATCTGAAAGCCGTGTCTTTTATTCAACAGGTAGTTCCGCAGCCTTGATACGTCTCCTTATCAGAACTCTGTAACATTTTATTTTCAGGAATCCTAAAGTTCACCACCCAGATCACAGAAAATATAAAAGGTCTAATTTTCAAACTGCTAGAAGAAAAATGGGTCTGATTTTGGGTGCATTAGTTGGGCTTTAGAAAGCTCAGTCAGCTGCTACTGCACGTAAACAACTCCCCAGTTGTCATGGTTATTCAGCATACCGGAGAAAAGGCTTAGAAAATCTGAGAAAGAAGCAAAGAAAAACAGTTTCTGTAGAGCCAATGCAACAAGCTCCCACTTGGTTGGTACCACCAAAGATTTAATACAATCTGGTATAAAGTAGGATTGAGATTAGATATGGTGGAGTTCATGGTACCAAAGCCAACAGGATACCTGAAAGATCTAAAATCTACATTTTGTACTCAGTGGAACCAATCAGTTCAGACCCTTAATGACATCTTTCAGGTTTTGAAGTTGAAGTGACGCTCTAGTGAGGATAGTTGCAACATTTGGACTCCACCCAGCCTCCCCAACCTTCAGACCACTCTGTTTCCTCTGTGTTTATTCAGACAGAACTATAATTAGAAAAGGAAAAGCCCATTGTTGCATCCTGAAAAAAAAAGCTCGCCCGGAGCCCGAACACAGCTGGGTGCTTTGCACTGGCACCGGCGCTGTTGACGGGGCCAGACAGCGCCTCATCTACCCCCTGCCAATCTGCTCACTCTGCCCAGCCAGGCAACAATACCCATCCCCGTTCTGGATACTATGCCCTCCATCACACTCACCCCGTTTGGTCTGGCCTTAAGATCTGGGAACCCTCCCAGTCCTCCCCCCATTACCCAACTGGCCCCTGACTGAACCCACTCCACTTTGCTGCCACTTTGCCACCAATGGTGTTGGGGTTTTTTGTGGTCAACTTGGATCGCATCCAATTACAGAATTCCTGTAAACACACAAAACAAAATGTTAGTGGGGGGGGATGGTGTTTATTTTAACCAAACTTTAATTAAATATAAAGTGTTTGGAATTAAAGGACCTCAGCTGTGATTTACAGTTGATCAAAATGAAACATTTCTCCCCAGTGAGTGGACCCGGTCTGGAAAAGCAACATTTTCTGGATTTAAGTATCTTATCCTAGATCTGAACTAGCTGAAGATGTGAATCTATTTTTTTTTTTTTTTTCAGTTTCTAATGCAAATTTAGTTTTCTGCTGTTTCTTTTCATTATACTGTTTATTGGCCGGCACTGAAAGGTGGATTTGGATCGATAATGTTTTTAGGCCTCTCTCAATAAATCAATTAATCGTAAGATAAATTAAAATGAGGTCGATAATTATTCTTTCAGCTGGTGATGCCCTCAGGGCACTGTGCCAAACTTTTGGTTTGCTGAGAGTTGTTTATATTATTTTACACAATGTAAATTTTGTAAACTTCTGTAAATTTTCTGTCATATTAGTTTAAAATGATCTCCAAACGATATTATCGTTTATCGCAATCATTTTTGAGCTAATTTATCATCCAGCAAAATTTGTCATCATGACAGGCCTTCTCGTGCATTCTTGTTTATTAAATTTTCTCATGAACCCTTGATGATGAAGATTGCAGAAGCTCATCATCATATGTTACACCAACAACATTTGGAGTTAACCAATTTCAAATTGGCTGATGGCTGTCCCCGATAACTTACTTTTGCGAATACAAAAAAAAAAGAATTCCATGTTTTGTAAGCCTTTATTATCTTTTTTTTAATCTGTGTGGCTCTAAGCTGCTTTCACTGCCGCAGAGATGTTTTGGCAGTTGAAGATATTTATAATAGAGAAAGACATGGAAATGAGGTCGGTCACATCAGCCTCTGAAGTCTAGGTGCAAACCTCACTAAAGGGCTGGCGTGTCACATATATGTACACAGTTTTTTCCCGCTCTTCCTGTGTGGTTCCTGTGCGAGCTGCAGGACTGTTAAACCTCTGACCTCCATGTGCCGCAGCAGTCGCTCCTCCCCCTTGAAGCAGGAAGATCGGCAGCAAATCAGTTCCTGCTGCAGCACATGTCGTTTCAGGTGTTTTTTTTTTTTTACCTGGTTTGGTCAAATGAAGAGAAATTGACCAAGTTTGGACACATTTCGATTAGTGGCGGAAACGGAGCACTGTTGCGCGAGTTACTTATGTTTAACTGGAGCTTATCAAGCCTTTGCTTTCTCCGAGGTGTTTGTAAATGTTGTAAATCATGCTCACACCTCTTTACGCATGTATCCGTTCTCAAGTTGAACTATTTATTGCAGTCAGTAACATATTCTTGGTTGTCATTTCCTTCCTGCTGGTTGACTTTCTCAGAACTGACTCCCTCCCTGCTTTACACTGTCTCCTCACACACACATACTCTGCAGTTTTTGGCAGCTCCACTGGAACATGAAATCATGCCACCCCGCTTTCATTGGTTTACCCAGACCGGTCAGGGTCTTTGACGCAGCGCCAGTCCGAAAGCTTTTCTTTCAAGGACCGCGGTGTCAGTCAAGTGGCCACATGGGGCCTTAGCATGCCGACTTTGCACCTTTCATCCCACCGGTGCTCTCATGACATCAGTCCCCAACATGTGAAACCTGAGCAGGAAGGGCAGAGAGGTGGAAGTCAGAGGAGAAGAGATGGGGAAAGGAAGTGTCTTGTTGATTTTCTTTTCTTTTTTTGCACACAGCAAAAGAAGAAACAATGTGATCCAAACTTTCTCAGAACCGTGCCGCCTGTGTGAAGCTAGCCTCTTGGCTGACACAGCATGTAAAAACTCTTTGGTATGTGATTGTTGTGCTTAGGGCTGTGTATTGGCAAGAATTTGGTGATATGATGCATAACACAACACATTGGGATACTGTGAGCAAGGAGATTTTTTGCCATTTTTTTCTCAAAGATTCTAATTTTGAAAAACTCTGAAAAAATCTGATTAAATTCAGTTTATTTTTATGCAATCAGAAGAACATGGAACAGTGAGAACTTCATTTGTATTTCTGATTTCTTCTTGCTTCCATTCATTAAGCCCTAATTAAAAATTGACACCGTATCAAGAAATGACATATCGTGATATTGCAGTGTATCGATATTTTCTTAGACCCCTAATTGTTTGTAGGCATGAGCCTTAAAATCTGATAAAAGCAAAAGGACCAATTATTGTGGTATTTTTGGTAAAGGGGGTGTTGGTGGGCGTGGCCTGTTCTCTGCCTTTAACCAGCCTGTCTTTTTGAGTCGCGATCAGTTTTTCGAAAAACTCCAGGCAACGACAACAACTTGAGCTGGCTTCCAATCGGCTGCTACAAACCACTTCAGAATAACTGAAGCAATGAGAAAAGTTTGGAGCTTTTTATTGACATATCCTCCCCAAAAATAAAGCTAGCTGCTTTCAAGTTGTTGCCAGGGGCACACAACCATAAAAAGTGCATCCTGTGTGGGAAGCTGTCTTTGACACACACATAAACATGGTTTGGAAACCACAGTTGCCATGGAATAATGTGAGCGGGCAGGAGTTTGTCTTTTTTCTTTTTTTTTTTTAACCAAAGCTGGCACTGCGGGACAGCAAGCCAGAGCAAACAGCTGCTGCGTCTTAGCGCTAAGTGGCTTTTGGACTCTTAACTGTGTCTGGCATCTCGGGCCCGAGCTGCCACAGTGTGTACGATGTGTTTGCCAGGGGAGAGACGGAAGAATGACTGGAAAATACACCAGGTCAACAGGAATGGTGTGCAACGACAACAAGAGCAATAAAGAGAGAGAAATGGCAACAGACAGATAAGTGTGATTTTACTGGCGACTGGCTTTACACCCTTTGGCCAGGTTAGCCGTCCTACACACTCAGGTGTGTGTTAGGGGTCGTCCCGAGGCCATGGCAATGCCAGTAGGGTGTCATACCACGCAGCTTGTTGTAAAGAAGCCTCAGTGCTGAACTGAGGAGCCTGTATTTGACCTTGTTTCCAAGCTACCTGTAATACAATTTGGACGGTAATCTGTCTAATCGGTGGGAGAATTTGTTAATCTGAATGAAAGCCTGGTTTATAGCTCATTAACTGTTGATCAGTGTGGATAAGGAGACCAGAAGGCCGGCAGATCAGCTCGTGTTTTGATGCAGACAACTGAATTTTTTTTTTCTCAACCCCCCCTCCCCCTTTTTTGTCTTTTTTCTTCTTTCTCAAGTCGAAAACTGAACGAAGAAGAGAGACTAATGAGGCAAAGAAATTGCAAAGAACCCGGTGTAGCTATCGATTTAGAACTGCAGCTTTTGTTCAACGCAGAAGAGGCTTGATTATGCTTTTTTTTTTTTCTTTGAAAAAAATCTTTAAAGATGCAGAACATTGACGGAGCAATTTTCTCTTGTATTTGTGCTCGAATGATTGGGCTTACCTTTTTTTCATCAGAGAACTGAGAGCTGAAAATCAAAATCTTTCTTTGTGTAAAACACCAGCAATGGTTACACAAGGCTCATAACTTTTCTGCTTCATCAAAACTTCTCATCAACAAAGGCGGCAAAGTCATTTAATTGAAGTAGCAATTAACCACCTTTCAAATGCCTCATCTGAATTTTATTGTTAGATTGTTCTCCAATAACCAAACTTCCAGTTCTCTGCCAGGTGCGTTCCCATTTTTAACTTCCCTATGCACATGTTTTTCTTTCTCCTCTTCCACTACCTTACAGACTAAAGGTCTGACCAGCTCTGATGCCCCCCCCCCCAGACACACACACAAACTCAAACGCACATCGTTTACCCTTCATCTTCCGTTGCCGGTCCAAGCCTCGCCTCCCTGGCAGAGCTTAAAAGAAAAGTCTGAAACCACAAGAGCAGGATACCGTTTTCACCCCTGCTAACCCCTCTGATGGAGGATTCGTGTACAGCAGAGGATAGGTGTTGGATTAGCTGTGTGGGACCGGGAAGCTCCAGTTTCCAGTTTCGGTGCCAGGCCGTGGGCCCGGGCCTCTGACAACATCCCCCCTGACATCCACCGGGGATCACTGATGAGTGCTGGCTTGGATAGAGTCGAAGGAATCGAGCTCGGGGCTTTGTGTGGTGTGGGTGGATGTCTTGTCTTCTCTAAGATTTACTTCTTCCACGGCTCTTCTTTTGATCCTGCGTTGAATTCTCTTCTTTTTTTTTTTTTTTTGGAAGGTTTAGATTTGAACTGGTGTCTGACTTCTAAATATAAAAAAAAAACATCTCAGCAACGCTAAATAAACTGTCCTCTTTTCTCTATCATTTCCTTTCCTCTCTTCTGTTTTCTCCCATCACCTTCTACTTTCTGTCCCTCAATCTCTCTCATCTCAAGTCCCCGGGGCTCCTTTCTTCTCTCTTTAAATAGAGGCCTGAGCTGTGAAGTCTAATAATGGTCATTTGGCCTCCTATTGAAAGCCGGGTAATTCGGCCCAGGAAAGGCTCACTTTGAGCCACATGACACAAGGAGCTTCCCAGTGACCATGGAAACGAGCGCAGTGGGATCCCGGGTGCCTCCAACTGCCGTGAAACGTGGTGAAGCGGTGATTTAAGAGGAGAGGCGGCAGAATTTGGCGAGGGGTGGATATATGAAGGTAGGTGAGGGTTCCAACGTAGGGACTTCTCCAGACACCCCTCCAGGGAAAGCCACCGAGATAAAAATCATCAAGTTGAGGCAAACATGAAAGGAGAGGCAGGACTCAGTGCTTCACAAGTTATTTTTTTTCCTGCCTAATTTTCCTCCTTTTTTAAGTTCCTCTTTCCTTCTCTCCTTCTGTGCTGCCATGTTTGAAAGTGTTTGTTCAGGCTGTGAGGAGCAGGTGGAGAGAGAGCTTCACTTTAGCTCATAAATCAGCTGATGAGTGGAGCACTCTTCAGTTGACTCATTTATTTATCAAATCCTTGATTTGATTAACTACTCTTAAAAGTATCTAAAAAAGTAAATATGCCTAGCATTCCTTGAAATTATAGGTTAGCCGTTTTTCATACCTTTTTTATAGACGAAAACCATCAGTTGTCAATGTTTTTGAACAAAATTTTAGAAAAAGGTTGTATTCACATCTGATGGTCTGGTAGACTTGATTCGATAGGGGAGCAAAACTGCAAGATTTGTTTACATTTTCAGTTGATCCGGTTCACATTCACACTGCTTTTTGTCAAAAGAACTAAACCCAGTGAACAACCTGTTCCCTCCCTCGCCTGTGGGGGCGCTGCACCAAGAACCACAGAAGGAATCGACACAAAAACCTCTGAAGAAGACACGGAGTACAACTTCCTCCTTCCTTCACGATTTGGAGTTCGCTTTTTTGGTCCTTATCATAATTTGATTACACGTTCACACCTCCCCAAACGAACCGGACTTTATGGACAAATGAACTAGAGTTTGATTAAAGCGGACTAAACAGGGCTGGTGTGAATAAATGAATGTCATATTATTAGAGTATGTGTTGTGAACACCTACTACAAGGTTTTAGCCCTGTATCTGTAAATTTGTCAAAATTGTAGCTGTTTTTGTGTTTGCCGAGATTGCTTTGCTATGGCGGCCATCTTGAATCCAATCAACTCTAAAAGAAACGTCATTTGCAGCCGTTTTCTGCTTTTTTTACAACAAAAATAAAAAGTGTTTTTTATGTAAAGTGCTGAAAAAGTTGGACTATTTACAAGTTGAAAATTGAATCTTTTCGAGGTTCTGAAAAGGTGCAAATTTAGTTACAAGAATAGATGTATTGAAAAGGGTGAATGAAGTGTTTTCTCAGCTTTCTGAGGCTCTCGGGTGTCTGATCGTGTAGAACTGTGAACTGAAGTGTGCAGATGTGTCATGGAGCAACAGGAGGGCTGCTTTATAAAGTGACTCCTCTGGTGGGGAGGTGAGCGAAATGAAAAGTGTCAAGTGTAAAGAACACACCATAAATTCTACAACCAAGTTTCTACTGTGAGAACAGTTGCATTGTGGGTAATGTAACAGCTCATTTAGTTTTAGATGACTGAAATCTGCTCTAGAATTGTCTGATCACCTGTCAATTTGACTCCTTCACAAGAATTATTTTCTTATTCTACAAATCGAGGTCGCTCTGACTTCAATCTGCTGCAGGCAGGACACTTACAACTCCTAGCCCCTCCATAGAAACCCACTTCAAATAATCCCAGCTATCCCCGTAAGTCGATCTCCTCTTCTGAGACGGGCTGTACGGCAGGAATCAAAAGGTTCGGTGAAAAAGGAGACAGAATGTCGGTGGGGGGTGACAGGGCTGAGTCCTGACCTGCTCTGCTGTTTGCCCAGGGAAAGCAGACGGCAGCAGCTTCTTCCAAGCAAGCAGGGCCTGGTCTCCTAAAGCAGCTGGAAGGCACAGAGATTAGAGAGAATCCTCCAGCGCCAGAAGAATCAGGAGGAAGGCAGAGGTTGTAGTTTGTGAGATTCCTCAGCTCCACTCAAATCTCTCATCAGATTAAACGTCATGTTTGAAATGTGGTGTGGAGGGAAGAAAAGATTGTAGCAGCAAATGTTGCAGAAAAGGCTCAAACGGTTGATTTTATGAGTTTGATACAAATGTGCTCTAATGTTCATCTGTATTTGGTTAAAGACTCATCTAGTATGTTATAACCTAAATGATAGTTTTACTCTTTGTTGCCTCCCAACATGGAAACCAGGTGATAATGTAATAGTCTCTGTGTGGGGGTATTTCTTTTTGTTGTCTGTTAGCAAAATATCTCATGAACCAGTTGGTGTGTATTAAGTGATGATTTTTCTTCCATACCAAACCTTCAGCTCCTTCAGGACATTCCAGCTATGACTTCTTGGTATTTCAGTTTTTTGTTGTTTTTAGATTTTTATTTTCATTTAAAAAATGACGCTGTCTTCTACATCCTTACAGTCCTTTAAAATAGTTAAACATTTCCTGAACTTTACAACTTTTCTTCTGGTTCTGCCTTTTTTTCTTTGCACTAATTCTAGCTTCCTTCAGCTAATTTTTTTTGATATATTTACCTTTTTTTTTTGGCTTTTTCAGCTATCTTTCTGCTCTTTTCAGTTATTCTAATGTCATTTTTCTGTAATTGTCCCCCGTCGCCAAGGGACTTAGAAATGCTCTCTGTCCATGTTGGGGGACATCAGCGATGGTTGGCGTCGACTTCTATCTTTAAGCTATTCTAGCTATTTTCAGCTAAGTTTAGCCTTTTTCAGCTGAATTCACCTTTTTGTGATAATTTTAGCTACTTCTTTCAGCTGCTTAACTTAGCAAGCATGTGCTCTTTCTGCTTATTTGTGCTAGATTCAACTTTGTCAGCTAATTTTTAGCTACTTGTTTTTGTTGTTGCTATTTTTAAACAATTTGCAACATTTTTAAACATATTTGTTTTTTATTGCAAAAAATCATCCAGCATTATTAATTTACGCTAATTCCAGTGTTTCCCTACCATTGTACAAGGAGGGCAGCCTGTGCCCCCCCCCCCAAACATAGCCAACCCTACTACCATAATAACTTTCAATATTTTCTTGTATATAGCTGAAATATTGTGTCTCTGAGGATAATTCATTGTAATTTCACTCTTCCTCCCATGCTCCCTCCTGTTGTAGGAACTGTAATTGTTTTTTGTTTTTTTTCACACCATATTTGGATAAACTTTATTTTTATTTATTTATTCCTTTTTTTTGACTGTGGAGATGAAAAGAATGTGGACGTTCACTTGCTCATAAGTCTATCTTGCTAATTTATCAGTCTGCTTCTGCTCTAGGAGCGCAGCAGATCATTTGGAAGCTCACCTGTATGGCAGGCCGTTATTGAATTTAATCGGCTTCACCAAAATTACATCCCAGGTATTTGAAATTGGTTTATGACCAGATATAGTAGTTATTTAAGTGAGATGTATATAAGAATCAACGAATGTAAGTTTAATTGCAGACTTTTTCATGTTTATAGAGTAATGTTCCTGTCCCGTTTTTTTTCGTTTTTTCTTTGAGTTACAAAAGGACAAAAGACAAAAACAATATGGGAAAGACGGAGAGGAAATTTAATTAGCGGTCATCCCTTCCTCGGGGTTCAGTGTTTGTTCTAGTCAGGACGGAGACGTGGGCAGCGGGAGACACTAAAAGGATCGTTGATTAGCGGCGAGGTCCGTGTGTGTGTTTGTGTTTGCATCTGCGTTCGTGCTCTGTATGCGCCGGACACCACGAGACGTCGAACCACACAGCGAGAGACAGGAAGTGCCGCCTGCGGTGCGCTTCGGTCAGGATAAACATGTATATTTAGATTTAAACTGCTCTGTGTTGCACAAGATGTTTGAGTCCAGTGATTGAGTCATTCATCACTTATTCTTTATATTATCCTCAAAGTGTCTAAATTTTTTTTATTTTTTTTTATAAGAGCTGTAAAACAAATTGAACGCCTAGCATTCCTTGAAGTGGTGTAAATCACCCATCAAACCTTGATAATTACATGACATTATGTGCAGGTCTTTTAATATTAAAGTTTTATTTATTATCTTTTCAATTTATTTGAAAAACAAATGGTAGAGATCAGCAATGAGACACTCGGTTTGGTAAACATTGGATTAGTTCATGTCATAATTGGTCGAGGCACATGAGGTCATGTGTTGAGGACTCAGAGCAGAACTGTTTGTTGACAGCATCAGTTTATATGTTTATTACAAACACGTCAAAGTGGACCGAGAAGAAAACGAGGGATAAAATTTGGACATTTTCTTTGCTAAGTGAGAGTTTTTGACCAAATTAACAAGAATAACATTGAAAAGACTCTTGACATTTAGGTTTCAGACACTTTCAGAGCTTAACAAGAAATTTAGTCAATGAGAGGTCAAGACTTAATGTTGTAAGTTTCTGTATCAAATAAAAGGTTCATGTAGGTCTTATAAAGTGGGAAAGGGAGAGCCCCCCAACACACACCCCTCTCTCCCTCTCTGAACTCTTTAACAGGGTCGGCTTGTTGCCAAGTTACACTGGCAGGCCTCCTGAGAGGTGCCTCCTCTCTCTCACACACACACACACACACACACACACACACACACACACACACACACACACACACAAAGCTGTTTTCATAGCACAGTTCATTTGTACAATTCTAGTTATGCAATGGTGGGTGGATGGCCACCCCACATTGTGCACTGAGGCAGATGCAAACCTGAGATGTTTTGGGTTTGGATAAAGTGGAGGAAAAAGGAAGTACTACCCATAAATCTGATTTTAAAGGCAAACAACAAAGTGAGTTTTAGCTGCACCAATACGTGGTTCATATAAAATCAATGAAACGATACCTCCGGCTCGTTCTCTCATGTGCAGTCTCGTAGAGAGCTCTGCTTTTTCCCGCTCTAACAGAGGCTTTTCACTCCAATCCAGAAAACAGCCTCTTTTTTTAAAAAACAAAAAACGCCTCCCTCTGAAATGGATTCTGAGAGAACAAACTTCCTGTGGTTTTGTGTTTGTTGCACAACTTTGTTTTTGTCCTCAATTGGAAATAGCATGTATCCATCTTGTGAGCTGGATAACTTAAAATAAGTGAGGTACCCACTTCCACACACTAACCACTTGGTGTGTGGCTTCGTCCAGGCCTAAGAAATGTCCCTATTGAAAACTGTGGCAACATCAAAATCCAAGA
>JARVJO010000394.1:2150848-2167794 GCA_031762555.1 Cynodonichthys magdalenae | reverse complement strand
TGTACACCCCCCCCCCCCCCCCACACACACACACACACACACACACACACACACACACAAACACACCTCCCACTTCCCACCCCCCAGTTTAGGTGTCCAGTTCAGCCGATAACGTCAAACTTTTAAACTTTGAGAAAACTCATTTAAGGATTTCAAGCACCATTTTCCCCTCTAAAAAATATTTTTTTCACTTTTAGAAGAAATTCAATTCAGTTAAACGTCGTCTCACTCTATAAATAAACAATAAATCTAAGGAAGCCAGCAGATTGTGTTGAATATCTTCGTCGCAGCCTCCCATCCTGAGCAGCACATTGGCGACAGTGGAAAGGAAAAACTCCCTTTTAACAGAAAGAAACCTCCATCTGCCTCGACCGGCTGGGTTTGGGAGGACAGGAAAGCAACACAGTTTTTTATGCGCATTTTGAACTATTGCATTATAAAAAGTAGATGGAAACGATAAAATAAAAAATAAAAAAGACTAATTTTGAAAAAAAATTAAATAAATTGCTTGAAGTGGTGTTTGGATTTCCCAAAAAAGAGTTGATGCACAAAAAGGAAGATGGAAACACATTTGTCAAATAAGCTCTGATGTAGTGAACATTTATCTCATATTATTGATCAGCTGTTCCCACTGTCCATTAATTGTAGCGGCTGCAGCTGGACCCTCCTCCCAGTAATGTGAAGAGTAGGGCTGGGTAAAAAAAATCGATTTAATCGATCTTGAATCGATTTCATTTAAATTTGGGAAAATTGATTCACAGGGCATGAGATCGATTCTTCCCCCATGGCGTCTTGTGAGCACGTCTGAAGTGCGTTTCTATATTTTGTCACTCCTGGCTTGCCGTATGTTTACATCCGGTGGCCGTTCAGTTCGATAAGTTGTCTGGAGCAAAACAAAAGAAACTAAGGAATCGCTCACATTATCAGCCTGATTCGCAGCAGAACTTAAAGATAACAGAGACCATGGAGACTTTTGTTTGAAATGATTTGTGCTCCTACATGGTAGAGAAAATGAAGCAGGGTTTAACGAGCGACTCGTTCAGGCGCTCGAACCAAACAACGGTTTGTAAACATCTGACTGAAACTGTTCTCCACAGCTTGTATAAATGTGTGAAAGACCACATTCTAATAAAATCATTTAGTTTGTTATCAATATTATTATTTTTAAACTTTAAGAAACAACACTGTCACCTGCAATTCCTTTTTAATTTAAAACCTTTGAAACGTGTGACAGTTTTATTTCAATATTAAACTGTTTAATTTAAAAGTTTTTCCTTAAAACCTGTTGTTTATTGTGAAGAGAAAAAATAAAGTCACATTGTATTTTGCAAAAACAAAGTTGAACCATTTTCATTATTTAAGAGCAGATTGAATCGAATCGTGATTAATCGATTCAGAACCTTATGAATTGAAATCGAATTGATTTGGAGAAGTGGCCTGCACAGCCTGTAGTTGTCAGGGGCTGTAACACCATGATACCCAGCTTTCCACATTTCGGGACAGCATGTAACATCGCCAAAACTAGTTGATATGACAGAGTAATTACAACCTGCCTGATAGCAACACATTCCTGATAACGTCTTCTCTTTCTTTCTTTCTTTCTTGTTTATTTGCATGGAGACAAGTGTCACGTATAACAAGTACTGAACACTAACATTTTACAGCTTTAGCTAGTTTTCAATGCACGTCCCCATATGGGTTTTTAACATTATAAAACAGTTTTAAAACAAAACAACATGGAAAATAAAACATCATACAATACATAATTCTAAAACATTGTCTCACACACACACACACCTACGATATTTTAAAAGGTTGCTCAAAATTCGCATTAAAATTGGATGGAGACATGAAGACAGACACAAAATGACTGGTCCAGGTGTATTTTCCTCTGGAAGAGAAACAAAGAAAATCACGTTAGAAATAATTACAACAAACATGTAGAGGAGAGAGACTAAAGACAGCAGCAGAGTGAGGACATGTAGCTTAACTGTAGGATTTATTAAAAACAGAATGTCTTAAGTTTAGTCTTACAAGTAGACACTGTCTAAAACAAGAAACTAGTACATTGTTGGCCATGGAATGAAATTACCTGAAAAAAACCCACATTTTTACAGGTCAAACATTCAGACCCTGCAGAAAGGCTCTGACCAAGTTTTAGTTCTTAGACATTTATGCAGCTAAAACAAGTGTAATGTCAAATATTAGGGATGCACTAACATCAGTATCAGTCTAATAAGTAAAACTGGGCCAATATTAACGTCTAATGTTGATTTGCCACTTTAAAGCTGTGGAAGATGTGAGAGTGGTATTTGTTTCATCATGATTGTAACACAGAGAGCCATGTCAGCAGTATGATCATTTATTTATGGTATCAAAAAAAGACACAAGTGTTTTTGTGCATATATGTATATAAATAATTTGTTTGTTTATTATTGGTAAATATCAGTTATTGGCCGTAACAGTAATAATATGAGATATCAGCTGCGTGCATCCCTACAAAATACTAATGTAAATGCAACTAACGCAAAGAAATGTCTAAACATTGCATCACATAAAGCTTTAAAGGTCAAACTTTTACACTAGCATCGTGCACAGAATGATGAGGCGTCCCGCTCAGATTGTGTTGTGAGAAACTCTCAGCTACTACCACATTTGAGCTCCGTTTGTTAAATTGACTGAATTATAGACTTTTATGTGTTGGCTAATGCTTACTAGCTATGGTGACAATCTTATTTCTAAACCCAACATGTTGTAGACGTTACATCCAGTGATTATTTTTCTGCAAATTCAAGTAATATTTGTCCAGTTTGGGTGATAATTGGGCACCAAACAGACACACGGGCAAAATTATTATTGGATATCAAACTCAGTTTTATTGAACCTAAAATGTGAGCCTCTTTGTGTTTTAATCAACCAATAAACTTATTGAGAGTACCTCATTAAAACTCCAGTTCAGTCTCAGTAAAGCCTGTATGAATGCAAGTTTGCCTTTTTCTTATTATTCTTTTTAAAACTCATCCACTGAGGACTGAAGGCCTCTTCAAATTGCTCACACTAACTCTTTACACAGGAGCTATAATGTCTGAAACTCCAGAGCCACTTTGTGTTCATGAAGTAAACAATTTCCTCGTTAAATCGCTTCGTCTTTAGCAGCTCTTCCTTTGGTGTCCGAGGTTGTAGTTCCTTTTTTTTATAGGTCTTAAAGAGAAGATGTGTCGCGGTTTTTAAAGAGCCGGTTTGCCTGCGGGTGCATTTTTGTCGTCGTCAGGCAAGTCCCTGCACTGCAGCGCAGGCCTGCCTGTCTGAGTGGAGAGATTCTTCAGGAGGGAGATCTCTTTCTTCTGAAAGCGTCTTACCGAGAGCTATTAATTATTAACTGGGAGAGCGAACATCAAAGGGGCAGACTTGTGCTGAATTAAATGGAGGAGAGGGGTGCCGGGGCTTGGCAGCGTGGAGCTGAGAGAGAACTGGGTGAGAGGGAAAAGCTGAGCTGAGATTTCACTCTGCTTTGCTTTTGAACTTTCCAACTACAGAAACTGGTGGGGTGGGGGGGGGGGGACAGAACGAAAAGAGCGATGTTAGTTTATGTAGAGGAGGTGAGATGAGAGGGAAGAAGTTGAAAGGGTTTGTATTTATAGCACGTCTCTGTTTTAATGTGTTTGATAAGACGTTTGATAAGAATCAGCTTCCTGGGTTAATTGGTCTTTAATGAGATCTGAAAGGTTGATTCATAAACATCTCTTTGGATTCAACTGGAGAGATTATTGAGACGTAGTTTAACTCATGATACTTTCAAAACAGAAATAACTAAGTAAATATAGTCATGCAATTCTCTATCTGTTAGCAAAATATCTCATGAACCAGTGGACAAACTGTAATAAACACTGTGTCGGCCTGTCACAATGACTCAATTTGCTAGACAATAAATTGTCTCAAATTATTGCAATGATAAATGATAATATTGTTTTGAGATTATTTTAAACTAATGTTTCTGCTTAAGAAGCTTTCTGAAATTTCCGTATGTATTAAAACAATTAGGAGACCGGGAGTCGAGATTGTGAAAACACAGAAACGGAGCTGCTGAAGTTACCCACCTCCTCTGCCCAGAGCAGCTGAAATTATTCTTTGTCTTCCTCAGGATTCATAAAATAAACGTGCTCACCCGCACGCTGATTACAAAGTTTACCAAATTTACAGTCTAAAAAAAAAACAACCGTCGCCAAACCCGAGGTTCGGCACAGTGCCTTGAGGGCGTCGAAAGGAGGAGAGAGGAGAAGAGACACCGAAGAAAACCAACAAAATGAAAATTATTGACCTGATTTCAATTTATCGTGCGATTAATTGATTTGTTGCTTATCATGACAGGCCTAATGGTGTTTACATCTACAACTGATAAACTTTTATGCTACGTTTACACCAAATGCGTTGCGCGCCTCCAAAAATCTCAAAACGTCCTGACGCTGGTGTCCAGTGGGAACAGACTCATTCAATGTGAACGTAGACACGCGTCAGGAAAAGCCTCAGTTGTTTCCTCTGCCGGTCTCTCTTTTTTTAAAGCCGATGAAATAAAGAGTCGCGCTCACCAGATCACAGTTAAGTTACCAGATAACTCAGAGGCGGTCTGCTCGGTGAGTTTCACCACAGAAGCTGCGAGCTGACGAGTCTCGCCTTCAGAACTATTTTTGTCCCGAGCTCGGTTTAACACCGGGGTCAGTTTAACGAGCCGCTGACCCGCATATCGGTGCTGATATCTCCAGCCAGAACACCAACTACAGATGGTTAATTCCAGCTAAAAAGCTCCTGTCCGTCTGTTTCAGGTTAGTGGGCAACGTTCACGAAATCGTCACATGGAAAAATGAGTCTCTCTGATTGGTTGATGCGGCGCGTCGAGAAGCAAAAGATCAGATTTTCCAACTCGAGCGTCTGCTGCTTTGGAGGCGCCGCACCCACGGAAAACACTCAAAACGCGCAAACTGCGCCGTACCGCGCTGCTCAAAATGCGCCAGACGCGCCTAGAAGCGTGTCCACCATTGACTTTGCACGTAAACCTGACGCTCAAAGCGCGTTTGGAGTAAATCTAGCATTAGTCAGCCCAGTTCAAGATGGCCGCCACAGTTCACTGATTTTAAAAGACACAATCGCTATAAAATGTTTGTTTCAGAATAGAATAAAACTTTAACGACCGCCATAGTGGAAATTTTTCTCTGGCTCACCAGACATGTAATATAATAAAATAATAAATAGAACAACACTAAAAACCTGTAACAGTTCATAAAAACACATTCTTACAAAAGATTCAAAATACCTCCGGCACCAGCGTTTGGATTTACAGACAGAGTCTAAACCTGGTGTAGCTGAGGGTCATCACCAACACAAACTTTGAGAAATGGCTGATCACACAAGTTACAAGCAATATGCACTCTTTAAAGAAATGCTTGTCTCATGTTATAGATATAACTTAAGGGTTTTAAATCATTTTGAAACCACTTTACTGCAGGTCATGATAATGTTGCATGTAGTGCAGCGGTCTTGTAATCCTGGAGCTGCAGGTTTGATCCCAGGCAGGTTGGGTTCGCTCGCTGTGGCGACCCCTGCAGGAGGGAGCGGCTGAGAGAAGAAAACACGATGCCGTCACCTGTGCTTTTTATTTTGTTTTCCTGTACTTCAGCGAGTTCACAGCAGTTGATAGAATCCGTCTCCGTAACCCAGTTTCACCAGATGGAAACGTCGGCTTCTGTCTGAAGCTAAAAGTCACGCTGAGTTCAGGTTATGCCCAAAATGTTTGTATGAGACGATGTAGCTGGAGGCATAAATAACATTTTTGGGAATTTATTTCCAAACAGAAGTTTAAGTTATGTAGACGTTCTGCTCAGGAAAACTTCACACACTTTTTTTATTTAAAGAGTAAATAAGTAATTTAATACTTGGAGTTTACATTAATCGATCCAACTGTTTCGATGTTCTAAAAGTAAAGAAGAAACAAACTATGTAGGCTCATAAAGACAACATGTTGATGAATCAGTAAATATGAAAATATGTTTCTACGGTTCTACGATCAGATCTGTGTTTCAACATGCAACTGATAAAATGTTCTGAAACTTAGTGTTTTGTGTCTCACTCGTGTCGTAATCTCAGTTTAAATGGTTGAAAATGGAACAAAATTCCTTAATCTGTTTTGAAATCCCAGATGGTGTTCAAGTTATGCCAAGTTTTTTTTTCCACATTGTTCCCACTTCGGGTGACAACCTCCCAGCAGCAATCTGCAGTATTTCCAGGCTTTAGACTGCGGCGGTGCGTAGGCAGTTTGTCCTCAGTCCCAACCTGTACTTTACTCCTTATTTTGTTGTAAACTTCATTTAATCACTTGTCTGTTGAGCTTTTGGTATTTAAACGTCACTTGGTTAGACTTTGTTTTTTTATTTTTAGAGTAGCTCATCTAAACATTGAAACTTTCAGCTCCTTCAGGACATTCGATATGACATTTGATATTTCAGCAATTCCTACTTTTTAAGATATATAGTTTTTTCTGCCGTGTTTTTCTCATTGAAAATAAATGGAGCTTCATCCAACATCCTTAAAACTCTTTAAATGTTAATAAATCTTTATTGACCTTTTTTTGTTTTAGTTCTGCTTTTTTTTTTTTAAATTGCTTTGTCCTAACTTCAGTTTCCTTTGTCTTTTTTTTGACTGATTTTAGCTTGTTTTCTGCTGTTTTAGCTATTATTCTGACCTTTTCTGCTATTCCTATGCTAATTTTTTTCAGCCTTTTTTTATTTGCTCATTTCAGCTGTTTTGTCAGCTAAATTCACCTTTTTGTGATAATTTCAACTTTTTCAGCTACTTGTTTTTTTAAGCTATTTTAAGACTAATTTCAGTTTTTTTAGCTGTTCAACAAAAATCTCAGCATTTTTGCAGGAAATGCAAATTCTGTAGTTGCCTTTGCTTTCATCTTCAGGTGGTGTGAATAAGAACTTGGAATTATGTTCCCATTTAGGTGTGGGATTATAATCTATTGGGTGCACAGCAGGTGTTTGACAATAAACTGTAAGATTTATTTGTGTGGTTTATTTTGAACATGTTATCTACAAACAGACAATCATTTTAAGGAAGAAAAGAGAAATAAAAATACAGAACCTACATGGAAAAAGAAAATGAAATTATAAATTATTACAAGTATCTCCACATTTTTTCTAGTATAGCTCACATCAACAAGTACAAACTTATTTAATCCCACCCCTTCACCATTAGTTATCAACCCTCACCGATCTAACCCCATCATAACAACCACTAATGAAATTGAAGGAAACTTTGTAATTGATTAACTGAATGTTTGATGCAGTTTAATATTTGACACTTTCTGATCAGTCTGCTGGGCTGTTTGTTTGGGTTTTAGCTCAAGGCCTTAAACTGAGGCCTGTGCTGCTGAAACTGAGTCAGAAGACAAGAACAAAGTTTTGAGGAGAAATCTAATGGATTTCTACAAAATAATAGACATATTTACAATATTTAAATACAATTTCTTAATACGAGCTATTGTCCTATTTTTACATATCTTTATGTTTCATTGTTTTTAAACAATTTTATGTTTTCACCTTTAAGAGGTGTGCTGTGATGGAACATGTGCACAGGAGAGGATTGGTTTCCTGCCTCACACTGATTGAACTTTCTGAAGACTTGATAAAAAGCCTAAAACTATAAATTTATATAAAAATAAACCTGATAATCACAGATGATCAAGATGCATCGATAGTTATTTTCTAAGCTCGTCTCAGCACTCATCATAATGTTCGGTGCCTGAAGACTTTCACCTCTAGTTGGTTTTGATGATGTTGATGATTTGATGAGTAGTAATGGAGTTTCTCTGTCTGAGCTCTAAGTTTGGACACACTGTACAGAAACATGAACACGACTGAACGCCGTCGCCTCAGAAATCGGGATGTGTTGTGAAGCAGCGTCTGCGCCTCCTCCTCCTCACATACCTCCGTCTTCTCTCTGTCCTCGCCTTTCAGATCGGCGTGGTGACACTCTCCAGCTCGCCGGCGGCCGGGTCGCAGCCCCCGTGCATTGTCACTTTGATCTTCCCTCCAGTTATTAAGAGAGCTGGCCCGAACCCAGGGGGCACTTGATAATACCAGGATATGATCGTGGCTGCGCTGCTTCAGATCTTGTAATGCAGACATCAAAACGGTTCTCTAAATAGGGCAGAAGCAAGCAGGTTGAGAGGATTTTTTTTTTTTTGGAGGGAGGGGTGGAGGCAGGATTTCAGATAAAAAAAAAAAAAGTTTTCTTTACAAGGAGAAGCCAATTTGGATTCTGCAAGTAGATACTTGGGGTTCTGCAAATGCAAGCATTTCCTTTATCTCTTGCCTGTAGCAGCTCTCTTCAAAAGGCCTCTGTGCTCCGACTTTCCTGACTCTGAGATGAAAGCGGCTCACTTTTTTTTTTACAGCTGGAAATCCTTGATAACTTTGTTCAACTTTTCGGAGCATGCTCTGCAGAATTCAGTTCTCGTTGCATCACATGGAGTCGTGCATTAGTCGTCTCCCCCCCTCGATTCGGGGACTGTTTCTGGTTTTTGGTCACAGGGTTGGCTTAATGTGGTGCAGATTCACATGGGGTGACATCATGGGGCTTTAGAGGAATGGGGAGAACGGCCACATGTGCGTCCCAGCAGAATGTAATCACTGCCTTGTTTACCTCTCTCCAGTTGGTTTTCCTTAAAAAAATGTTTTTCTTTTTCACTCCTCTGGAGCTACACGGGGAGAGAACTCCCTCTAGTGGCTTTAAGCTGAACTCTTCAATGTAAACATGTCCTGACTGTGTTGTTGAATGCATCTAATAATTACTGTGTCGTGTGTCGGCAGGCAAAGAGAGCGGTGCAGCGGGGAGCCACGGCCGTCATCTTTGATGTGTCTGAGAATCCGGATGCCATCGATCAGGTTTGTGCACACCTAGAATTAGCCAGGCATTTACGCACTAATCCTAATCCGTCTTGGTCCAAGTGTAAAAAAAAAAAAAAAAAAAAGCACGCACTGCTTCTTCGTTTTGGAAGTCATGTTTTTCTGCAAACAGTGATCCTTCTGTGTTCAGTTCTGTTCAAAAACGTGCAGATCGGCCTCGCTCAGTTTTCAGAACTTGTGTTTGGAGGACTGAAAATGGATACCCAGGTTCAGCTTTCACCGAACCGTGACCGAACTCCGTGGAGCTCGTAATTGCACAGGTAGTGCACATTACTTCACCTGCTGGAGCCCACAGAGCCGTCTTTCAGTGTGGGAGAACCGTGCTACTGTAAGAGAGCACACCTCCTGTCACTCGTCCAGGTATCTCTTTCTTCCACAACTCCTGTAAAGGAGTTCTAATCCTCCAGTTGCTCCTTTTGTCACAAGAATTTTCTTGTGGTATTCATCCTTGCAAGGCCAGGCCAGGACTTGCAGAGTTTCTTTTTTTAAATTTTTTTTCTCCTCCTCTTCTTCTCTGCTGCCGGGTCGTAAAGTGCGTAGCTGAGAGATAAAAGGGATTGTGCGCAGACCACATGAAAGGCAGCGCTGGGCGGCTGTGTTATATTCCCCCGAGAGGCTTTTCCAGTCGGAGCAGACCGATCAGCAGAGACAGGAGCCTCGAGGCCGAGGGGCAGGCAGGAGGGGAGGAGCTTAGGGAGAATTAAGGTCCCCGGGCCAAAATTAGATGAAGCATTCTGAAAAGTTAAAGCACTTGACCTTGCTTTTTTTTTTTTTTTTTTCCTCGTTTCAGACTAGAAAGTGAAGACGAGAAGTTAGATTTTCTTTATAACCTGAAAAGACCAGAGTTGCAGCTTCAGCAAACTTTACACCAGAATCTACAGTGAGGAACACAACAGAAGAATCTAACATTTTATTTTCCCGGTACTTCCCCCTGAGCTTTTGAAGTTACAGTTTCCATTCAGCAGACAAGAAGAAAGTTTGTCAGGATGCTCAAAGCCAAGAATATCGTCTTCAGAGATAACTTCCTCCTGCTCCAGTTGGAAAACTCCCAAATATTTTATGCCTTTTTTTCTCTCGATTTAACTGAAAAGATGTCAGACGCTGCACTGATGAATGGAGGAAACGCCTCTGGTCGAAGCTTCACGTCAGATCAGGGTTGAAGAAAAGCTATAACAGAAGGTTCATTTGGGTCGATGGCTCCCAAAAGTTCCCCTGACATCCTCGTAAAACAAATAAATAAATATAAATCCAGTCCCAGTTTTAGTTTTCAGTTTAGTGGACAAAAATAGACCGTTTTAGGAGAAAATTGTTTTGTTTGCAGAGCTTTTACCTTAATTAGGACTTATTTCATGTTTGGACATAAATCAGAGATGCACTCGGTTTTTGTAAATATATTAAGATTAAAACAGTGTTTTAAAGAGAAATGAGTTCATGTGTCCTGATTTTCATACAGAGGTTTGATCATTTTTAGCAAATTGTTTTTCAGAGAAGTGACAAAATATTGATGATTTTAGAGATTAAAAATACACTATGAAAGGTCTAAAAATCTTTCTGTAAATACCATCAATTTTCTAAATTGGTAAGAATTTCAACAGACAGCGATCACCATAAGACAACAGTTAATTACAATAAGGTTTTACAGGGTCCCTCCAATCCTCAAGTCCTAAAAGGCATTGAATGCATCACGAGGGCTGGTTCTCTAAATCAATTCAATTTTGATTCATAAGGTTCTGATTCCATCTGCTCTTAAATAAGGAAAATGGTTCAACTGTGTTGTAAAATACAAATCATTGTTTTTCTTTACCATAAACAACATGTTTTAATGTTAAACTTGTAAATTAAACGGTTTAATCGTGAAACTAAACTGATTTTTGCAGGTGACAGTGTTGGATTCATTCAGTTTTAAGAAATTAAGAATATTTCTCTTGATGAATAAGAAGTGATGGAAAAAGGTTGCAGGAGAAGAGGTGGGCTAATATATGTACTTCTGCCCTCTCCTTTTGAGCGTATGAAAAAAATATATATTTGTAATGTTATTGTTACCTTGTTATATTATGTTCAATAAAACTTATTAAAAGAAAAAATGATACAACTACAATATTTCATCGCTGTGAATTTCATCAAGACGTTTCTTAAAGTTCAAAAATAATAATATAAGTAACTAAACTAAATTATTTTGTTAGAATGTCTTTAAGTTCTGCAGAGAGTCAGCTGGTAATGTTTGTGATTAACGTTAGCACTGAACCTCAACCGGATGTAAACATACGGCAAGCCAGGAGTGACACAAAACATAGAAACGTGCCTCAGCTTCATCACACAGAAGATGTCATGTGGAAAAATCCATCTTATGCCCTGTGAACTGATTTTCCCAATTTAAAATAAATCAATCCAAGATCGATTAAATCATTTTTTATACCCAGCCCTGTTCATCAATCAAAAATTAAAACCTTAATTAGTCTTAAATCAACTTTTCAGAGGTTTTAAAATGTTACATTGTAAATAAGATGATTGTAATTCATGTCAAACGTTAAAATAATTGGTAACATTTATTTATCTTTATAAATAATTTACTGAATGCTTCTCACAGCTTGTTGTTTTGTGTTAAAATAAACATTTAGGTAAAATTGTTGCTTTTTTTTCTATTTGTGTTTATTGTGAACTGGGTTTTAAATCTCATTTCAAGTGGCATCAAAGAGGTCCTAAAAAATCTTAAAATGAACTTCCCTCAAACTGTGGGAACCCTGATTTTATATGTGGTGCAGGTTTTTAAAGTTATTTTTAGTCAATATAAACAAAAATAACTAAAGCTGCTCATTGCAACGTCTTGAAAATGGTTTAAAAAAACTTCTCATATCAATAAAAATGGATTAAAATTTATGATCCTTTGCCGTCATGAAGCTGTGTTTGAGTATTTTTTCTCTGTCGTCTCTTCAGCTCAATCAGGTCGCCGAGGATCCCCTGAAGCGACCGGTGGTCTACGTGAAGGGCAACGACGCCGTCAAACTCATGAACATCGTCAACAAACAGAAAGTGGCTCGAGCTCGAATACAGCACCGACCGCCGAGGGTAAGACGCCGTGAAGATGATGATGATGGTGATGCACGTGACACAAATCAGGAAGTAAAAGGGCAACATGGTGGTCAGGTTAAAACGGTGCTTTTTTAGATGTGAGGACAAAAGAAAACTCCAGCTGTGAAATCAGAGCCTTCGCCTTTCTTCTGCGCTCCTCGCCGCCCCGAGGCCGAAGACTTTTCCGCAGCGCGGCGACGGATTAATATCAGCCGGTCAAAGAGACGTTTGTTTGCTCGGCCGTTTGAATAAGAGAACGGCACGCTCTGAGGTCAAATAACTTGACTCAGTGAAATCCTGAGAGAACGTACTTTTTCTGATGGGAGAAAATTTCCCGGTTAAAAATAAAACAAACTTCACTTCTTGAAGTCGTTTGAGGTCAGAGCTCCAGGTTTTGTTCTGGATCTGGAAAAAAGGAACATCAGAATATTCCAAAACACAATTAGTTTCTCCAATAAAAAAAGGCTTCCCTCGTAGTTTCAGCTCAGTTTAAGATGCTCCCATCCTTGTTATGAGAGGAAGATTTCTCTGGACTTTGAGCCTCCTCTGTCACTTCCTGTGAAATGTAGTCTAAAGCAGGGGTGTCCAACCCTGGTCCCTGGTCCTGGATGGACACTGTCCTGCTTATTTTAGAGGATTCTCTGCTCCAACACACCTGATTCACTGAATCAGGTGTGTTGGAGCAGAGAAACAGGTTCAACATTCAAGGTAGAGGCCCTCAAAAACCAGGATGGGACTCTCCTGGTCTGACTGTCATCAGAAACTCAAAAACAAAGATCCTGATGAATAAAACTTTAAACTTGTGAACTCCTGAGGGTGTTTTCACACCAGGAAAGTCCTTTGGTCCACTTGTTTGATCCGGACCAAATAGCGGATTAAATTTTTTTCTTTTGGTGCGGTTTTTATTCACATTGTGCTTTTTGCAAGTGGACTCTAATTTATAAACAAATCAATGCAGGTGATGATCGTGGCTCCCATTGGACAGAAATGACAGAGGCGGGACAGAGATCTGGAAATAAAGATGGTTCTGTTATTAAAACTGACTTGAGAATATCAGGAGCAGCTCATTCAGTTTTGGTTTAGCGATGATAAACTTGTAATTTTGGGACAGTGTTGTCAAATGCTGCAACCTAAAGGAGACGAGATGTTTTGCTGCTATGACCCACAACGGCTCATTGTTTGCAGTGCAGTGTTAGCGTTAGCAACTCTGGAGGGCTAATGCTGCTTAGCTACGGTAGCTTGTGAGGTCCAAAACGTTGCATGTTTCCTGTAGTTGGTTAGGTTGGAGGTCAGTCTCTAATCACACTAGAAGTGAACCGCACCAGAGTTTGTTTGGAAGCGGACCGAGACCACCTCAAAAATGGGTCTTGGTCCGGTTGTTTGATCCGCACCAGGGTTCTCATGAGTGTATTCACACCTGCATTAAAGGTCCGGACCAACGGGGGAAACAAACTCTGGTCCATTTAAAGCGAACCAAATGTGTCGGGTGTGACGACACCCTAAAACTTCCCATGAGCCATCTGGACTCAGGACACCAGCCAAACAACCCAAAGTGCAGTAACTATTATTGTTTTTGTCACTGGGTTTAAAAGACTGATGTCGTTTGACCATAAAAGCTTTTATTCTTCATTTTATTCTTTTAAATCTTGCCAAATGCTGCCTCATTATTTATATATATGTTGCTGCTGCCCTACGTGTCTTTATAGTACATCGTCGGCTGAAGCACATTCAGTTACGTTGTACAAACTTGTGCAATGAAATTCTATTCTATTCTATTCTATTCTATTCTATTCTATTCCATTCCATTCCATTCCATTCCATTCCAAGCTTGAGGCTAGATGTGATAAATGAACCATAAGTGAGCATAAGGATGACTCTGTCCATCTGTTATACCCCAAAAATGTGAAAAGATTACTGTTTTTTTTCTTTACATATTTAGTGTTTTTTTTTTTTTAAACTGAATACGTTTGGAAACAGTTACTTGAAAAATGATAAAAATCAAAGGTCAGCCTTTTCACAACTGAGTAGGAATCTGATGAAATTACTGAGTAAAAAGAATTATTCTGATATAGAAATGAGTAACAAACCTTAAATATATATTTTAAAAGCACCATCAGCTAATGTGTGAGGGTAACGTGTGAAGCTAATTTTTAAAGTAGATAAATGAAAACCATAAATCTTCAGACAAAATGAAGCTTTTAAATTATACACGTGAAAGGGTTTTCTGACAAAATGTTTCTTTTTACTTCCTGTTTCCACAGCAGCCCACAGAATATTTCGACATGGGCATCTTCCTGGCTTTCTTTGTTGTTGTGTCGTTGGTGTGTCTAATCCTGCTCATCAAGATCAAACTAAAGCAAAGGAGAAGCCAGGTTAGTGTGTCAGCTCACACTCATCCTCCTCTTTGAGTCACCCACAACCAAAAGTATGAGCCTTTATTACAAAAACACACCCAAACGCTTTTTTTCTGTCTACGAGACTTTCAGCTGGAATCGAGTCAGGCCACGGTAGCTCTGCCGCTGATTGATTCCTCTTGCGTGTTGACAAAAAGCTCTCAGTGGAGGCTTATGTCGGGCACATGAATCAGGATTAGCATTTAATTAATGCTGATGAGAAGCTGGCTGACGGAGCCAAAAGCACGGCGATGTCATGACAGAGCAGAAAACCTGCCGTGGCATCTGTTAATACTGATGTAATCCTGCAAAAACACAGGAGTGTCTGCATTTTTTTTTGTGTGTGTCTCAGCTGCACAAAAGCATCTCTTGCATAACTGTTTCTCACCTAAATATGAAAAATGAACACTTGTGAGGTAAATAATTAGCAAACAATAACTACAAATTCATCCTTTTAAAGTGCATATCCTTCAAATACAAAATGTCAAAGAAAACATTTATATTTGAGAAACTTTACACAATGCACATGATTTTTACCCATTTTGTCACATAACCGGCATATTTTCCTTTAAATTTGGCTCAAAAAAGTGAAACAGGAAGTGACATCAAAGGGGAACTCTTTAAGAAAAGGAACTCTTGTGTTTTTTTTTTTTTTATTGAAACAATATTATTTGAACTGTCATCTCTCTGAAAATAACCCTCTATAGTCTGTGTTGTTGGCCGTTGTAGCAACGCTCTGTTCACGTGCAGACGTTCCCCTTTGACATCACTTCCTGTTTCTTCAAATGCGAACATCTCAGCAAGTGTTCATCTCAGCAACGTGAAATTTATTTTGCAGTACGTTATTAATGTTCTCTTTCCAAAAGTGCATTCATATTGATAACAAAAAAATTGATGTCATCGGCACTTTAAGGCTTCATCCTGATTATGCCTGAGCAGAATAAACTGGTTTGTCAACCTTTGCCCCCAAAGTTCAATGCAATTATCTCGGTGTGATTGAGCGTTAAAGGTCTCTGCTGTGGTTTAGTTAGCCTTGACATAAATAACTCAGTCATGTGAGGAGTGATGCACCGTCAGAATAATCACCAACGGCTGTAACTCACAATTACACGACACCTAAAATAACTATTTATCAGGTTTTTATTAAGTTTCAGGACATTATGAAACAAATTAGAGAGAAAGCTGGAGCCAGGGTTGACATGAGGTAAACATTTCTACACCCAGACGTCACAAACTTGTCCTGGAAACGTTTGCAGCTCTTGTGTAAATTCTGCAGAGCTTCCTGGTTTGTTAAACCCGTCCTTGTGTCCCCCCCCCTCGCCGCAGAGCTCCATGAACAGAATGGCCATCCAGGCACTGGAAAAGATGGAGACGAGGAAGTTCAAGGCTAAAGGGAAAGGGCCGAGCGAGAGCAGCTGCGGAGTCTCTGATTCGCTGAGCAGCAGCTCCACCTCCGACTGCGCCATTTGTCTGGAGAAATACATCGACGGCGAGGTAAGAGAAGACGATTACGTGTACAACCTGGATTCTGCTCACAAATGGCCTCCTTTTTTTGCATGATAGAGCTTTAACCAGCTTATTGTGGTAGTGTTCCTGAGCTCATGCAGTGATGTCCAGAACAGAAACTGATCTGTTTTTAGTTCAGTGGCCCCTGAGGGCCCGAACATCACAGGCATCCAGTGTTGGCTTTCAGCCTGGTCCTTTGAGCTCAGAGATTTCTACAGATTCTTCAACTCTTTTGATGATATAATGAACTGGGTTTAAATTATGGGCTTATGAGATTTATGAATAATTTCATTCTGTTTCTACTTGCAGCTTACGCAACAACTAAACCGCAAGTTTTACATGATGTGCTGTAGCACAACATGTGGGTGTTTTCTGCCATTAAATCTATTCAAAGTAGAGAATTTGAATGCTAAAAGATTTTTTTTTTTAAATGATTTGGTTGGAAAATTGAAAATTAGCAAAAAAGTAGCTAAAAATACAACGGCTGAAATTGACAAAAAACGTCAGGAAAAAGCACAAAATGATGAAATTAGAAAACAATAGCAGAAATGTTCAACATGATTTATTTTTATTTTATTTTTTATGTAAACCATTTATTAAAACTTCTATATATATTTAGTGCTGCAACGATACAGAAAATTCACAATTCGGTTTGATACTTTAGTCTCACGGTTCAATATTTTTTTGATACAAAAAAGCGCAATCTCCATGTCCTTCTTAACTTGTAATTTATTGGAATTAATTTTGAACATTTGTTTAACCTCAAAAGTACAGTTTTCAAAATAAATGCTGCTGAAACAGCAAGTTTCTCAGTGGATCTGCGCTCCACAATGCAGCCTGGGTGAAGTAGTCGAACACAGATCCACTGATCCTTCAACACAGAGCATCTTCAGAAAACAAGTTGATAAAATAAATTTCAAAAATTCAAAAATTTGTATTGTTCCATGTACGGCTCGATACATATCTTGTTGCACCCCTAATATATATATATATATATATATATATATATATATAT
>JARVJO010000394.1:2130567-2148460 GCA_031762555.1 Cynodonichthys magdalenae | reverse complement strand
ATCTCCAATGTAGGAGTTGCACCAACATATTGGTCAATAGCAATAGAAAACCTTTGACCATAATGGGCTACAGGTCGCCTTCTAGAAGAATAATCAACAATCAATCAAAATACAATAATTTAAAAGAAAAAGGAAAAAAACAAGTTCTGAAAGAAAACAGTGCAGAGTTAAGAAAAGGCTTAAAAAAAAGTCGAAAAAAGTTTCAGCTAAATAGAAGCTGAAATTATCACAAAGAAGTAAAAAAACTGAACCAAAAAGATTTAAGAACATTTTACAGGGTTTGAAGGATGTTGAAGACAGCTTCATTCATTTTCAATGAGAAAAAAAAATGGCCAAATTAGCTAAATATCTAAAAATAAAAAGTATAAATTGCTAAAATATCAGAAGTCATAGCCAGAATGTCCAGAAGGAGCTGAATGATTTGATATATAAATTGTTGAAATAGCAGAAAAATTGTTATGCGAGATGAGCTCCGAAATACATACAGAAGCAAAAATGATCCCAATAATGTAAATTCTTGATGAGCATCCAAATCTAAATATTTTACTCAAACTCCTTTATTTGATTGTTTCTAGTTAAAAATGCTGAGTCATGTAGACGTTTGAGCTGAGCCTCTAAACTCTTGTGATCCTAAAGCCACTGAGTTTGTTTTCTGTTCACGACATTCTCCCCAGACGTGGAACAAAATGCAGTTTTGTGGACAATAGAATGGAAGTCCCCCTGATGGGCCTGGGGACATCACGTCCTTTCCACTACCTTTTTAGTTGTTCAGTCTTTCAGAGCACCTGGTGAGATGAGGGGTACCCAGAGCACGCCGTGTTGTGATTACACTTCCTGTTTTCCCACCGTTCTTTAATCCTGGAGCAAGTCACTGTCAAAATATGTCTCCCGGTCTTGGACTGTGAGGGTTTTTACTGTAACTACGTTGCTCATCCTTTATTCACGGACGCTGGAGGGACGAGCCCCGTCGCCCCAGGGGGACGCCGTCTGTGTTTGTGTGTGTGTGTTCTGTGGTTGTGTGGCTTTTTGGTGGGGGAAGAGAAGAAAACACAAAGTGTGGCGCCAGGATCGCACAGAAGGAAGTGGCAATATAAAAGGCTGAATGGCATCAAAGAGGTTTTTCAGCAGTGAACTAAGCAACAAAAGCTCCTGTGGAAAAGAACCTGAAGATGAGTCACATTTTAGGCAACAGTTTGTCAGTAAAAGACTTCTTGCTCAAAGGATTCTTGGAATTTATTCATGTGAATGCAAATTGCATCAGTTTTTTATAAGCTTGTTGACTGTTTTCATTTGGAAAACAAACAGAATTATTTTTAGAAGCTGTAATCATGTTATAGTGTGGAATACAGTTTTATTTTGGTGTGTATTAAAGGTTGTTTCTCTGACTTATTTTATTTACACATTTTTTATGTGACTTTGCTGCCACCTTGTGGACATCCAGCTCCATAACTCCACATTAGTTCCCTCAGATAAAATAAAGTTACAGGTACCTCACCTTGTTCATTGAAAAAGGATTTTGGATTGTAAAGTTGGGACACCATTTTCTGTTCAAAATGACCAGAATGTGCATCGTTTGTATTTTTTACATCGTATTTATGACTTGATCGGCCAGTTTTTCAGGGATTCAAAAGTTTTATTGTCATTCCAGGTGAGTACACGAGGAATTAAAGACACTGAGGTTCCACTTCTCAGCAATTTAAAGTAAAACACAAAGCAATAATAGATAAGCTATAAGATCTAAAAACAATGTTAAAATCAAAATGAAATGTATTTTATTTCTTTCAGCCACAGTTTAGGACAGAGTTCATGCTTCTCGATGCTTCTGGAAACAAACTGTTCCTCGTTTTTGTTGATTTGGCTTTCAGACTTACTTTTATGTGCACAGCTTGCAAAACTGTTATTTTGTTGCTCTATTTAAAAATGTCGATTGCTGTAATCAACACATGTATTTTGTACATTCTTAACATTTCAATTTCTTTGTTTTCTCCTCTCAGGAGTTACGGGTGATCCCTTGTGCTCACAGATTTCATAAAAAGTGTGTCGACCCCTGGCTGCTCCAGCATCACACCTGCCCCCACTGCAGACACAACATCATCGGTGAGTTTGTCCACAACCAGGATACGTCTTTACGTGCACGCCGTTCGGATTATCAATCAGCATTAACACCCCTCTCATGTGGATTACAAATTCAGAGTCTGATCAGAATGTTCAGATTCAGGCGATTACATGACGCATTTTTTATTTTTTTTCCCTATTGGCTGCTTATTCTGATTATCATGTAAACGTCTTTAGTGATTCAGTTGTTTCCTAAAACATTCAAATGTTCCTGCAGGTGCCTGAAGTTGATGTTTTCTTTTTCTAATGCAGAACAAAAGAAGGGAAATCCAGGACCGGGGTGTATGGACCCAGGATCCATCCACGGCAGGCAGCGGGTGGTGCTACCGGTCCATTACCCGGGCAGGGTCCACCGAGCCGGCCAGGTGACCGCCTACCCAACCAGAACCAGCATGGACCCCCACGGCAACCCCATCACTGTTCTCACGGTGGACCAGCACCCAGATCCTCAGGGTCTCTACCCGCCCCAATCAACGTCTGCCTTTCTGCGCAGCTACCACCCCACGCTCCACCTGGAGCATTCGCTAAACCCCCACCACTGCAGACTGGAGCACCGCGGACCCCCCGCCTACCCCGCACAGCCGCATCACGCCGCTTTTAAGCGACCCAAGTTCCACGGCCGCAGCTTCTCCAGGGCGGCGTGTTTTTCACAGTACGAGACCATGTACCAGCACTACTACTTTCAGGGCTTGTCTTTCCCTCAGCCGCCCGAGGGGGGCCAGGGGGGCGGCGTGCCGGGGCCGCTTGGCGGGGGAGCCCACAAGGGCCACCACGGCAGAGCCTTTCAGCAAGGACTCCTGTACCCCACGGTGGTGCACATGGCCCCTCCCATTTCTTCCAGAATAGGCGAGAGCGGCAGCACGTCTGGCATGAGCTGTTACCATGGTCACCGCTCGGTGTGCAGCGGTTACCTGGCCGACTGTCCCGGCAGCGACAGCAGCAGCAGCAGCTCGGGGCAGTGCCACTGCTCCTCCAGCGACTCCATGTTGGACTGCACTGAAGTCAGCAACCAGGGGGTCTACGGGAGCTGCTCCACTTTCCGCAGCTCGCTGAGCAGTGACTACGACCCCTACGTGTACCGGAGTAAAAGTCCCTGTAGGGGCTCCGCCGGGGAGTCGGGGGCTGCAGCCTGCACCACAGTTCCTGCTGAAGACTCATCAATCCCCACCTCGTTGGGACATGACTGCCTGCAGCTTCCCTCGGGAGCTTTGGGGTACAACCTGGGGGACCACCACTCCAACTGTAGTTTGGAGCCCAACTATAGCAGTCGTTCGTCACTGGAACCCAGGGAGAACTGCAGCAACACCTCAGCTGGGGCTCCGGAGGCCGCTGCAGCCGACAGGAGGAAGGGGGTCCCGGAAGAGTCGGTGGAACTCGGGGCGGCGGCGGCGTGTAGCTGCTGTTTTGAGGTCGTCCCTCCCGGTGCCGAGTGCAAAGGGCAGGACTTGGACCAAGCCGGGCCCGTAGCCTCGGGGCGTTGTCAAAGAGGGGTGGACTTTCAGAGCTCCCCGTCTAAGAACTACTTTGTTCCAGAGCACCTGTGCCCCGCCTCTGAGCAGGTGAGCTATGAAGGGCTGCCGTGCTGCTTCTACAAAGAGATGAAGGTCCACAGGGCCGCGGCGGGGCATTTCGCCGAGGACTACGCCGTCAACGTGCAGTACGCACACGCAGACTCGGAGGCCTGCTGTGAACTCAACCACAGAATACCCATAATTCCCGAGGACACAAACTGTGAACTGGGCTCGGGGGAAGAGACCCAGAGCAGTTTATTACCAGTCAGCTTCACGGTGGAGTCAGAACTGCGGACGGGGGAGCAACAGAAGGACAGGTACTTCCCCTCAGGACAGCTGAGGGGTCCGGCGGAGGAGACCAGAGCTCTGTTTTGCCCTCAGCTCCCTGCGAGCCCACCTGCACCAGGAAGCAGTACTTCATGAAACGAGGGGGATCTGGGCGTACGAGTCTAGGAAGAAGAGATAAATGTGGTACGGTGTCAGCCGGCTGTCGAAACCCCGCGTTGCCTTGTTCTAACCTTGAATGTTATCATCTTAGATTGTGGTTTTCTACTGAAATGGCCTGATTTTTCTAGATTAACGACGTATCGCGTTCATTCCTGTGGCCGCAAAACATCTCTGGACGCTTAGATCCAATAAAGGTTGTTGGATGTAACTGCAGCTGTCATGAAGGGTTGGTGATCTGGGCCTGGTTTCAAATGTATTTTGTTTTTCATGTGTACAAGCTGTTGGAATTTGAGTTTTCTTGACAAAAGTAGACTTTTTATTCAAACACGTTGGCATCAATACATTTAGAGAAACACTGACCGCCTATGAAGCTTCAACCACCAACTAAAATGATTCGGCGCAAAAATGAGTTTGTTCCCATTTTTTATGTTAAAGAAAGGAAAACAGATGCTGCTTTTGAGTTTTGGGTCAAATTTAAAAAAAATAAAAAATCCCGCCTGTCACGATAAACGATAAATCAATTCAGTGTACGATAAATTAAATTG
Source organism: Cynodonichthys magdalenae (assembly GCA_031762555.1). Lineage (NCBI taxonomy): Eukaryota > Metazoa > Chordata > Actinopteri > Cyprinodontiformes > Rivulidae > Cynodonichthys > Cynodonichthys magdalenae. The sequence continues at coordinate 2,143,842 of JARVJO010000394.1, read as the reverse complement.
AGGTTGATGGTTATTTTTTCAGCTGCCCTCGGTGCACCTTGTTAAAGTTTTAATTTGCTGAGTTATTTCATTTCTTTTTTGCACTTTGTAAATTTTGTAAACTTCCGCAAATTTTCCGTCAGTTTAAAATTATCTCCAAACATTATCGTTTATCGCGATTATTTCTGAGACAATTGAGAAGGGGGGTCTCTGCTGCCACTAAGCAGGCGTTTCTTATTTTGTGGGAGGAGTTGTCCCAAGACGCGATTGGTCGGATTGAAGGTGGGGTTTGAAGAAGCTGGGGGGGGCAGCTCGGAGTAGCTTGGTCAAATTGACCAGGAAGCACCTAGGCCTATATTTATTTAAATATATATAATTTTAGTCATAACTCCAGACAGGAAGGTGCTTGACGAATAAAATTTGAATAAATTATGTTTACATGTTTTCTCATTGTTCTGTTTTAAACTTCCTCTTAAGTTCAACCACTAGACAAGTCAATCCGACCAATCACGGTTAGGGCAAACTCCGCCCACACCAAGACCTCTGCCAATCACAGGTTAAACTCCGCCTACAGAACAACAGTACTGCAGAGACCCCCACTTGGTGAAATTTATCATCATGACAGGCCCACAGCTTTTTCCACAGGTTACAATCTTTAACAAAAGGGTACGAACAAATTTACCTGCATCTGTATCTGGATAGAGCTACACCAAAACAGAAAGACATGATTGTTGTTTTTTTTAATATTTGAAAAGCAGGTTCATTCGTCTCTAGCTGTGACACGTTTCTCCGGGGAGGAGAAAACAAAATACAGAAGAGCAAAGAAATGTGAATGCAAGGCTGACACTGGTCTCCAATCAATGAACAGAATTTCTAAATGTTTTTCATTTCAGTCCATTGTGGCCTCGAGCAGAAGGCGAGCTACGTTAGAGCCTTATTCTAGTGAGATATTAGCAATATCAAACGACACTGCACAAATTACGGTCACATTTCTGACCAAATAAAGTGTCTTGGTGTTTTGGAAACCCTTAAAACGTGTATTTTTGCTGTCAGATAACCAGTTTCCTCTGTGAGGCATGCTCTTATATCAACGAAAGGTTCTAGTTTGTATCTAAAAGGCCAAAGGAAAGTAGCTGAAACACTTATTTCCTCGTTGTACTGTGACTTTATTCTTTTTAAACGATGCAGTTCTACACACCGGTGTCCACAGGTCGAATCATAACGTGCCGTACGGAATACATTCATGCAATATGGACGCTCGTCATTCATGCCTTCCTGTTTGTATTGCAGACTGTTTTTTTTAAATACTGTTTCTATGAAATATCCACGTTCTCTGCACAGAGGAAAACCTGAAATAACCCTATTTATAAGTTAACCCAGTGCTGTAATCAAGTCAGAATCTAATCTTGCCTTTGCATAGATACGTACCTACTGCAAATAGAACGTTTTCGGGGTACTCGAGTCGCTATTTAATTTTTTTTTTCTGTCCTTGTTTCTAGCACTTAAGAGGATTAAAAAATGTGTACAAAAATTTAATATTTTTTAATTTTTCTAAGAGTAATTATTTTCTGTCATATCATTACAAATGTTTAAAAAGAAAAGCTAGAAATCGATCTGTGTATATTCTGTACCTGTATAGCAAAAAACACATAAATGGAACTATGTTCTCTGAATATTTATTTGCTAATATATTTATCTTTAAGCCATGTCTTATGTTCAGTGTATGAGTTGTTTGGTTCTTTCTTTGGAGCGAAATCACTAACATGAGACTTTGTATATACATGGTAATTGCACACAAAACGATTAAACATTCTGACCAAAAAAAACCCTGATTTTAAGACTTTAGTACTATACAGTTTTGTAATTAAAGTGTACAAAGATCTGTAAAATATACAGTTTCATCCAAGTAACTCAATGTTCTGTCCTGTTTTTATTACCCCTTTAAAACAAAATCAGTTCAAACAGATTTTATTTAACAAAAGAACTCATTTTACAAAAATACTGAACTTTTCTTAGTGTGGAGTTTTTTTAAAAGTGCCGTTCCAGATTGATCAGTAAATAACATCCACCGACCTTTGACCCTGTCCTGTTTGCTCGGTGGGACCTGCAGCTCTGAGGGTTCATGGTTAAAACGAGTCCTAAAAACGGCTCGAGGTTTTTGTCCCGTCGGGATGGTTGTGGTCCTGAGTGCAGCTCACAGCTTGAAACCGGAGTGAAGAGCCACCACACCGGCGGAGAGGTTGGAGTACTGCACGCAGCTGAAACCCACGTCCTCGATCATGTTTCTGAACTCCTCCTGCAGAAGAAATTATTTTATTCAAATATATATATATATATATATATATATATCACACAATAATAAAAGGGACAAAAAGAAAAAGTTCTTCTGAATGAGAAGGGTGCAGAGAAGAAAAAAAAATATCTGCCCCTTATAAAAAAAAAACTTGAAACTTCACCTCAAATTTACAAAACTACAAAGACACAGCTGTTTGTTGTAAAACTGGTCTCAGCAGGAAGGTTTGTGTTGATTTGAGCAGAAAAAGTAAGATTTTACACCTTGTTTGATTCCTGACTCAACAACCTGAGCCTGGCTGAGAATAGAAACTGGTAGAAAATAATATGCTATAATCTAAAGCTGCACGATATTCTTTGAGCATCATCACAGTTTACAGTCAAACTGCAGGTCCTGTGATGTAAGAGGCAAATTAAAACACTTAAATCATTGCTCTAAACGATCGTGTGTTATGGCTTTTATTTTTAACAGGTTGCTTCCACTGGCAGAAGAACAAGCAGGAAAACGCTTTAATATTAACATAAATGCCAGTATTAAAACGGGACGTAAACAGAAAATAAAGGCAACATGTCCTGAGGTCCTACAATAAAAGAGAACAGATAAAAATATACATGTAACATGCAGGAACAGAGCTCAGATCGGTGCAGGTTTATCATGATGGAAGCTGAGTTCAAAATGTTATCTGTTAAAAATGCCTGTTTTTTTTCCAGTATCGTGCAGCCTTTCTATTTTTATTTTATGCTTTTAACATAAGTAGTGCTGGGGAAAGATTAAAATTTTAATTGCGATTAATCTCAATCAAATTTTTTAAGAAATCACTCTACTATGGCTGAATGTGAATGTTTATATGTTGCAGTACATGTGTGACACACTGTACATTTTTCATTTAACTTCTTATTGCTTATTGTATTTTTTTCCTGACAACAGGAGCCTCATCTTTTATTCCTCATAATATTAATTTGGAAAAAAGCAATGATAAAAGATCTATAACACCTGACGACTGTCACCAAAATAAAAAAAATACATCAAGAGATTTATCACAAAGGTGTGCACAAGTGAGAAAAGGTTAAAAAAATAACAGAAATCCTAATGAGTGAATGTTTCACCTGATCAGGAAACTTGCGAATGCTCTCCACTAAATACTGATACGACTTCCAGTCTCCTGCAATCACCTCTCCTAGAACTGGGATCACCTGGAAGCTGTAGGCATCATACACGCTAAAAAATGAAGAAAAAAAGGTTTTAAGTTGAGATAAAATGTGTTTTATTTAAAAGTTTTGACACTAAAAGTTAAAAACTGAAGTGAGTGATTATTTTCAGATGGATCATATAAAATGGAGATGTCAAACTAAAATGTACTTTTACCTATTGGATGTTCTTTCACTGCATTTTACCTGACATAGCAGCAACAAGCCAAAAGGGGGCGCTGTTTCTCCAAACCACACATAAAACCTTTAACTTTTCTACAACTAGTTGTTTTTGATGCTGAATTTCAACGATTCGTACTGAACCCTCCTACTCACCTTGCCAGAACAGGATTGGTCACTTTGCTGAACTCCAGGCACATAAACCTGCCCCCAGGTTTCAGAACCCGCAGAGCCTCCTGAAGAGCCTGAAAAACAGCAATTAATAATACTGGTTATCAATTAGGAAAAAAATGTCACAAAAATGTCATCCAGTGCTTGTAGCAGAACCAGCAGCAATTTCTGCTACTTACCTGATTTATACGAGTGACGTTTCGAATGCCGAAGGCGATGGTGTAAATATCAAACTGGTCATCATCAAAGGGCAGCTCCTCTGCATCTCCCACCACCCACGACAGACCTGTCATAGGTTTATAAAAACAAATAAAAAGGAGAGGGAAAGAACACTTACACATTTAGACATTTTGTTTTGCTCACTTCCCTAACAAAGTTTTATACACAATAAGTAAAAGCTACAATTAAACCTAAAACCTACTACAGGTACAGGTAACCTTTTGGACACCTGCAGTTATTTTAAGCTCACCAGAAGAGATGCCCATGCTGTCGGCTTTCTGTTTGCCCACTTTCAGCATCTCCTGGTTGATGTCACAAACGACAGCCTTAGACTCTCGAAGTTCGCCCTCCGTGACGTCATTATCAGAGCTGTCCTGCCACGACGGAGTCTGGCTGGACCGCGCCGCTCGCAGCTTCTGCCTCTCCCGCTGATAATGAACATAATCCAGGAAACGGAAAGCAATGTCACCTGCAGGGGGGAGGATCAGTGCAGTGTTACAGTGGAGGATTCAGCTGGGTAATCAACAAAAGTTTTTTGTTTTTGTTTTACCTGTTCCACCTGCCACATCCAGGAGCCGGGCACCAGGCTGAGGGTGCATGGCGTGAAGCAGAATATCCTTCCACAGTCGATGAATCCCCAGACTCATGGCATCGTTCATAACGTCATACTTCTGAGCAACATTCTCAAACACCTTGTACACTGAAAAAACAAGCATGACTTGGAATTTAACTGTATTTTAATGCATGACCTAAACTAACATGTTGATTATAAACTGACTGAATATTTCTGAGATATTGGGATGCAAAATAAACCCTAGTTTAAACATTTCTTTTAACAGTGTTAAAACTAATTTTGTAATAATATAATTTTCTTGTAGCCTTTTCTTTTGGCTTAACACTTTACAAATGTAAACGTAACAAATGGGATCTCAACAACCAGATTTATACAATGTCTAAAATAATGAAGCAATTGTCTGATCTTAATTTAAAGAGATAAGTAAACTGTGTGGAATTTAGACGCTTAAGGTTACAATAATCAAATGTTACATGTTTATAAAGCTCAGATGTTTACTCAATGTTGCTAAATTAATTAATTGTACGCCGAATTATCTAGAGAGTCCTCACGGATCTATAAATACCACATAACCCGTCCTTCAAGATCAGTATCAGCACGAAAGCCGCTAAACTGTTAAATTGCAGGATTTTTTTAGTGGAGTTCTTCAGCCGACCTGCCTGCTGTCACCCACCTCTCTTCGCCTTCTCCGCCTCGGACACTGTCTCAAAGCCGAAATGTGTGCTTCTGTCTTCGGCTGCTTCGCTAAAACAACGACCAGGCGACGTCTTCCAACGGCAGCCCGAGCGACATGAAACATTTGAAAATGTGGAGATAATAGTTCTTTGTGAAAGACGAGCCAACTGATGGACCGACAAGTTCATGGACGCGGCCATGCTGACTGGGTGCGCGCGCAGCTCCGCGACTCTTCCTCTGAGTCTCTGACAACCAGCACCGGCCAAACGTTAGACCGCTGCTGTCCTCTAGCGGTCAAAAATGGGAATTGCAATGAATTAGCAGTGAACCACCAAAGGGTTAGAGGTTTTTGCAATTAAAGTAATAGAAAATAAAATTTTTTTAAAAATAATTGATAATTTCTAAGATTTAAATGAAGGAACTTTTGACAAGTAAATAAACCAGCAGTGAAAAGTCTACCATTTTATTAGTTCTACAGCATGACTACAATACAAAAATGAACACTAGATTTATTGTTTTAGCTTATTTATTACACTTATTTAAAAAAAATATTCGATGTCATAATGCTATTATAAGTAAAAAAAAAAACAAAAACAAAACAAAACTGCAGAATAGTTGTTGAAATAAATTTGAATATTTTTGTGTAAACAAAGCCTGCAGCAAATCTCTCTATAGGTGAGTATTGTATTTTAACATAGTGAGGTGAGACTGATAAGGGAGACTTTCATTATTCTTAGCAGTAATCAGTCTCCCTGCAGGCAAAGGTGAAATAGTTTACATCAACAGTTTTAAGCAGCATAAAGAAGTAAAATCTGCAGAATTGAAACAGGCTAATACCTGCACTCCCAAAGCACTGAAGGGCATCAGACAGCTGTAATTGCAACAAGGTCACAGACAAAATGGCAAAGTGAGGCAGATCAAAACAGGCAAGCTGCTGCAAAAAAAACTCCTTTCCCACAGATAATTTTCACATCCATTAGGACGAACAAGTTGCTTTTGTCTCCAACAGTCCTCCTCTCTGACTTCAGGACTCAGAGGCAGGTATTGTTTCGCGCTCGTCTCACTTTCTCGTCCCCTACAGAAACTGGACACTGCTGACTTTTGTCCCATTGTTGCCTTAATTGCTTGTTGACTTGGGTTCAGGGGGATCTGCTTACTCTAGGACCCTTTCTTTTGGCCTTGGGAAGGTTGACCACGGGGGACCTGCAGGCTGAGATCCTTTATTTACAAAAACCCAGGAGGGATGAGAAAAAAAGTGGAATTTTAAATCAAATTAAAGATCCTTAAAGGAATCTATATCAACCAACTTTTTTTAATGTTATTTATTTTCAACTAAAATCATTTAATAATAAAAGATAATTAGCTGTGGCAGCCATCTTGACAGAAGTTGACTTCAAATGTTAATCAGTTTTAGATGTAATGATTACATCCTGAGAGTTTCATTCTCCTTCATAAGATATTTTACTAACAATTCAAACAGGCAGACAAAAACATCATCACTGCTTCCTCTTCATTTGCAGGTGATAATTTACTTTATTAATTGCTCAGGAAGAAGATTCAACTTATTATTCTGTGGAGCTCTCAGACGTTGTGTCACCATTAGAGGGAGTCAGAGGATTTAAAAAAATACATGTTCTACAGTGGTACTGGAAATACTGTAAAGGTTTAATATGTTGATTTTCTGCTGAGCTCCATCAACTTTTCAAAAAGTAAAAAAAAAAAAAAATTTAAAGAAATTTTAAAGCTGTAATGGCCATAAAGCTTTGGGGCAAAAACCAAATCTTTTTCAAATATTAAATAGTGTTTTTTTTTTTTTTTAAATGTCTGCAAATTCTTATGTTTATGTTCATTTAACTTAAATAAATAAATAAATAAATAAATAAATAAATAAATAAGTTTTAAAAGCAGAGATCTTAGAGGTGTCTTTCAGAATGTGTCACACCAACAATTAGGAAACAAAACACAAACTGATGCTTCCCAGAAACAAATTATTTTATTTTATCTTTTATGAATTAGGAAACCCCGACTGTAAACATGTTACAGATTTTTACTGATGGATTTTTGTTTCCAGTGTTTCATCTACATAAGAAACAGCAAACAAAACGCCTGCTGTTCGCTCTAAAATGTGCCGGCTGCATGCTTGACCTCATCCCAGAGGGAAGCCAAAGGTTCACACGTGGCCCTCCAAATCCTCGCTGTATGTGTGTGTGTGTGTGTGTGTTTATCCTCCAACAATCTGGGAGTCATCGCTCCTATCTGATAAACATTTAGCTTTTACAAAGCGAAGAAGGAAAAGGTGGTGCAGATGCTCGAACATGAGAACAGACATTTTGATTTACTAAAAACAATTAAAATGGTTTTATTTAAAACTAGAGATGTTTCTTTTAAATATAAAATGGAGCAAAATGCTAGCTAAAAGTAGCAGAGTTAGCCAACAGCTAAAAGCTAGCTAAAAGTAGCAAAACATCAGAAGCTAAAGTAAAGAGCAGCACAATGTAACAAGTTTCATCAGTCAATCACAAGTTTCCATAAGTTTACCTGAATAAACTAAACTTTTTGATATAAGAAATTATGCAGAAGTATTCAAATCCAAAACCTACAGTAAAACCACAATGTGGATGCTGAATCAGCAGAATGGGATTAGCTTGATCCAGATGCTTCTCAGCAGGTTTTCTGTTGACATTTTAATATGAGGATGAAGCAAAATAAAAATAAAGACAGTCTTAAGAAACATGCATACAGTGTTTATTTGCAACCAGAACACATTAAATAAAACTACAAAGATACTTCACTTATGCAAAAGATAGATTATGTTCCATTCACATACAAAATAAGAATAATTTACTGTATAAATTAAAATCTCACTATTTTTGCTATTTACAAATAGATAAAAACAAAGTTTTGGCCCCATGTGATGATGATGATGATGATTTGCCACAGGGCTGTTGGTGTTTTCATGTCAGCGAGCGCTTCGGGACGTTCACAACGATTTAGGAAAAGGCTGAAGATGGCGGAGGAAAGTTTCCGACTGACTGGAGGACAGGACGCTAAATTAGAAGTTTATATTAGATCTGAGCTGTCAGATTCTGTTAGCTCGTTTTTTATTCCAACGCACAATAACTTCCTGTTTCTGCTGCTTCTCTTTTGTTCTTCAGGCTCGTTCTGTTCTTAAAGAACCCGGGGGGCATCTGCTCATGTCCTGCAGTAATTATCATAAGTTACAGCCGAGAAGAAAACAGCACAGAGTCCAGTTTTACAAACTTCTAATTGAGAAAAAAAAATACATTTTGTAACATTTTATAACACCTTATTAAGCCTTACCTAATCATTAATAAATGGTTAGTTAACCTTGAAAACATCATTAATTATGAGTAAATCATACTAAATAAGCTATAAATTAACACATTTATTAATGCTTTAACCATAAAGGCAAATTCCAAAACCAACATAGGCATTGTTTTTTTCATGTATACATATGTATAAACATATTTATTAATAAGTAAGCATTAATAAATGGTTAGTTAACCTTGAAAACATCATTAATTAGGATAAATCCTACTTAATAAGCTATAGATAACACATTTACTAATTATTAGCCCATAAAGGCAAATCCTAAAACCAACGTACTCATTGTTTTTTCATGATTACAAACACATTTATTAATAAGCATTAATAAATGTGTTCTATGAATCACCCTTAGTTGATCATGTTTTCAATGTTAACTAACAATTTATTAATGATTAAGGCTAAATAATGTGTCATTATCATAAAGTGTTTTATAAATGCTTCTTTTTAATTTTTTTTATTTAAATGCTTAAAAATGCTTATAAAAAATTGACTTGAAAGTCACTGCAGTGCTTTCGTTTCAAGTGCTCTAGTTGTTGATTAATCTTTTTTTATTATCAATATAAATAATGTTTTAGGTGGATTTTGATGATCTTAATCTGTAAATAATCCAATTGGAGTTGGCTGCTAAAGCTAATCAACGTTAGCCAAGACAGAAACGGCTAAAAGTCAGTCAGTGTTACAGATACTGAGCTAAAATTTGAACTTATTCTCCTGAATCTCATGAGATTGTGTTCAACATGAAATGATCGGAGTGTAAAACTAAAGGCGATTTATTTCCACTGAAACTGAACAAAAAGCAGAGTTTTCATTCAGAAGCATGAGCTGCGTTGGAGTTCTTTAAGGAAGCGTGTGAGGTGAAGACCACCGCTTTAAGATGCCGGTGGCGTTCAGGTTCGGACCCGTCGTTAAAACGTGGCAGCGCTGCTCAGAAAACAAACAGTTCCAGCTGCGAACGCGCCGTCAGCTCTTCCTGCACCCCTGCATGGTTTCTGCTCAGCCTTTAGGCCGGGACAAGCAAAACAAGGAAAACCCTTCAATGCTGTCTAAGTGCAGTTTGGTTTGTGAGAAAATTTAAAACAGTAGGGTCTCTTCAAGTGGTTTGCTGAGACAAAAACAAAACAAAGTAAAAAAATAAGCAAAAAATAAAATAAAATAAATGGTCACAAATACCAATCCCACAATGAATTACAGACTAAATAATATTCACCCCTTTTTTCCTGTAATTGAAGTTAATGTGAACAATATGTTCAGTAAATGTCAAAAACACACAAATAAAAATATTTCTTATAAAGTCTGATGTGTGACACATGAAGAGTTGTATTCCTGAAGATTTGAGGAGGTCATTATGTAAAAAAACATGTTTTTAGTTGCTGGGGGTGGGGGGGTTTAAAATTATCTGTAAGTGTTGGGAATTTTCTTAAGGAATCCAGTTCTTCATAAATGTATGAACATAGTTTGTGAGAAACTTTAAAGGAAAAACAAAACAGAGAGGAAAGGAGATCCTTAAGGCACTAGAACACCATCAAACCTGAAAGCAGAAAGAAAAACCTCTCAGATCTTTTCTAAATGTTGTAAAACAGCGTCTGAGAGACCCCAACCTCCTCATCTCATCAAACATGATTAGGACCACAGAGAAAAAAATAAAATAATTCTGACTTTAATCTCAGAATTCTGAAAAAAAGCCTCATAATTCTGACTTCTATCTGACTTTTTCCCTCAGAATTCTAAGATTAAAGTCTGAATTCTTTTTTTTCACCGATGGTCCTAATCCTCTTTGGTACAAACACTGAACACAGGTACAGCTCAATAAATTAGAATATCATCAAAAAGTTACTTTATTTTAAATCATTCGACTCAAAAAGTGAAACTTATATTGAATCTGTTCACCCAGAGTGATTTATTTTATAGGTTTATTCTTGTTACGTTGGCTGATTATGGCTTACAGCTAATAAATCCATTTTCATTAGATTAAAACATTTAATTGAATCAATAGATTCATGGACTGCAGCACCGGACAGAACCAGGACCAGGGCTGCACAATAGATCACAAATTTATCGTCGTCGTGATGGCAGCCTGTGTAAGAATCATATCACATAAAACTGCGTAAAGTGCAATAAATGGTTGATTCAAATGTTTGCATCGATGCGTTTTGTCAGCATCAATCTGATAAACAAAGACAGAGAAAACATCAAGTCATGATCAACTGCAATGAGAGAATTTGCAGTTTTTATTATTTATTTAAAAACCCTGATGATAAAGGTCTGGTTTTCAGTACTCAGAGCATCAGAACAGGTTTTAGGAGGCGATGTTTTAAAGTCATTAAGAAAATATTCATTTATCACAAGTCGTCATACATTAAGCACGGTTATCACAGGTTTTCATCACATCACACTTCCCTTACCAGGGCATGGATGTGTCAATTTCTTGTCAAGCCACTACAGACCCAGAGACCAGGTCTGAAGGGCTGATCAGTGGTCCAACGGCCTCATTTCATTTGGAAACGAAGGTCCCAGACTCTGGAAGAGGCACTTATTGCAAACTGCTTCCATCTAAAGTGAAGTTTTTAAGGTCAGTAATGGTTTTGAGGACCTGCTGGTGCTGGTCCAAAGTACAGGAAATCCAGTACCGGAACATTTTAGAGCAGTGTGTGCCCCAGGGCAGCTGTGGCTACAATGTAGCTTACCACCATCAGGGTGTGAATGTCTGTAAGTGTAAAACACGTTGGGGTCCGAAGGAACTTAAAGCACTATATAAGTTCAGTTAATGTTTCCCCCTGATAACAAGCTTTATGGAGATCATTTTTGATTGGTCTTATGTAACAAAATGAATGTTCTAAGAAACTAAATTTAGACTTTTCATAAGCTGTAAGCCATAATGGTCAGAACTGGTTCTGCTCGTGTTTGTGTGGGTTTTCTCCAGTTTCCTCCCACAGACGTTAGGTACCCTTCAGGCCCAGGCCTCTCTTGCAAAAAGATCTCAATGAGATTTGCCCGGTTAAATAAATAACATTTCCATAATATTCTTATTTATTGAGGTTTACCTGTAGCTCTCTCCCTCCTATTTTTAGTTTTTGAAACAAAACCAATGGTGGGACACTTCGTCAACCCTTCCCCGTTAAGTAAAAACAAACATTTTGTTATGTTAACAGTGACAGAAATAAAAATCCAACTCTTCAGAAAGGAGGAATTCTGGCTTTTGGCTGCAAAATGTTCATATGAGGCAGTTAAAACAGCTTATGTGTCCTCCACCTATTTTTTTTAAAACGATGAAGCTACTGAACTTAAGTTAGCCGTCACTCGGACCCCCAGCTGTATTTGTTCCCACTCGAGTCTGCAGTCTGGAGGGATTTCTGAGGTGAAGATGAAAACGGTCTCCTGCTTTTTAAAAGCTTCTTTAGGTTCGTTTTAGAGCCGCAGCTCTTCCTCCGTACAGTCTTTTACCCTCGTCTCCATCACTGCGGTCCCTGACGGTCCTGTCTGACCATTTGTCTTTGGTGCTGAGACGGATGAGAAGGACTGGCCTCTTCGACCTGAGGCGGTTTGAGTCAGTTGTCATTAGCCACTCAGTCGTTTAGCTTGTTAGCGTAGCGCCTCATAGAGTTTCGTTTTCTGAGGGCCTCTGCGTCCGATGACCCTTGAACGGAGTGGATGGTTGCGTTGGGTGGTGGTGGAGCGCAGTGGGAGCGCTAGTGGCCCACCAGAGGGCTGAGGTCGCCGTGGTGGTTCTTTAGCTTCTTCTTGAAGAGGGAGATGGTGGAGGGTTGGTAAAGGATGATCCACGGCTCAGAGGACACGGTACTCTGGCTGCAGCTGTCGGAGCCGCTGACGGTCGGGATGTTTTGAGACCTGGACGAGAAAATAAGGAGGTTAAACACGAAAATGACACAAGGAAGTTAAAACAACAGCAACTAAAATGAAACTGAGCTAAGGAATGCAATATGTCATTCTAAACACCTCGTCTGTTTGACAAATGTCTCCAAACTTGGTGTTAATCACATTTAAAAACTGTGGTAGTCACTGACACTATATTTCATATTTAACATTTCAATGATTGAATTTCATCTTCAACATGTCTTCAAGTTCTGCAATCACCTGTTTATCACCCATTTTCTCAAGCCAGGTGTGCTGAAATAGAGAAATCTCTAAAATGTGTCGGATGGTGTCCCTCAAGGACCAGGATTAAGACACCACTGGTTTAATAGTAACATTATGGACCATTGAAAAGGAAAACATTCAAACTAGTTTTTTCATTAGAGTAAATGTGAGTGAAAAGAAGGACAGCTGAGCTTTGACTGAGAATGTGCTGTTTGTATTCAAAAATAGCTAAACACCAGGTCTAGAGGGATGACTTTACATTACACTGACCATTAAATTTAAAAAGGGTGAGGTGCATTTCAGTTGCAACTTGCCATTTTAGCCACTAGGTGTCTTAAAGTGCCTGTGACATCTAATTTTTGTAATACATATGAATGCATTTTTGCAAAGATAACATATTGCAAAAATTTTCACGACTCTGGAATGAACAGATGTTGAGATATCGGCTGTGTCCAAAACGAGAGGCTGGGTCCTCCAAAGGACCCGGCCTACCCGGTCGAGGTGGGCTGGGTCCTTGGTAGACAGGGAATACCGGATGAAAGTCACTTGTGAAT
>JARVJO010000394.1:2108774-2120869 GCA_031762555.1 Cynodonichthys magdalenae | reverse complement strand
AGCTTAATTACCAAACTCTGTGTCAGCGCAAAGATGGTTGATTTTAACTCATGAAACTCAAAGTGTTGTGTTAAATAACGCTGATTCAACTGTGTGACCACAGCAAGTCCAAATAAAATCAGAATAAACATTAAACCAAAAAATTTGCTAAGAACTGTTTTTAATGAAAAAGCCAGAATAACCAGTGTTGTTGTCCAATAGTACTTCAACAAAAAAATAAATGTTTTATCAAAACATTATTGAGCTTTACAATAATTCTGGTATAAAATAAACATGATATACAATAAAATACAAAAAAGGTTCACCACAAAGTTATATTTGTTTTGTTCTGAATCATTTAGTATCGAATAGAAAACAGCAGCAAAGACACAATACCTAAAGAATGTGACTCGTAACGGTCGGTGCTTACTGTCAAAGACGATCATCCAGCCGTCTCCTCCGCAGGGCTGAGTGTGATCGCCAAAGCAAACGTGGTTGCACTCCGTGTTGGACGACTCGCTGCGCTCTTGCACGTCCACCTCATTGCCACAGAAACAGGCGTATCCTGACTCCATCCCAGCAAGCTACGGAACAAACAGGTAGATGTGTTTGAGCTCCTGGATGTGGAGTTTAAGACAAACTTCACTTGACGCGACCTTTTCAGAGAATTATTACGCTGACGAAAAGAATACTTTATGAATACATAAAAGCTTATCACCTTCCACATTTCAGGTCAAAGTTTTCACATCTTATTTTGAGAAATCATTGAGTTATAACTTCCATCTCCAACTTTTGTTACTTATTCATAGTTGGGTCATGGAGGCAACAGCTCAGATATCCCTCTCCCCTGAGACCTTAGCTCATCCTGGGGGCACTTGATGCATTCCCGGGCCAAAGAGGATACATAATCCCTTTAACGAGTCCTGGGCCTTCTCCAGGGCCTCCTACAAGTGGGACTAGCCCAGAATACCTCTAAAGGGAGGCGTTCTAATCATAAGAACCACCTCAACTGACTCCTTTCGATGTGGAGGAGCAGCGGCTCAACTCCGAGCTCCCCTCGGATGACGAAGCTCCTCCCCTCTAAAGCTGAGTCCGGCCACCCTACGAAGGAAGCTCATTTCGGCTGCTTGTACCCAGGATTTTGCTCTTTTAGTCGTGATCCACGCCTCATGACCACAGGTGAGGGTCAGAGCGAAGACAGACCAGTATATCAAGAGCTTTACCCTTGAACTCGGCTCTTTCTTCTAGGGCTGCAACGATGAATCGTCCATCCGATTTATCTGCCCACATTTCTTAATTTCTCCAGAGCTGACTCGAATTTAAATTACCCTTGTTGCTGTTTTTTGTCCTCAGGACCCCACAACATGAAATGTTTTAAACATCTGCACACAAAGTGAAGAAAGTAAATCACACAGAAATACCTCTTCCCATCATTCAAATGAAGGATGTTGGTAAAAAGATATCATGACCTCGCCAACACAAACGTTTGTTCTCAAAAGAGTTATTGTCCTTCGTTCAGAAGAACTCCATTGTTCTTCAGGCCCGGAGTGAATCCGGGAGAACAAAAGCTGCTTCATCATTTCCCACTCTTATTTTTTTTAATTATTTATTTAGTCATGAAATGGGAATTCTTGGTGCCATTGCTGTCGTTATAACGTGCAAAACTACGTCCCTGAATACTTTCAGAAGAAAGAAAAACAATTGACCGGTTGCTGTTTCATTCGTCAGGAATGCTCTTTGTCAACAAGTCACACGACTTCCGAGCACTGACGTTTCACACGTGCACCGACAGTGACAGTCAGACAGCGCCGGTTCATCACCATTTCAAGTTGACAGAAACAGAAAGACAGAAAATCAACACCTGCTACCAGTTTTTGGTGCAACAAAAACAAGAGAGGAGAAAAAAAAAAAAAAACGCACTGCAGAGGAGGAAGTGCCCAGTCCAATAACAGCCTTTTATTTCCAGCCTCGATTATGGTGATGATTCATCATCTGCTTGTTGCTTTTAAAACAGGATCTCTGACGGCTGAATAAAAAGGGCGCCGTAACACCAAACTGTCACAGAACGGCCCGTAAATAGAGATGATTTCCATTAAAGCTCACAAGAGATCGCTCATGTCTAATTTAAATGTAATATGGGGAATTTACTGGATGATTTTTAACCCAATAAGAGGATGAAAAAGAGTCAGGATGAGGGATAAACTCATTTTTCCTGCTTCACTTCCTTTTATTGGTGCACATTCTGATGTAAAGGTTTTAAAGCTCACCTTGTATCTTTTCCTCCGACAGAAGCTGATGCAGTTCTGAATAGTGAGTTTATTGTTGATCTCGCTGGCGCCGGACAGGGTGGGGGGGTGTCCGCTGTCCCTGTAGCAGCCCAAGTTTCCCAGCACTGCAGAAAACAAGAGGAGAATCCATTCAGTGAAATCATTTTTGTGAAAACGGTTTCTCATTCTGACATCTTTTTGAAGTGTTGGGTCACGACGAGAATAGTTTAATATTTCTTCACGTTAGGAGGAAATCGGTCCAATCAGCTTGTGCTGATTGGATTTTTGTTTTGTTGTGATTCAATAAACTCTGCAGGTGTTTAAACCAAGCAAGGTGGTGGAAAATGGGATTTTCTTTTTTTTTTTAGTAGAAGTGTTCCACTTCTGGATAAGAGTTGTGATTAAAGTTAATCAACTCTTACAATCACAAGTCCACTTTACACTTCACCTTATTAATACAGTCTAAAGGACAATTTGTTAACACCAATAAATCCTTTGATCCAATGTTTGAAAAAGAAATGGTGGAATGTAGAAGAGGAAAGTAAAAAACATAAACCATCAGATGTGACATTAAACTATATCAGATCAGGATTTATGACTGTGTGTTGTGTTGAGGTATTTGATGAGTTTCATGTGCCAAAAAAAAAAAAAGATCATAAAAAGTCTTCCCAGACCGTGTTTGACAAATTACAAGAACTGGAGGAGAGCCAACGCCTTAAATCTCAGTAAACTTCTTTTTATATGATTGATCTAAATCTAAAATGAGATTAGAACTAATAATTCTTATTTTAAAAAGCTATAAATTGCTTTGTTTTAATGATGTTTTGACTTAGATAAACTAACCTTTAATCATAGTGTTAACGCTGAGTCAGCATTCATGTTTTTTTGGTGATTTGAAAAGTTTTCTCTTTAAAATAAGTATAATTTCAGGATAATTTTTGTTGTCTTATGCTAATTTTAGCTTTCAGCTGGCCTTTTACTACTTTTAGATAGCCTTTTAATACTTTAGCTTTAAGGTATCTTTTTAAAATGTAAGTTTCTAGCATCCATTTTGCTAACTTCAACTAGACGTTACTGCTACTTTTTAACGTGGATTTAGCTACTTTTAGATTTGATCTAGCATTTGTTTTCTTTTAGTTAATGCTTTGCTCTTTTTAGATAGCCTTTCAATACTTTAGCTAGCCTTTTGAATTTTTACGCTTCTAGCATCTATTTTGCTACTGTATTTAGCTACTTTTGGATTTGATCTAGCATTTTTCTTTTTTGTCTTTTAGCTAGCGTTTTGCTCTTTTTAGATTGCCTTTTAATACTTTAGCTTTTTGCTAGCCTTTTGAGCTTCTAGCATCCATTTTGCTACCTTCAACTAGTCTTTTGCTGTTTTGAATATTAACATTTTTTAGCTACTTTTTGATTTGATCGCACATTTTTCTTTTTTGTCATTTACCTTGCATTTTGCTCCTTTTGGCTTTAAAAACTTAATTTCAGCCTTTTTAGCCAATTTAGTTTTATTTTCAGATTTTTAAATGTTTGATGCTGCTTAGTTGGATACCAACAGGCCTCTAGATGGATTAATGACCAGACAGATTCATGGATTTTATGATGACGTTTCAGACCAAACACAAGTATAAGTCAGTCTGTCTCCTTCAATCCACAGAGTATTCATCATACAATACAATCTCTAATACAATCTTTCAGAATCTGGGAAAGCGATTACACACTCCAAAGCCTTTAGATTGAATGTAATAGTTCTGGAAGTGCCAATAAAGCCTCCAGCAGTCCATATCCCATTTATGATTTGTTTTTCATTTAAATGACTTTACTTGTGTTTCATTCCAGCATCTTGAGGTGAAGCACATTTGACAAACAGGAATAGATGAACAAACTGAGACCAATTTCCATGACAAGTGTGGAAAAAGAAAAGCTCTTGGGTTTAAAGGAGAGACGGGTCTCATCAAGCTGCAGGGTACAGATGAACGAGACGAGCAGAAATTCATTATTTTTGCTTTGGGATACAACAAAACACTGGTTCCATATCAGGGTACACATTACAATAACAGTGTCTCAGTCTCTGGACACAAAGTTTGACAACCAGTTCTAAGACCACCAGGCTGTTTGTCCCCCTAACACCAGCGCTGGTCCTGGAACTGAGACTTTCTGCAGCTTCTGATGAGCCGAGCTGACAAGGACTGGTTATAAAAAAAAACACTTATTTTATATTTACTCTCTTGTCCTCACTCACATACTGGCACCGTGCAAAGAAAATAAAACATATAGCCAGAATATAAATTTCCATGCAGCTTTGTTTAAATATTTAGGCCCATTGTTGCAGTCTAAACACTTTCCACTTGATAAAGACCACACATGATGGGCATCGTCTCTGAGAGGCCACTTGTTGATGCCACAGTGTTGACTTTTCAGCTGGCACAAAAGCCCATTTACACGCACAACAGATTCTACAAATTCTTTTGGTTATGAAAGAAGAGCGACACAAAGGAGAAGGGTGTGGAGAAAGTGACATGTCTTCGATTCTACCACGGAGCGGCTGGCGGGACGACAAACAACACGAAACAAACAGCTCTGACCGTGAGGTGACCGCCGAGCCGTAACTCACTGCGGCTCCAAAACGTGTTTGACAAATGACTCAGCTGTTTGAGTCCAACTCCCTGGCACCAGCAATAAATCATAAGCAATTTGGGTTTTTTTCTTTTTTTTTTTTTTGCAGCCACAATGAAGCTCTAGAAGAGGATAAATACTCTTGTTTGGGTCATTTACTGAGAGGCCGAGGCACACGGTCGCTCGCAGAGTTACGAGCTGAATTACACGACAGGTTAAAGACACGGCGGTAATGAGAACCTTTAAACTCATCTCATATTTTCTTGCAGAAAGCAGCAGGGAGTGCTGGGAAAGCAGTTTCACTGTTTCCAGTGTTTTCCCCCCTCGCCTTGTGAAGTGCATGCCCCCCCACAAGCAGAGAACAGGGAGAGATAAACACCTGGTTGAGAACCAGCAACCTCCCTCTGAGCAAGACAGGGACTTCAATGGTGCTTTTTATAAAGCAAAGGCAAAAAAAAAAAAAAACAACTAGGCTCAGCAGTTAAAAGCAGAAGTGCATTTTTTTCCGACTCTGCTTTGAAAAGAAGATTGCAGGCAGCGGTGGATTTGTTGCTCCTGGTCGTCCTCTCATCTCAGGGGTTCTGGCTGAGAAGCAGCAGGTGGGATCGTATCACACCGGAGCAGAGCAGGAGTATTTACAGGGTACTTAAAGTTCCTGTGACATCCCATCTTTTGTAATAAATATGAACGCCCTTTTTGAAAGAGAACATTGATAAAAAAAATAATAAAAAATCACACCGCTGAGATGAACAGTTGTTGAGATATTTGCAAGTGCAGTAACAGGAAGTGATGTCAAAGGGGAATATCTGCATGTGAACAGAGCGTTGCTACAACAGCCGACAACACAGACTGTAGAGAAGAATCTGATGTTTCTTTAGATTATTTTGAGTCTTTATCAAAGAGATGAAGAAGAGTCAGAGTTCAGATAAGAGTGTTGCAATAAACAAAGATCAGAGAGTTTTCTCTCTTTAAGAAATCCCCTTTGATGTCACTTCCTGTTTCGCTTTTTTGAGCCAAGTAAAAAAAAAATGTGCCAGTTATGTGACAAAAGGAGTAAAATCATAGTATTAGATCAAGTTTCCTAAATATAAAGCTGTTTTCTTTGTCCTTTTGAATTTAAAGGACATGCATGTTACAGGTACTTTAAAGGTGGAGTGGAATTTTCGACTTAAGAGCTGAAAATTTCTTAGATTTCCTCCTACTCTCAGACTGAAGTGTAAAAGCAAGTTCTCAAAATTCTTAAGTCTAAGAATCTCTCTTACTCTGCCGAAAAGTTAAGACTGCTCCAGAGGTCTCTTAAGTGGTGAAGAGTTGCCACTAGGGGTCTGAGATGGACTGAGAAGACAGCTGTGTCCTCCTCAAGAATACTCTGCACCACCTCAGAAACTGCACTAAGTGGTCCGGGGGTCTCTAACCTGAGTGTTATTCTCAGTTGTAATTTACAGAGGAACTAAAATAAAGTGTGGAAAACAGGTTTAGTCATCAATACACGAGAAAAAAGTGCCATAATGTTGGACTAAAAGGTGAATATTTCTGTGCGGCTTTTAGAGAGAATAGTAAACTATTATGTGGTGAGTGAAAACACAACATGATGCTGTCAAAAGTCTTATTTTTTTTATCCCCACCCCCCACTGGTGATGATGGGATTGAACTTTTCTTTTATTATGTTTTCTTTCTTTAACTCAAACTTCACGAAATCTGTTAATTTCATAATAGAAAATAAAAAAAATCCGTAGTGCACATTGAGGGCGGTGTCTCAGACCAAGCGGATGATGATGGAGCGGTGTGTGTGTGTGTGTGTGTGCGAAGGGGGTGTGGTCTGCGGGGAGAGAAGGAGGAGGAAAGTGCAAACTTAACATTACTTCATGTTCTGAGATATAAAAAAGTCAAAACATTCACCTGCCATTTTTGAAATAATCTGCAAGATTCTCTTTATTCATGATGTAAATGAGGACATTTTATGTAATTTACGACAATCAGTACAACGTGACGTGCGTGAACATTAGTGTGTGGAATGTGAACTTATCTCAAGATTTTCAGTTTTATTTTGACATTTCTTAGAGAATATTCTTGAAAGTGAAATCCAATGCAGTGATTGGTCCATGCCAGGGGGTTTTAATGATGTCCTCCTGGATCAGCTTTGCGGCACAGCATCAGACTGACCCTTAAAATAATTACATTTCGCTTAAAGTCACTTGACACTTGATAATTGACTTTTACTCTCAGCTTTTAGCTAACAATTTTTTTACACTTAAGTCCCTTCTTAACAGCATTCTTAAGAGTAATTCTAAGAAGTTAGATAAATACGGGCCCAGATCTTGTGAAATGATTTTAGGAAGTTAATGTCTCACATGTTGCAGTGGATGATGGGACAATCGTGAAAGATTAGAATAAGTTGATGAACTGTTAAATATGAAATATTGTATCAATTATTTAAATTTTGTTTGGCACAAGTGGGCAAAATTACATAAGCTAAATAAAGTCTAAAATATAATTTAGTTTAAGGAGCATACAAGTATAATGAGGCACTCTGGGTAATCACTAAGTCTTTCTTCAGGTTTTTTATCAAATCCTTGTGAACATGACCAATTTTATCCATAAAGAAAATGTATTTTTTCTCTTAGAATACATTCCTATCACCATTTCATGCCAGAAATCCAGCCTTTAAAGGCATTTTTGCATGTAATTAAGAGTTTTGAAGAGATACAGAACACATCCCCACTTTGAAGTATTCCACCAGGGTCCAGTCCCAGTAGTGCTATTCCAGAATCCCCTGGAATCTTACATCTCAATAATGATAAGAACACTGTCCCATAACGGCTGGAGCTTTTACACACAGATCACCACTTTTTATTGCATCCTGCCATGTCTCGTAAATCAAACATTTTAACTAAATTAAACGACATTACCCACAGGGCAATGGTTAAAAACAGGAAGTCAGAAGTATTTGAACGGCTTCTGACTGAGTCAAATACATAATCAGGTTAATGACTCATGAGGGGTGATAATTGGTTAAAAGCAAAGTGGCACTTTTAGCTCTATGATTATTATTATTATTCCAGCAGAAATATTTTAACACTCCTGCAGGAAATGCCCCAGGCTGCAACAGAAGTGCTACAATCCACTGCTGCTTATTACAAATAACAATATCTATGTAAACAACCTTCTAAAGCAAAATCTATGTAAAGATTTGAAAAGTTGTAACAGACATTATTTAATAAACATTTACTTCAACTAAAAAACAAAGACTGGAAAAATACTGTAGGCTGTTAAGCTTGTTGTGGAAACATTATTATTTGCCCAGGCAGAAACACAAGTGATCCAAAATAACTCAACACATATTAGCTTAGGAACTATTGCTTTATTAATTAGCTTGGGAGCTAATGGTATATTAATTAGCTTGGGAGCTAATGGTATATTATTAGCTCTAGAGCTAACTCCACATATATTTGCTTGGTAACTAATGCTATATTAATTAGCTTGGGAGCTAATGGTATATTTATTAGGTCTGGAGCTAACTCCACATATATTTGCTTGGTAACTAATAGCTCTAGAAATAACTTTATATTATTGGGAGCCAATGATTACATTTTTTAGCTCTGGAGCTAACTCCATATATATTAGCTCGGGGTGAAGCTAAAAGCCTAAGCTGAGGTTCTCCTTACACGACGCAGCTCTGTTGTCCTCCGTCCATATTTTTAGTTTAGGCTGAGTAATTTTTACATTCTCCTTACTGTCAAAGCACCCTGATTTTATTTAAAAGGACTGATCATCAGATATTGTCTAAGATTAAACTTCAGACCTGGTGTGAGCTCGCAGCCTCACACCGGAGGGAAAAAAAAAAAGCTTTTCACCAGCAAGTTAACGTCAACATTTACCTGGTATGCTTTACAGTGTAAATAAGAAACGCTGTCAGTGTAACAGTATATTTTGTTTGCATTTATAAAAACTAAACATCCAACTGTATTTTTTACAGTTGAAGTCAATGTTTATCAAGTAATATCTAATGTTACAACTAGTCGGGGTTTCTTTTTAGGACAACCATAATCCACTTTGGTCTTGTGAGATAGAACAACTGTTAGTTTATTAATCCTGTTAGAATTAAACTCTCTCCAAACTGAAGCTGGTCAAAGAACTATCTGCGACAGGTAAGATATTAACAGTTTGTACAATTTCCACAGTCCTGAACCATAATAAAAAAAAAACTGAGACATTTTTTTTTAAAGTCAAACAAACGTCTGTCTTGCAGGTGAAACAAGTACAAATATCTTAGATTAATCCAAGAAAAAAACACATTTAACACACTTCAAAGCTTTTGATTGGAATTTTGACTTTAACAAGCCAGAGGGGGAGAGATGGAGGAACCATAAGGTGCATAATGCTCCAGTCAGCCAAGTCCAGACCTCTGGAAACCTTTGGAAATCACAGTGGGAGTGGGGAGTGGGGGTCTCAGCTGACCCCCTCTCCACCTGGCAGCTGTTAGTTTGCCTTCCCACAATGCAACTCACTGCTACATCCAGTCTGTGTGTGCAGCAAACTTAACACAAAAACTGAGAGAGAAGAACAGCACGGTGGGATAAAAGAAGAAAAAAATCATCAAACATCTGGTGGCGAGTTCATGCAAGCAGGTCCATGAGCTGAGTGGGACAAACATGTTATTATGGAAACAAAATTATAAATTCCTACAACATCTGGAGGGTAAAGAGCAGAGAAAATATGAGTAAAGAGGGATTTGAAGGCATCTCTCTAATTATTTTAAACAGATTTAGTTTTGACTTTGTTTGCTTGGAACCACATAACAGAGTTCCAGACGAGGCACGGCAGAACTGGAGGTCAAACATCAGGTCACCGAAACGCTCCGGGCTTCCAGAAGAAAAATGATCTTCACACTTCGTCCCGGGCCTGAAGCCGGCGAGACGAGAAGTGATTAATAACGGCAAAACAAGGGGAACATTAATGGAAAGAACTCTTATATTTGTAACACTTTCTCAGGTCGCTCACGTACGTTTAAAGTCATCTGGGTTAAAGTTATTCCCTTTAGCTTGATTTTATGTTTTCGTTTTCTCAGTGAGAACAGCCCAGTGGGTCTGTGAGCTGCTGTCTGAGGAATTCTGGGAATAAAAAGGTCAGAAGAGAGGGCCTGAGTGACGGGGGTGGGGGTATGGCACAAGGTTTGTATAATAAACAATTAGTTTTGTTGACATGAATGCACATTTCTGAAAAGATCGTCCTTTTTACAACATCTGTTTTTGCAAATCCAATATTTTTCTGTTTATTTGTAAGGTCGACTCGGCCAAAGCAAACACAGTCTTTGTTATAATTGGTGTTGGTTTGTGGATTTAAGGTGTTCTTAATCAACTTTGATTCTGTGTTTCTCTTAACATTGTTTTTTCTTGTTTTCCTTCTGGTTTCAGTTTGCTCATGTTGTCCTTAAATCCTTTGGTTTTTCTGCATCATGGTTTATTGAATTCAAGCTCTTTGTCTTTTTCTCATTCTTGCTGATATTCTGTCAACAACAGGCTCATTTTTCCTGCCTGTTGTTCACAATCAGTGTGATTTGTGCTACATGATTACTTTGTTGTTGTTGTTTGGACTTTAAAAAAAAAAAATCATCTAAATGTATAAAAAGAGGCTTCATTAAACTAGTGATGTGTTCAAGTATCAAATATCAACACTTTGTTACTTCAGTCATTTCAGGATCTAAATATAATTAACAGGAACAGTGTGGAAAGTAACTAAGCTATTGAAATCTTGTTTAAATCATAAGCACTTGGGAGGAACTACTTTTCCTTCCGCCTGAGTAATGTGTCAACACAGTGGCACGTGTTCAGTTTGTAGTTGTAGAAGTTAATATGTTCATGTAACGTTAATTATGTAATGTAATTTAGGACTCAAGTTTTCATTTTTTATAGTAGTTCCTGATGATCAAACAATAGTTTATTTTAATGGTTTTATTTTTTCATTTATTTCATTTAAAAACACCTTTTTCACATATTTTGTATCCTTGTGTCTCTGTCTGTTTTTTCTGTTCTATCAGCTCGGCTTTATTATAAATGGAGGACGCTACATCCACTTACTTCTGAGTTTAAAATAAATAAATTACTCTTGATCTTGTATACTCTTTATTTGAAATTCACTATTTTTGTAGATTTATCAGACACATTGTGTTTGCACAAAGTATCAGTATCAAGGACACCAGCCTGAGTTTTACTTGGTATCAGAAATAGAAAAGGAAATTGCTATCGACCATCACGACATTAAACTGTTGAAAAACCTGTGCAACGCCTAAAGATTTTGCAGTCATCCAGTCTGAGAGTAAAAAACATCCATTAGAAATAACTGAAGGCCTGACGAGGCCAAGTTTCACACTGCTTTAATGTTCGTTTGCATGCTTTTATTCTGATAGCCTCACACGACAGCATAAATTTAATCACATTTTCTGTTTGTTTCAAATAGACACTTGTTTGTTTCATGTTATTCTAGTTTACTTAGTGTCACAGATTAAGAACTGGCAAAACAATCTAAAACAATTCATCACCGCTTCATTAACTTCTAATCACAGCGTAACCAGAGATCTAACTGTCATTAGTGCCTCCATGTTACAGAAAGACTGTTTTAAAGCCTTTTTCTAGTATTTTTCTTTACCACAATCAAGTAACTGTTACCTTTAGCTGTTATGAAAATGTAAACCAACAATAAATTTGACTTTGCATCATACCCTATAAATACCTTCATATTGGCCTCTGTGTCTTTCAGAACCTCCTACCGTTTCTGACACTCCCTCTTTTTGTTCTTCACAACAACGCTTCAACCCAATGTTGAAGTAGGTTTTCTGAAGAACCGGAGCGAGTACAGAGGCTCTTACAAGACGTTTCATCTTGGTAAAATATCTCATCCTCTCCTTCATATGTCGATGTTAAAATACTTTTTGTAAAGAAACTATAAATATAGATCATTATTGAAGCCGTGTTTTGCAATGAAATCATAATGTGTCATTTTTTTTCCTGCTGTCAGTCTAGGGGAGCTGTGTGGGGGAGGCACAGGGGAGGGGTGCTCTGCAGGGCGGGAGCTCAGCTTCAGACTGAGTTCCAAGGAGGAGCTTTGTACAAATAGGCGGAGCTTTGTAGCACCAAGCATTTAGGAAGCTCCATGTGGCTACCACAGGTGATTCAAGGATTTCTGCACACATTACGAGTCAAAGACATTCTGAGTATGGAATAAAGCTCAAAACGTCAC
>JARVJO010000394.1:2064849-2094072 GCA_031762555.1 Cynodonichthys magdalenae | reverse complement strand
CCCCCCCGCAAGGCGACGTCAATAAAACAGGCAACTTTTGCTGGTTCACATTTAAGTTTGCATGTTTCAGAGCTGCCAATCAACTCAAACACTATGTTGTCAAAGCATCTGTATGCTTGGATCCAGCTGCAGCGGAACTGGAAGTCGACTGATGTCCGTTTCGATTTTAAAGCTCAGAATGTCTGAAAAATGTGTTTCTATTTCTTGCTTTGATGAAATAAGCAAGGTTTTACAGCAAAAGCAACAACAGCGCTCTAATCTGCATTTTGAGCAAACAAACAGTGTTAAAACATAACGTCTAATAATCGGTATAAGATGCTACAAATTTGAATGACGTAACGTAAAGTAAACAAGTCAGAACTGCTAAAAAGATGTTAAAGTAAATTAACAAGTATTTTCACTTTCTATAAATGCGAGGAGCAGTCATGTTGAAATGATGACGTCATGCGTGTTCAGGTATGGTTGTGTTGCAACGAATAGCCGACTCAAAATTATGACATTAGTGGCAGTTCCAGTTGATACTTCTGGCTCGGAATCAGAAATTCCAACCTCCGAGTACAACTGAAATGTGACATTAGCGAGTTATTAGAGAGCTTTTGGTTATACTTCAATACGATGTGAGCGGGTCGGTGAATCCGTCATTTCGAATGTCTTTTTCCTGACAGAGTATAAACGGGCTAAAAACAAATTATAAATTAAATAAATTATCAAAAATTCTCCCTCTGCCCTCCCACAGCTCATATCAATAGATAAACAACAATAATGATGTCTGGTTATTGTTTTTTACTTAATGGTTAGTGTTGTGTTGGGTGAGGAGTCCGCAGAAGAAAAACTTTTTTTTTTTAACGGTGATGACAGATAAAAGACGTGAACATCAGCTGCATGCTCACATTCAATAGGATTAAACCAGCTGCTCTTCTAGATCTTTTAACAGCCGGTTTCAGACAAAAACAATATTAAACAAAATAACATGAAGGAAGAGCTGCTCGGGTCCAGCTCCACAGCATGAACAAACACGCCCACCAAGTTCTGACCAATCAACCGCTCTGAGCCACAAAGTTCGCGTCGCAGACTTCTGATTGGGCAACGTACAGAACGGGTGTCACAGAGGGATAACAGACAGATGTTAAACAATTTTTTGTCCCTCAGCAGAGGGAACAAGACGTGCAACTCAAAGTATAAACCAGCCTTTAATCTGAAGCCGCAAGTTCTGCATTTATTTGTGTTTTTTTATTATTTTTTTATATAAGTCAGACTATACATTTAATGATGCAAAGGTTTCTGATCCAATACTTTGCTTTTTTTTTAAATAAAGCTAAAATACCAGGGTTTGTACATCATAAATCAAAGCATTAAATTAGTCAATTAGATGGAAAGACTCAAAAGGACAAATTCAGTTAAAAAAAGAGAAGAGAAATATTTGCTTTGGATAAATAGAAAAGTCTGAAAGATTCTCGTCGTTACAAAGAGAAAGCAGGCTGGACCAGCTTTGGGGCGTTTATAAAAAGTGAAGAATAAACTGTTGGAACAGCCTGAAGTAAAAGGTAAGCAACAAGTGACACTTTGGGTACACACATCCAGCAGATGACTAAATCCCAACCTGCTCAGCGAGAATCCTGATCTTTGGCACCGAAAAACACGAGTCAGTGATCCGCCCAAATCTGTTTTCAACAGGAGTGATTAAAAAGGTGGAGAGAAGGAAAGTAATGGTAATCAAAACAAGCAGCTCTTTGTGCGTTTGCCAAACTGGTAAGGTGCACACACACACATACACACACACACCCACACACACACAAACAACCACAAAATCTCCAAGTGTAAACAGTCAATCAAACATATCGAAGCAGGGAACAGGGAAGCTCACACACCCACAAGTGAAGAAAACACACACACATTTCTCCACAAAGTGACAGATGCAAAAAAATCACTCGCATCAAGGAGCGAGTCAAAACAAGCTGCAAAGCCAAAGGGGACACCTATCAACGCACACGCACACGCACACGCACACACACACACACTCAAACACACATACACAAACGTCAAGGATTCAAAGATCTTTGTAATTAACTGGACATCCTTCTTATGTCCTTTAAGACATTTTATCCTGCATCTAAAATACATCTTTGGTCAACTTAAAGAATTCAAAACAAATGTTTAGCTTCCTTGTGTTCATAAACATCATGACTGACAGCTCGCATTAAAGTCGAAACAGGCCTGGACATGGCAGGAGGAGGGCTGACGGGAGGCAATTAGAGACATTTTTTAGATGATAATAGCTGTGTACAAGCATCACAGCTCATGAAACTATTCAAAGCAAGTGGGAAGATGAGTGTAGCAATAAAAAAAAATGGTTTGGCTGGTGTGAGAGCCCACAGTATGCTCCTGAGGGCACCGAGGGTGAGAGCAGGGGGAGGAAGGAGTGGCAGCTTTTCTTACTCTGGCATGTAGGGATGTCGCAGTACTTCCAGTAGATCCCGTCTTCGTGATCGGGGATGTAGCACCATGGCTGAACGTCCCCGTCGGGATTCCTGGAAAATAAAGTGTCTGATTAGGTCTTTGAAGAAAAAAGAAAAGGAGAAATATTTGCTTTTGTTTGTTTTATTCTTCGTAACCGCCTTAAAAGTTCCTTAGAAATAAAAAATAAAAAAAGTTTATCCTCACGTACAGTAGCTTTTACTAAACTCATTTTCAGTTACTTTGGCTGTTTGTAGGTAAAACAAAGTTTGCATCCAGTTACAGATTATATTTTCTTTGTTTTTTATTTAACCCCTTAACAATCGTACCGGTGGGCAAACTCAGGGCCGTTTCTGCCTTTAACCATTTCCAGAAGTTTCCAAACGCTACCAGGGGCTGTTTTTAAAAAACCAGGGTGTCAGACGACTTCCTCCGGTTCTTACCTTTAACTTGACACCCTTACAAAAAAATCAAAAAGAAAATCAAAAGGCTTTTAAGGAAATTCAGGGGTGACTGGAAACATACAGTATCCTGCTCTTAAATCCTGCTTTTTCACATTTATATCATTCATTTGGAGTTTACTGTATATAAAGTGAAACTTTATTCCTCCTTGTTGTATCCCCTCTTCCACCTCTTTGTAGAGGTGTGTCTCAGATCAACTCAGTTTGAGGCTGTCTCTTTAAATCAAAAAGAGAAGCTTCACACACAACTTCCAGAGCGGTCTATTCTAGCGTGACTGAAAGGGTTTACGGCTATATAGCTGCGCAGAAACTTTGTATTTACAAATGAATTAAAAGATGTCAAAAAGAGAAGACTTGTCCATCCAGGCTTACATGTTGGAGCCAGAGTCTGACCCAGAACCAGAGGAGAATGTAGACCACCAAATTGTAGTTGGTAAATCCAGACTTTATTTAGAAGTTCTGTTGCAAATAATTTGACATATCAGACTCAGAAAACATCAAAGAAAATAGAGAAATCTGAATGGGTTGAAAAATATGACTCAAACAAAATATAAAGATGTCTTTGCAGCACCAGGAGAGATTAAATTCAAATGTTCTGCCTCCTAGAGACTCCAAGTCCACAACAACATGCATTTAATGAGGAAAAAAGTGGATTTTGTACGATACTCTTTAAGAATGCATTGATTAGAGAAGAATATTGTGCAGATTTAGTTTATTACTTCACGATTTTATTATCTTGTCATGACTTTGCACTGAGTACCTTAAAGTTATTTTTTTTACCGTCTGGTGACTTCATAGACCAAACATCAACTCAAACTTTATGATCCAGATTAACTGCTAATGGAATTGGGTTATATTAGAGCTGCAGCCTTTTTCTTGGGATAAAAATATGTCTGCAGAACTGAGTATGTGCTGCTTCCTACAAGAATATGCTGTTTCTTTTATTTTTCATTGAAAGCTTGTAAAATAAATAAAAACGTTATTGCCCAGCAATGAAAGCCTTATGGTCACAGAGGGGTGTTGGAGAGGGGATTAAAGCTAAATGGGGGGGATGAGCTGATAAATGGTGAAATATTAGGGTAAAAACATCACATTGACCTGGAAGCTCCTTTGCAAAGAGCTTAATAAGCAACACAGTTTAACTGCAGCTTGATTCAGACCTGTCAATCATTTTGATTAGCACCCTTGTTAGCTTAGCTCATTTCTCTTCAGTCTGGAGGCTTAACATGCCAGTCAAGGGCCAGACCAAAAAGTCCGCTGGAGGTCAGTGGGAAGGCTCTTTGTTCAGGGCCAGACAGACCCAGACCTAAAAAAAAAAGATAAGTGATGGGGCCATGCTTTTGTCTGAGGCCGCAGCCTCTTTTGAACCTCATCAAGGCACTTTTAACCCATCATAATAAGACTGAAAGGCCCCTCGGTGCTTTTCCTTTTCACGTACAAAAGCAATGAGGAGCGGGCCGGCAGACAGAAATATCTAAAAGCTTTGTGCGGGCTCAATATCTCCAGGGAAATCATTCAGCTTTGCAAATCAGGACCCCTGTGGAAACTTCTAAATTGTGAGGAAATTAAGTAAATGCAGGCGTAGCGAGCGGTGGAAGCTCAAACTAATGCTGCTTCAGCTCTTTAAGCTCTATTTCAGGATTCACCATGAGCTGTAAAAACACACTGCTGGTTGACTAAAAAAGGCTTCTAAAGTGACATTTTTGTAACCCTGACTAGGATTCCCAGAAACCTTCTTGTCTTTTGACACACCTCATTGTAGCATCTTGAAAAGGCCCCGCAGCGATGTCCGTATCTTGTTTCGCTTTTTGTTTGCGACGACGTGAAGGGCGTTTCCAATTCTTTTCTTTTCCGATAAAAAAACACCATCCGGAGTATCTTTCTTTCTTTTCAGGTTCAGGATGAAGTGCTGACAAAGATATCATTGTTAAATGGGTAAATGAATCTGATTAAAGCTTCTGCTCTCAACATATACGGCCTGTTGAACAATGAGAATCCAACACATAAAGAAAAAGTTACATCTCTCAACGGTGAATCTTTAAATGTTCCCAGCTCCATATCATGAATCTAGATCTATTTGTTGCTCCACCCTGATAGGAAGAAGAAGCCTGTTTGTTTGGCCTGAAGCTGCTCTTAAAAAAAGGCAAAAACTGCACCAAAAATCATCAAAACACTACAGTTAAGTCCCCTTTCCTTTTTATTGTGTGTCACCAAATCATAGTTTTAATAGGAATCACAAAAACGTGTCTGATTGTGTAATTTACTGCACTTCTTTTATCACCCCCTGAGGAGGCAGACATAAATTATAACATTAGCTTTAAACAAACCCTCAGGAGACCACCTATCTCCTGCCTGACCAACTCAAAGTGTTTCAGGAGAATAAAGATTCAACTTTTACACCATTTATTTGTAGTTTTATTTTAATTTTCCATTTATTTTTGCAATTTGCTTCTGCATGTTTTGTGCATTCATGTTAATTCATGTATTCTAGCTACATTAAAAAAAAGTTCAGCTCGTTCAGGAGATGGTCGTTATGACGTTAGGTTTATGATTTTCTAAATATTTCACTTTATATAGAAACTTTTTTGCCCATAGACATACTTCTCACGTCTTTGAAATCTGATTGGACATACTGCATTAAGCCAGGATTTTCCTAATTTTAGCTTTTAGCTATCATTTTGCTACATTTAACTTTTATTCAACATTTTGCTACCTTTGGCTTTTAGTTGATATTATGTTAGTTTTAGCTCCAATCTAGCATTTTTGCTACTTTGACTTTCTAGTAACAAATTTAGTACCGTTAGGCTATTCTGCATTTAGCTTTAACAGATGTTTTGCTACTTCTGGTTTAACATTTGGTGCTTTTATCTAGCTATTATTTAGCTATTTTTTGCTACAGTTTTGCTACTTCTAGGTATTTTTAACTACTTTTAGCTTGTGTTATGGAATTTTTAGCTTTTAAGTATTGTTTAGGTGCTTTAAACTTTTAAGTAGTATTTGGTTTCTTTTAGTTTTTAGCTAGTGTTTTTTTAATTTTACGTATGTTTTTTAAATTACTTTGAGCTTGTGTTTTGGAATTTTTAGCTTTTAAGTATTGGTTTGCTGATTTTAGGTAGTATTTGGTTGCTTTTAGCTTTTAGCTAGCACTATGCTACTTTGAGCTTTTATTTGGTGTTTTGCTTCTTGTAGCCATCAGTGTTTTGGTTTATTAAATAAGTCTTTCACTGCTGTTTCACAGAAAACACAATTTCTCAAGTTAGGAAAACGTCTGGGCTTCAGTTTTTCCCTCAAAGACTCACACCTGCACACATTATTTAGCAGAAACATGGAAACATCATCTCCGCTGCTAAAGTGAACAGGGAAACCCACATGACAGAGAAACAGTCGGTCCTGCCCTCGGGTGCTACACAGTGTGTGTTTTCTATTTTTCTGTAAATCTGAGGGGGGAAACAGAAGCAGACGGTCTCAGATTCATCGAGGTGCCACGGCAGATAAAAGTGGACCTTGATGGATGGTAACCTGCTGGTTTAACCCTGCAGCACAGAACAAGATGTGATCCTATATGAAGACTGATAAAATCATGTGTGTGTGCATTTTAGAAGAGCTGCATTCCCTTCCCCATGTGTCAGTGAAGAACTTAATTGTTCTGATCAGAAGAGCTTGTTGAAACACTCCCATACCCGGAGGTAGAAGATATTTGGACTCTTAATTGGCAGAATTACGCTGATTGAGTCACTTTTGCTCAGAGCGAGCCACACAGTTCGGTATGCAGCCTGTTAAAGCCACCGTGGCTCACAGCCTCTATCAGAAGAAGAAAAAAAAAAGAACAGCTGCTCTTAGCTGGCTGCTGCTCAGACGCTTCGCTTCAATCCAAAACTTTATGATCAGCTTTAAAATGCCTGGCAACGCTACGCTTCATATAAAAATATAAAAATCATTTGGGTAAAGTCTGAGAACATCACACTGAAAAATTTTCAAAGAAACAAATATTTAGAGATTTTAAACAACTTTAGTTTCATGATCAAAGACAAATTTTCCTCATTTGGCTGAATTGATGGGAGAAGAAAGTGTTGATGAGAGGCCTGACTGGCTGAGGTTTCACAGGAGATCAGAGTTTAGTTATTTACCGCAGGAGAGAAAACCTTTTAACAAACCATTTCGTAGTTTTTTTAGCTCTTCTGGGTCACAGGTCAACCGGGTGAGGTTCCTATAAAAACGCCAGTGAAATTGTGCAAATTCAACAAGCTCAAAAAGCAGATTTATAGCTTTAGATATTTATGAAAAATCTCATCTGTGATCTTGAAGGAAAGTTCAACACAAATCAGTTTAGAGCAAATACATCAGGGATGTGTAACGACACAAATTTACCTGTTGAATTTGTGCATTTACAATAGCGTTTCCATAGAAACCCCAGCTTTTTTCTGATAAATGCATGAGGTCAGCCCGCTTGTGAAACATTTCTAACTACGAAATGGTCCAATGACCTGGATGCTTAAACATGCACACTGCTCTATAGCAATAATACATTTAGAAGACCCAATAGAGTTTATTTTTGTTTTTGGCATTATAATGTCCTAATCATACATTAAAACTGATCTTTTTCTCACCTACATAATATTATAATATACTCTATTAGGATTCAACAATGCAGGTCCAGCTTGCAGTGAAATTCTTAGGATGAGAAAAAAAACTCGCTATATTAAAAAAGAAAAGGAAATACTATGCAATGAAAGAAAAAAAACTAAATACATAAAATGTAATAGTTACAATGTACAAGTGAAGTATGGTGAACAGTATAGTAAAGTATAATGGTGCAGGCAGGGTGAATAAAGTATAAGTAGAGTATTTCACAGGTGGTAATACTGACTGTATTCCTATAATGACTATAATAACATGTCTATAACATGGTAATAACATTAAAATCCATCCAGGTCAATTAAAAAAACAAGAGTAAGACTATTATGCTGTCATATATAGTAAATAATGTGCTTTAAACACAGAACTTTATAGATTCTAAATAAAATTTCTGGCTCCATTACAACACAGTGACGATGAATGACATAATTTGGTTTTAAACCATATTTGCATGGAATAATTATTTTTAACAAACAGAAAAATGTGAGTAAATCTTTCAATAAACACAAAGCAGATGTGCTGAGGTGTTGACACAGATAAAAGTGTTGATTTAACCCCGCAGCACACAGAAAGATGGATCCTAATAAAAGTACCTGCCACTGGGTGTGAAAGCTTTAATGAGAGTTCTGAAGTGAATTTAAGGAGGGTTAAATTCCCATTCTGGATGCCAGTGATGCCCCACTTGGCTCGGATCAGAAGAACTTGTTAAAACACTCCCACACCCAGGGGAAGAAGTTTGGAGTCTTAACTGGCACCGTTAAGCTGATTGAGTCATGTTTGCACAAAGGGAGCCACACATTTCACTTGTATTAAAGTGCCTGTGACATCAATTTTTTTGTAATAAAAATTAATGCATTTTAGGAAAAATAACAATAAAAATATATTACAAAAAAAAATTCACTCTGCTGAGATGAACAGTTGTTGAGATATTTGTGTGTGAAGTAACAGGAAGTGATGTCAAAGGGGAATCTAAACAGCGTTGCTACAATAACTAATAAACACAGACTGTAGAGAAGAATCTGATGTTTCTGTAGATTATTTTGAGTCTCTATCAGAGAGATGTAGAGGAGTCAAAGTTCAAATAATATTGATTCATTAAAAAAAGACCACAGAGATCCCTTTTTGTAGAATTCCTCTTTGATGTCACTTCCTGTTTTGTTTTAGCTGAGCCAAGTTAAAAAATATGCTTGTCATGTGACAAAATTAGTACAATTATATATTAAGCCAAGTTTCTTAAATATAAAGATGTTTTCTTTTATGTTTCATATTTGAAGGTTATGCATGTCACAGGCACTTTAATGTCTTAAAATATGACAATTTCATGTTTAATTAGGTTATAATCAGAGGTATGGTGTTGGCAGTCTATGATGCAAAGCATTAAAGATAAAATGACTGAGTCATAATATGAAGCAGGACAAAAATCAGACAAAAATTTGTTTCCTAATAAGTGTTAGTTGCTGATTGTTAACCACTAAAAATCTGTTTGTTTCTGATTTCTTCCATCGGTTTAACAAAGCGGCGTACTGGGATCGTTACCCAGTCCAACCAGTGAACGGCTCGGCAGCAGCTTTTCTGACCTCAGATGTGAACCTGACATCATGAGGACTCAATTACAATCAACTGTGAGAACACAATTCACCCTGGCATTTCCATTATCTCATGCATATAAGGGGGAAAGCATCAGAACCCACAGCGCACACTCATAAATTCTGCACACCTGCATATAGATAGCCATGAAAATGACCTGGCATAGCTATTCAGCTGCTCACTGAACCATGCTGGAGTTCACACCATCATACTAATGCAGCAGCAGCAGCGGAGTCCAATCTCAGACTGTGGTCAATCAGACGAAACAACAAACGTAAATCAGGACTTTGATTTGTCTGATGTTCCTTTGAAGAATTGAAAGGGTCAAAGGGGTACTTAAAGACTGAAAAACATTTATTGTTTAGTCATAAACAAACTCAGTCTGAAGAAAACCTTCTACATTTTGAGTGAATGCTGATTCACTATTGATTTCCAGGGTTTGTTGTGCATTTCGTGAGCATTTTTCTACACACTTTGTGCAGTTTTAACCACTAATCTTAAAATCCAAATGCTACCCATTGCTGCTTTTAGCTAGCACTTTCGTACATTTAGTTTTTTGGTAGTCTTTACAACTTTTATTTGTTTATTAATTCAGTTCCCCATTAGAGACTACTCTTCCTGGGGTGCAACAAAATCATAAAAACACATTAAAACAAATCGATCAACACATCTATAAAGCAACACTGCCGGAAACAAAGGCTAAATAGGCAAAATATTAATATATTAGCATTATTAATGTCACAATACAACAAAATTAGCTTTAAGGCAATATTTGAAGAACTTATAAACCCGCCATACATGCATATTTATTTTATTATACCAGCTTGTTTGATTTCTGACAAGAATAATATTTAAAAAAAAATAAATAAATCGAAGCAGTTATGACTGGGATCCAAGCTTGTTTATGCATGTCAAAAAATATGTCTATACAAATAACAAAAGCATTAACAACACAACCATTTAAAACTTTACATATTTATACTACCAGAATTTATACAAAACTGTACTTCTTTCTCTCGTTTTGTCCGGTATTTTGAGCAGAACAAAAAAACCTCTGGTCGGCCATCAGTGCATTATGGGATATGGTGGGCCGAGAAGGGTCCATCAGACTCGTCCCTCAAATCGGGTAAAACGGAGGACTCATATGTCGACCACATTAGAGGAGTCTTTGAATTTGGACAGCCTCCGGTGCAACGCTGTGACATAAGCGGCCGAAAAATTCGGCTTTTGGGAACGCAGCCCCTGAATTTGGACTTAACCTAACCTAACCTAACCTAATCTAACCTAACCTAACCTAACCAAACCTAACCTAACCTAACCTAACCTAACCTAACCTAACCTAACCTAAAAACACACTTCATTAAATGACTTAAATTAATGATTAGAAAATATTTCTTTGTGAATAATATATTTTTTTGAGGTCTCTTAAATTGATTGTGAAGATTAAAATAAGTTAGCTGCACTAGCATTTTAGCTGATGAGTTAGCAGTAATCTGCATTTACATTGTATTTTTGCAGAAAATTAAATGAATTTATTTATTTTTCCAGGGATTTCTGGATTGAACCTTGCTGATGATCAGTAATTAGATATTCACCGCTGAAATAAGACTTCCTACATCTCAGCTCAAACACAAGAGCTCTTGTCTTTTTCTTTAGGCGTTCTGCTCCTTTCTTTGCAGGGGAATAATGTGACATTTCCCCTCTGTCTCCCCCCTTCCACCCCTCCCGTTTTCACTGGAGTATTTTATTGCAAGCTGTAAAGATGAAATGTGGGGGCTGTTAGAGCTCTTTCTTCGACCCCCGATCCACTGCCCTCTCCTCTAAAATCTCCAGCGAGGAGATGAAAAGTCAGTTTGTGATCCTTTACGTCTCAGCTTCTAAACATTTGATACAAGCTTAGAGCTGTGTGTTAAAGTTGAGACGTGTAATGATTCCTGACCCCCCCCACACCCCCCTGCAGCTTTGCATTATCCACCTGTGCTCTGACCCAGCTCTCATTTCTTAAAACTACATTTGGCCTCAGGGTCAGACGAGCTAAAACTACCTCTCCGTCTACACGTCCGTCTCTTTTGTCTGTCCATTACCACTCATTTCAGAGCTTTCCCGTGTAAAAAATAAAGAAGATGAGTGAGACACAAATCAGGTGGGAGGATGTAAAAGACTTTGAAGGTTAAAGTGGTTTAGACTGATTCTGATTTGCAGTGAACACCCTCATGTAAATCAGGAGATTTGCAATCCAAATTGAACAACGATGCATGAGACACGACCAGAAAAAAAACAAAAAAAATCAACCTCAGGAACTACGTTTTCTGTGATCAAACAAATCAAACATCCTATATTTTTCTGTGAAGTTCTGATCACAAAAAAAACAACTGCGCAAGCAAAGGCATGCACAAATACTTGACCTTGCGCAGACATGCCATAAATGCCATCCCTCATCTTCTTACAATGAAGTGGTCACTTTAGTGCTGCTGGCGGGAGGCTTCTTACATGCCTGGAAAAGTTTAAAAAGAGCTGCAGCTTCAGCTCTGAGAAACAAAAATCACTCTTTCTGGAAAAAAAAAAAGAGGCAAAGCTGTTAGCTGTCAGTGAGCTGCCAAAGCTGCTGACTGCATGAGGGGCCAAGGCAACAGCCAAATCCAAACAAAGAAAATGTACGCTTTCTAGATATAATGAGCTCCTAATGTGCACGGAACGCTTACCTCAATGCTCTGAATATATCCAACTCATAAATCTTCCAAAATCCCATCGCATCCAAGTAAAAAACAAATTCGTTCAGCTCCACTTCAAAGCTCCGCCGCCGTATGAGTTTACAACCAACATTCGGAATAAATGTTTCAGGGGCTTTGGGCCGAGGAAGGGAGGGTTGTTCTGTTTCCTATGGTCTGAAAATCCAGGCCAAGCCACTGTTCTGGACGTCTCGGTTAATTTCAACTGACTCACAGAACAGTGGGATTCCCTGGAAATAGTACACAAGTTTGACAGTTATGCCTGTAATGCTGACAGTTGTTGTTGGAGCG
Source organism: Cynodonichthys magdalenae (assembly GCA_031762555.1). NCBI lineage: Eukaryota > Metazoa > Chordata > Actinopteri > Cyprinodontiformes > Rivulidae > Cynodonichthys > Cynodonichthys magdalenae. The sequence continues at coordinate 2,081,915 of JARVJO010000394.1, read as the reverse complement.
TGACCGACGGAGAAAAATGGTTTTCTAGACACCCAAAGCCACCATGTCCCTCCACAGTTCATCAGGGGATGAAGGACAGATTTGACTCCGCAGACTCTGAGCATGTTTACATGTTTGTGATGACACGGCTAACTGCCGTCTTTGAGAAATGTGTAGAAAGCAAAGCCTGTGCAAGACCCCTGTGAGCAAATCCTTCGAAGGAGGGATTCAACCTGGATGTAATTTTGTTTCTTTTACGTCAAGTCCAGAGCAGACCAAACACCAACTAATTAGGCTAACGGCAGGCCTAGTTAGTCTAATTAGCTTTAGATTATCATCATCTAATGATGGAAGAGGCAGTTAAAGCCATTTTGGAAATTACATTTTGTGCCATTTCATGTATTATCATGAGATACACATGAATACTTTCTTAAAATGTTACTGAAACTTATCCAAGGATTTTTAAAAGGTGATGCTAAAAACATGAATATTGTGTTACAGTGAACACCCCATGGAACCTAACTACTAGTAAATTGTGGAAAACCCTGCAATTTTGTGAAAACCAGTACAGTAAACATACTGTATGTACAGTATGGAACTTCTTTTTGTGCTCTTTTTTTTTTTTGCAATTCGGAGTTCCTCTAAGAACGTAACCCCTGTGAAAAGTGGAGGTTTATGGCTGTGCTCAGATCATGTTTTTGGGATGATGCTCAGCTACCCCTCTGAAATCTGAGCACAATATCTAAAAAACTGATTGTGGAGTTTGATAAGGTTTCTAAGCTGTGGTGGCCATCTTTAATTGGGTTGATGTCAATAGTTAATGAGTTACAGATTCAAAGCTTCCCTTCTGAAAGCTTTTTTAAAGGGGTGGGGGGGCTAATTAACATTCATCCATCTATCTATTATCTATACCTGATTCTTCCTTTCAGGGTCACGGGAGTCACTGGTGCCCATACCCAGCAGTCACAGTGAAAGGGACGGGGTACACCCTGGACAGGTCGCAAGTCCATCACAGGGCCGGTTATTAAACAAAATTGAATATTTTGAGCTTTTTATCATGTCATATCATTGTTCCCTCATCAAAAGCATACCCAGAGTGTTGCTTTAACTCATTCATGCATGTTTAATAAATCCTTGAATCTGATGGTAGCCATGCTACGCTGCCTAAACGCTTGCTGATACAAAGCTCTGCCTATTTACATAAAACTCCTCCCTGGAGCTCAGTTTGTTGCTAAGTTCCTGCTATACAGAGCACCTTTTCCCCAAAAAATGATTGTGAAGAAGTGCTGAAGTGGGAGTGTCAGAAATGGCAGGAGGTTTTTTTTTAAGAGACAGAGGCCAATTTTAAGGCCTTTTTTGATGCAAAATCAAATATATTTTTAATATTTACAGCTTTTATAACAACTGAAGGTAACATATTTACTTCAATGTGATAAAGAGTTGAACTATATGCGCCTGGAAATTATATACACCCCCCTATATCTATTCCATGGTTCATGAGATGTTTTGCTAATAATAGAACATTTGCACACACAGACAGGCAAAAACAAAAACTCATTGCCTTCAGCAGCGTAAGATAATCAGACGTTTGTTGAGTTTAAAAATAACTTGAATAAATGAAAACAAGAGGAAAAAAGTCAAAGTAGGGTAAAGCTGAGGAATTTGTGTTTCAGCTGATTTTCAAAAACAAAAGACACTTGTTCATAGCCAAAAAATAAAAGTTAACATCTTCATTATTCTAAGCAGAAACAGCTAAGATTCTTATATCACACTGCAGATTAAAACAAGCAGAACTTCTGAGGAAAAGTAAAATATAACATGCTAATAAGTTTTGGAGCACCAGCGGGTGGTTTTTATTACCCTTGAACAGAGGCGGGCTACTCCTTTCCTTCCTGTGTCCAATTTTTTTGTGTGTTTTGATCATTAAGCCAACTTGCTGATATCTGCCTCAAATTTAATCTCCACTAACACATGTGTGAAACATTCCAAACGCACAGGATCGCAGCAGGAATCGAACAGGTCACGAACTGATTAATAAGGTTTACGAATAGGGGAAAAAAACGTGCTCATAACATCAAAAATGTGTTTCTCATGATTTTCAGACTTTTTCTGATCTGGGTTTCATTTCCTGTGTTGTTGTTTTAACTTCTTAATGCTTCCAAAAAATGTGTGTACCACTGCAAAAATAATCGACACACAAAAGAACTGAGAGTTGTGGCTTTGAAGGCACACAGCATCATTTATTTTCATGTTTCCAAAATGAACTAAAACATGTTTTCTTATTCTGTGGAACCAAAATCAGCACTTCATCTTTAACTCACACATCAGTCACAATGTAGATGGATGATGTGTTTGTTTCATGAACCCCATGAAGTTTTATATCAACTTCTTGATTAAATTTTCAAGCCATGCTTAGCTTAAAAAACTTCTAACGTCTATTCAAACATTATTATTTTAGATAAAAGGAAATCTGCAAAACTGAATCTGATATTGATTAAATGTGTGTTTTTTATAATGATTCTGTGCTGGTGGTGTTTGTTTCTGTTCCTTTACATTGTGTGGAAGATTATCTTTTACATTTCTCATTAAAAGGTCCTGCAAAGACCTGAAAGAGACACTCACCTGCAGAAGTTGTGGCTTCCAAGACCTCCTTCTCCATTGGGATACTTGAGGGTGTTGTATGGGTGCTGGAAAGTCTCGTTCCAGAAGAGGCAGGGTTTACCACCAAGCAGGCTGGTCTGGTTCTGGAAGCCCCTGTAGTCCTCTCCATTGGCAGTATAACACTCTGTAAAAAAATAAATACATTTAATTTAAAAAATAGGTGGAAAATCCCATCATATTTGGTGTTTTGTACATGAGATTAAAAATGGTAAAAGATTAAGAAGGTATGGCACATATATGACCTACTTTATTGGACATCTGGGTTCTGTGCAACAACCATACTCTTAAAATATTGTAATGTTCCAGGAATTATAATATACGCACAAGCTCCAGCCAAAGGTTTTCAGGCAAAATCAATAAAAAACCCATAGTTTTATTTATTGTTAACATACAATCATATGGAGGGGAAAAGTCTAAAAGATGTAAAGCTTGAGCAAATATGGCTTGAATTTGGAAGTATATAACAACCATATGTGGCTGCTGGGTCTTCAAAAAAATAAAAGAAAAAAATAAATAGAGAACAATGACTGTTGGAAAATCTGGAGGGAATTCAAATAAACAAAGTCTGATGAAAGGTTGATGAGCAATCGCCACTCAATGCACACAGCCTCAGGGGGCTTCTGTTTTGAAACCTTTTATAATTAAAACTGAATACCATCAACAATAAAAACATTAGATTGTTATGATTAGTCATGAGACAGGTACTCATCTGATAACGAACTGATAAAACAACTGACACAACTCAAAATAAAAACAAAGAACCATGTCAAACACAGTTACAGTCCTTTAAATCAGACCGGATCAGGGCACACATCAGAGTTTCCAAGAAATTGGCTAAAAGTTCAAATCTGATTTTTGCTATGTTTCTAAGCTTAAAAATAAAACCAGACTGAATGAGCTTCAAAATTCAGATACTGATCAAAGACTTCATCAAAAGTCCTGGAAGTGGTCCTGATGCTGCTGGAAACTGGACTATAAATGGTGTAACCTCTCAAAATAAAAATCATGTCCAATCACAATGATCCACAGTTTTGTCACAGCTGAAATGAAGAACACTCAGAAACATCTAGTTTGGGATGGAAAATAGACAAAAATAAAGAGAGCTTTATTTGGTTTAACCTAGTAAAACTGTGTGTCATCTGCATAACGATGACACTGATGATCAAGTTCGGATGATTAAGTAAAAACATGAACAAAAACAGAACTGACTAACGTGGGGTAGTAAGTAGTCGATCCATCCTTTATTCACTTAGGCCTGTTTAGGGCTGCTTTAAAACATCTAGAAATTACCTATTCATAGTGTAAAGTACTTTTCTCAACAGTTAGTTGTGTAACAAGAAAACTGAGCTTATTTTAGCTGTTCATTACAAAAACTAGATACCGTAGCATATATGACCCCCGAACATTCGCAAAGTACCAATGCACCAAAACTCAGAGGTCATGAAAATGGATTTATTGTTTTGGGTGGGGGGTGATCATTGGTGGACCCGATGGATAGCCCTTCATCAGAGCTAAACAACAAAACATCTGAAGCTCCTATGTTTAATAGTTTTTGAGTTATAAGCATTTTTGTATGTCCCACTTTTTAGATGGAGCCCCCTCCTCAAATATGGGGTCTATTGTAAAACTGTTGACTGGGGCAGTGTAGGTCAGACACATCTACATTCCTGCTAAATTTCATGTTGATCGCAGCCATTTCTGTGCTATGGTTAAGCAAATATTTAAAAAATAAATAAATAAAATAAAAAATAAAATAAACAGTGCAAAAACAATATGACCCCCACTTTGAGTGTGGTGGTCATAATAAATACCAAACATTACCAAAAAGGCTAACGAGGAAGGAACAAAGGCAGTTTTATAGAAGCCAATTTAGTTTTTGTCAAAAAGTAAGTGACTTTCACTAACTGGGGGAGTGATTATGCAACATATTTTCTTGAAAATAGAATAGTTTCACCTAAATCCGTGATATCCACTGTGTATGTTGTTTTAAAAGACAAGTGGTGACAGTGACAGTTTTCATTAATCAGTAAGATGTTTTTTAAATTTGCCTTCTTAAAGACTGAGAGAAGTTAGAAGTTAAATTTATGCAAAGCAAATTGCAAAACAATCATCTAGCAATGAAATATAACCAGATTTTGATCATAGATCTAAATATCGTTGAATTTTTTTGCGTAAAATTTAAGTGTCAAATGGAGCAGGAAACACTTCTGGGTGGATAAGTTCATTGGCCAAAGACCACAGACCGTTTCAAAGAAACCTTTTCAACAGGATTCAAAAGACAGAGTTGAGAAATCTTGAGTTACGGTTGTTATCTCTGATGGAGCCAGAGAAATAGCTATTCTTAGTGCTAATAAACCAATTTCATGCAGCGTCTGTCAATCAAACGTTAACAAAAAACAGAACAAAACTTGCTTGTTTGATTTGACTCCATGGGGTCTTGTTGCTGTGTTTGTAGTTAGGCAATGACTGGCCCCTTTTATCGAGTCAAGCTGTTCGGACTGAGTATGAGCTAATGCATTGCAATATGACAGTCAATATAGCCCTTGGTGATCCAGCTGTGCTTCTCTGCTTTTTATCCACGTCTAATCATTTGTTCTCTTTCATTCTTCTTCTTCTTCAACATCCACCTTTCAACTCATGGATAAATATTTCCCAGAGAGTTGCACGCCTTGAATACAAATTGCGTGTTGTGTTGCTCAATTCGAACTTAAGAGGTTATTTCTTCATATGGACGAGGAATAGAAAATAACCCAAATGTTATTTATTGATTATTAATTTGTCAAAATCCAGAAAGATAAAGAATTAAAAGAAGTAATAAAGGCAGAAGCACAACTCTGGTGCCACTCGAAAAAATAGACAAGATCTTAAATGCATCTGATCAAATATGTTCATCCGTCCATTTTCTACACCAGCTTTTCCATGCACTGACGCTGGGGGGGGGGGGGGGGTGCTTTTTTTATAGTGGTCATGGGGCAAAATGTGGGGAGCTAAACTAAACAGACACCCATTCATGCTATAACTCACTCCTAGTTACAATTTATAGTTAGCAATTAAGCTAACATGCACATTTTGGGTCTGTCAGAAGAACCCGAGTACCTGAGAAAAAGCAATGATAGCCGTGTTTCCATCCAATTTTAATGCAAATTTTGTTAGAAAAAAAGAATCAGACATGTTTTCATCAACTGGCTTGGAGCAAATCAACCAGGCTACACAAAGTGTACTTCTGTCAGACGTTGACGTTACGTATGATTGTAAACAGGAAGTAAAGTCTCAAACTCACAAGGACACATCTCAGGACAATGGAGAGAAGTTATCAGGAATGTGTTGCTACTCTTGAGAAAGTTGTACTTATTCTGTCATATCAACTAGTTTTGGCGATGTTCCATGCTGTCTGGAGACGTAGAGAAAGAAACGCAATTCTATTCACGTTATGGGAGTATCCAGAAAGACACCGACAGCGGGAGGAGGGTCCAGCTGCAGCCGCTACAAGTATTGGACAGCAGGAACAGTTGATTGAGGTAAATGTTTGCTACATCATAACTTATTCTGCAAATGTGTTTCCATCTCCTTTTTTGCGTGAACTCTTTTTCAGAAAATCCAAAAACCACCTCAAGCCAGTGTAAAAGCTTTTTTTTTTGCGAAACTGAGGAAGTTTTTTGCAAATTTTGCCATTTCCAGACACCTTTTCTAATGCGATACTTCAAAATGCACAAAAAAACGTTGATGGAAACACGGGTTTTGTGATTATATAAACATGCAAAGCAAAAGGCCACAGAAGGGTTTGGACCTGCAACTTTCCTAAGAGGCAACAGCTCTAACAACTGGGCTGCCCTGTTCAGATATGGATCAGGTACAATTAGACACTGAATTCAGGTGTCAGACGAGCAGGAAGTTAAAGAAAATGATTGAAGCTTCCTAAATAACACAAGTCAAGCATAAAACAGGGACTTTACGAAGCTAATGAGTAAAAGGAAACTAAAACACACAAAAATAAACAAAATACAAGGAACGTCCTCTCTGAAAAACAAACCAAAATAAAAAAACAGCCCATGACAATAAAATCACTTATAGTTTTATTTACTTCTTTGTTTAGATGAACTATTTGAGAACAGAACTCTTATCTTATTAGATGTGATTAAATGAAAAACGTAGCACCGCGCTCAAATGTCTACACTTGTTTACAACATTTATCTTGTACGCAAACATGCATTCCAGCTTCCCGAATGTGCCGCAGAAGTACTACTAACAGTTAATTTCAGACCAAATCAGAAGCTACGGCTGCTCTCAGTGTGACAGCTGAAGTTGCTTTTAATTAAAGCTGTTTCGGCTGTGTTGTTCAGTTGAGCTTATCAGCCATCCATCGTCTGGCTGACAGGAGTTGAGCAGCAGCGAGGAGCTTCGGAGGTGTCAAGTTTCTGCAAATGTGATGCCACTCTATTGTCTGTAAGTGGCTCCTGTTTATCTCTGCTTGGCATGCCAAGATATCCACTACTGGATCGTAAATCCACCTGAGATAGGACACGGCTCCATGAAACTACAAAAACAGCTTAATGGAGCTACAGCAGGGGTCACACCCTTGCAGTCCCTATATAAAAGGATGTAAAAGAGAAATGAAGGAGAGAAGTTATTATTAAGTCAACCCCTCCAGAGGACAGGCAAGGCACATGGGAGTGGATCCAACAGTGTTCTGATGCCAACTTTAGCAGCATTTGCAATCCAATCAGTTTAAAAGTGATGGTAATTGGAACCGTGTTGCATCGCAAAAAACTGTATTCTAATTTGAGAAAGACAGAAGTCACATGATGTATTTTCATTTGTCTGACTCTTACACTCACAACAGCAGAAGAAACACTCCTATTGGAAGTTTGGCAACAGCACAAGCACAATGAGTTACTGCTTCCTAAAAGTATTCATAACTGCCCGAGTCAAGGAGGATACCATTAGGCAGGGAGAGGGCGAAATGAGCTCATGTCCTTCAAAACCCTCTCCACAAAAAGAGCAAACATTAAAACGACTGAGCTTGGCTGCTTGTTTGATGTGTTGCGTCAGAAATAAAAGAGGACGACTGACTTTGTGAACCTCTTCGAAAAAAACGTTCCTCCTCAGCTTTGGGAAGAAGCGTAGCTCGTCTGAACACGGTCTGGAACGGGTTGTGGCTGGCAATCATTCTGCCACGCTGAGGCCAAGTTGGGCTTCGGGGATTAGACGATAAATATGGCAACGTTTTCTTACCACTGGTGAAAAAAACGTGTGGCTGAATGTGGTGGGACCGGGAAGCATCAGATCTGGATCTGGAGATAACTGAGGTCATCGTAAAGATAAAAATCTCTGGATGCCCACACGTCTATCCAGCTAAACAGGACAAAAATATGAGCAACTTATCTTTGTCCGGGAGGGAATGAAGAGATCAACCACTGATTGGATCCTCACCACTTTGGGCCAACTCCCCTCCAAACACGCCCATCCAACTTCAATGCACCCTTCTCCTTGTCACCAAGCAACTGTTGCTCTCGTCACATGGAGCTGAGCTTTCTTGTGGTTTTATCATAAGCTCATGATGGGAAACAGAACCACCACCGCATGAAAGACATAAAAAAAGAGGAGGGGTGGGGGGGATCCTCCAATAAAATACTCACAGATCTACAAATAGAAAAAGTCCGGGAATAAGAGGAGGAGGACTCACCCTCGACCAGACTACAGCACCGCCCCAGCAATGAGAAAAACAAGAAAAAAAGCAGCCGAGGATCCCTGGAAGACAGCTAATCGCCCTGTTATTATATTTGTTGGGATTTGTAGCTAATGACTTCCACATTGCAACTGCCAGTGTTCTTGATGCTTCGAGAAAAAAAAAAAAGACACAAGAAACAAGGAGGCTGCTGGGATTTGGTTACGTGATCTAAAAAAACAAGCAAGTTTGCAAACAACTTGTTTTTGTTAAACACGTTGTCGAGTCCAATAAGTGCCAGAGCACTTATCTGTTGTGTTTGCTACGAGGAATGAAAAGCAGCAATAATTACAGGCGACTGCTTCCTCACAGAGGCCCGACCTAAAGAGCTTCCTTCCATCTTTATTATACGCTTTGGGCTTTGGGAATAACACAACAGGCTTTGTGCACGAGCAATATTTCCACTCTAATAAAATTACACAAAATGGATGTGAGCATGTGCAACATTATGCACAAAAACTAATTTGTGCAGGCACAAAGCTGCACACGGGGCACTCGCAAGGTCTCAAAGCCCTTCCAAAATCTACAAACAAAGTTGACAGAAGTGGCAGATTAATCATGCACAATCTGCTCTCTTCCTCTCCGCAGCGCACTGGTAGCCATTACTGTTGTGGTGCTCATTAATGTCGGTGTAGTAAGAACAGAGGCCAGGGCCGGGCCGAGCCAAGCCAGATGTAGTGGGTTACAGAGTTCTTTTCTGGGGGGGACACAGCTGGCTGTAACACAAGTCTGGTTCCCCTTTCCCTCAGCAGTATCCATTTCCACATCAAAACCACATCAGATGAGGAAAGAATGCCGTATCACCCAGGTTTCACAGATAGTCACACATCCAGTGAAGCACATTTAATGAAGTTGCTGGAGGGGGGTTCTCAGAGGAGGAGGGCTAATGCGCCACACCTCACATCCTTTCTTGTAAGGTCTTCTCTTCAGGAGGATTTATCGAAGCGTCATCGTGCAAGGTCAATGAAAGTGCAAAGAGAAGAAACACGGGCGTCTCCGAAAACTTGCTTAAACCTGCAAACCGTCAAGGTTCTTCCTCCTCATTTCATGTTTTTTTGTCACATAGGTTGTCACCCGAGGTTAAACCAAGACCTCATTCGGTCCAGAAATAACCTCCATCACCACGATTCTTCCTGCAGAAACCCTCAGCTGCACCACCCTCTGAGTTCCCTGCCACAGTAGCCACAGACCCACACTGAACCCTGCCAAAGTTGCAGGGCAGCACCTATAAAACGCGGCCCCATCTTGATTTTCTGCAGCCCCTATTATTTAGTTTGGTAATGGAAAGAGTTTAATCTGCCGGAGTCAATGGTGGGTGAAAACCACCGCCAAAGTCCCCTCTGCTTTAAGCTGCTTTTACAGAAATAGAAGACCATTTTTTTTTCTTTTGGACTTGCTGCTTCTACAGTCTCAGATGATCATGTAAAATAAATGAAACAAACATCCTGCCGTCGCCATGATTCTATCAGATAAATCAGCAGAGGGTTGACTGCTGGCTCTGAGATGAAGTGTTTGTTTGAGCTGCAGACTCTGACAGTAACATAAAACACATTAAAAGGCTTACTGACACCCTTCAGAGATAAAGCTGCTGGCATATTATCGACATATCAGACACCTGTTGACCAACCCGACATGAGGGTGGAAGAGACGACGTTAGGTCTGTCGCGATAAGCAATAAATCGAATATTTGTACGATAAAGAGGAGGCGGGAAGCGATTTTACAGCTTCAGCAGCTGTTGTTTCCGGTCCCGATCAGTCTGTACAGGTTTCCCACAGCTTAAGGCAAGTTAAGTTTAAAACGTTTTTAATGCCACCTAAAATGAAATTTAAGACCAACTTCACAATAAACACGAATGAAAAAAAACAGTTAGCAAAAATTTCACCCAAATGTTTATTTTAACACAAAATAACTAGATGTGAGAGGCATTTGGTAAACAATTTAAAAAATAAAATAATGTTACCAATTATTTTAATTATTTGAGACAAATTACAATCATACTACTTACAATGTGTTAACATTTTTAAGACCTCTGAAAGATTGATTTAATACATTTTAAGGCTAGTTAAGGCCTTTTTGATGATAGATTGATGATTTTAATGCCTTTTTTTAAGTACATACATATTATAAACTTCGTATCGTATTAGTTTCAATCAGACGATATCGATATCCAATAATATTATTGGTGTTATGGCCAATAACCAATATTTAGCATCACTATTAATACCATGACACTATCATCGAACAGATAGCACTCAACCAACTATTTCCCTCCCAAAACAGAAACATAAAGTTAAAAAGTGGGAAATAAATATCGGACGTTAACATCAGCCCAGTTTTACTTATCGGACCGATACGAAATTCTAAAAAATGACCAATATCGGCTAATGCTGATGTTTACGAGCTGTGATTAAACTGATTTATCAATGCGCACGCTGTCTTGGATGATCCATGTCACGGGTCATCTTAAAACAGAATGTGCCTTATTGTGAAAACATTTCAACATTTTTCATCAGAATTCTTTGTATTGGGATCTGGTCACTGGTAGGGAAGGTCCTCCCAACCCTTGGGACCTCTTGCCATTGAGGTGTAGCCAGACCCAGAAGAAAATGGATAAAATGTGTTGGATTGTTTCGATTGTTGGCCAAAATATCCTGGGACTGAATAAAGGTCTATATTTTGGTCCAGTTGAAGATATTTGTATGGCTTTTTAATAGCATATAAATGATCAAGTCTAAATCTGAATTTGTTTCTTTGTTTCTTGCAAAAAGGTTCAAAACTTTACAAAAATATGTATATTACACAAGCTTCTTTGTTTCTAACTCTTGTTTTCTTTTCCTAAGGCGACATACGTCCAAATGACAAATGACACACAGTAGAACAAACGGATAATCTCCTGCAACACATGCCACTGAACCTGCTCTAAACCAGCTTTGACATACAAAATAAACAAAAAAAAAAAAACTTGCGCAGCCGGATAAAAGCTGGGACTGTACGTGAAGATGTAAAGAAGAAGAGTTTGAAAGTTCAGGGCTTTCCAGTGAGAACAATTTAAGTGTCTGAGATCAGTCTGTTTCAAACTGCAAATTAGAGAACAGCTTTGAAACTGAAGCAAGAAATATGAAAGAGGGAACCAAATTAAACAGAAGAGAGGAGAAGAAAACAGAGGCAAACACAGAGGGAGTCAGGGTGGGACAAAGACTGGTTTTATGACACCGCAGATTGTTAACTCAGGCTCTAATTTTCTCCCTCTCATACACAGCTCCACTGAAGTCGACGCTTTATCCCGCATTTCCCCATATTATCGACAGGGGTAACGGAGCCCAGACTTGTAAAATTAACAGACCCCCATTGCCAGGGGTCTGAGTTCTGAAGACACGGACCTCATTCCAGAGGAGCTCTGTGGCGCAGCTGCACGCCGGGGCCCTTTAGCAGCAAACAAGCAACTGATGCAGGACTTGAGAGAGCGAAAATATGTCGCGCTAATGTGAGTCTTCTGTGCAGAGAACAACACATCCCCATATGGGTTCCTCATTGCCTTTGATAACCAGGAGCTCGTGATCCAAACCATGATGGCCACCTCTTACTAATGGCCCAGTCTGCCTCACATGGGGGTGTTTCAAGGTTACTCTTCTTTTTTTTTATTGCTTTGTTTTGCCTGCAAGTAAAATGATCTCTCAGTCAGCTTTATTATGTCAGATTCTTAGATAAACACACGCAGTGACAAAATACGCATTAATACACACACACACACACACACACACACCCCCACACACACACACACACACACACGTCTTTACCCACATCATTCCAGCGCCGCTCCTCCACCCTCCCCACCACATGCCCATATACTTCCCCCCACACTTACAGGAAGAATGAAAGGGAGCAATTTTCATCAGTGGAGCAGCCGCAGTATTTTTAAGATGGATCCGATGTGGAGGGAAGGAAGGTCACACACACACACACACACACACACACAGGCTCCTTTGTTTCCTCGGCGGTGAGGCCAGTGTCGCTGCGGTGATGCCATTCTCACCCACTCATCGGTGTAACTGTGGATGTCGCCCACTGCGGGTGTGTGTGAGAGCGCACATGTCTGTCAGTTCCTTAAAACTCCAGGCTTTTTAAAAAAAAAGCAGTAATCAATTTGTGGTCACGTTCTTGTAAACAGCGCAGCCAGGAAGGCTTTTTGGCTCACCTCTTGTCTGTTCTCTGTAATTCCATGTACGCGAACACGGTGATTCGCCTCAGATTTATGACCTCTGCCCTTCAGCTTAGGTAGAAACTCAGATACGTCACAAACCAACAGAACCGGAGCACGAAAGATTAAAAGAAAAGTTTAAACACACCTGTTTTATATTGTCCTGTTTGTGCTCAGGTTTGCTGCTATCTGAAGAATGTAAATTATACGTGGTGTATTTCTAACGCAAGGGGCTGTGTGAGACCTCTTATAACCCACCTACCACCCCCAAAAAAAAAAAAAAAAAAATCACCCACCAACCCATTAAACATGCAGCTCTCAGCAGGCCTGTGTGATTACAGGGTGCAGGAAAGATGAAGCAGGATAAATAAAGGTCTCAGGTTCTGAGCAGCAGGATGGATGTGACCTTCCCTTGCTAAACGCAAAAACCCAATCAAAACAAACAAACCAGAAAAAAAAAAAAAAACTTCATCTACACCGCGGCTTCATCAAAGCTCAGATCACTTTTCTGTTTACTTTAAAAGACATCGTTATTAAAACAGATGGCTTATCTCGTCTCAGAGTGAACAACGTCAAAACCGTGACAATCAGTTCGAGCTGCAGCTGCTTCAAAGCAGCAGGAGACAATTTAAGGATATGATCATGAGTGTTTTTCCCACTGTTTTTGAGGAAATGAGAATCGCATCTGTTAAATGCCCAATTCTTGTGTTCTTCCTTTTTCTTTTTTAGGCCCCACACAACTTTTGTTTGTCCCGCTGTTTGGATGGGTCATTTCCTGCTGGGAGCTTTCTCCTAGCGCTCCTGTACGACACTGAAATAGCATTCGGAGGTTCGGTGGATCAGAGAGGAGGATGGAAGCTCGACATTGTTTCAACCACAGTTTAAGGAGATCAAAGATCTTTTAATGTTTTATCAAATCACAAAAACTATGCGGGAAACAGGGAACAAAGTCTTTCCTTGTTTAAGGGTGTTTTAAAATGATTTTTACTGTGAGTCGATCCATTTTTCTTCCGTTTGTTTTTGGGCATGTCACTAGTTCTTCATTTTTTGTGCTTTTTTCACAAATTATTTTTACCTTTTGTTCTGATTCCGCTAATTTAACTTATTTGTACTAATTTCAGCTCTCTTTACCACTTTTTTTTTTTGCTAATTTTAGCTTTTTCAGCTATCATCGTGGTCCTTTCAGCTATTCTTTAGCTAATTTGAACTGTTTTATGCTTCTTTCAGCTATTTCTTTGTATATTCTTTGTTGTTTTCTTTCAGCTGCTTTCTGGTAATCCCAGCTGTCTTCTAATATTTTAGCTACTTTTTATCTATTTTTAAATAATTTTAGCTTTAGTTCAGCTAAATTCACCTTTTTGTGATAATTTTCACTTCTTGATTCTGCTTCTTTGTACTAATTTCAGCACTCTCTAGCTCTTTTATTGCTAATTTTAGCTTTTTTCAGCTACCATCCTGCTCGTCCTGATGCATCTCAGTAATCCAGGTAAAAAATATGTAGGTCCTCTGGACGGGTTCTTCTTTAATGAAACGTTTCGTCTCCTCTTCAGTCTGTATCATCCTGCTCCTTTCAGCTATTCTTCAGCTAATTTCAACTGTCTTATGCTGCTTTTAGTTTCTTTCAGTCATTTTATTCTTTGTTGAGCTTCTTTCAGCTGCTTTCTGGTAACTCCAGCTGTCTGCAGTTTTAGCTACTTTATCTATTTTCAGCTAATTTTAGCTTAATTCAGCTAAATTCACTCTTTTGTGATAATTTCTGCTTACTGTCTAATTCAGCAAATGTGCTGTTTATTTGTGATAATTTGCTTTTTTAGCTACTTTTGACCTTCAAATTGCAACTTTCTCAAACTCTTTTCCTTGTTTTTCAGCTAATTTTTCTTTCTGCCAATTTTAACTCCTTTCTGTAACATTTAGCTTCTTTTTGCTATTTTAAGCTTTGTGACTTCAGCAACTTTTAGCAAAAATTTTTTAATAACAATAAGAATTCACGCTGCATTTCTGAAAGAAATGATAATTGTATAGTTTGACTTTACATATTGAGTTTATATTTGTTCATTTTCATTATTGTGCAACATCGTGTTGAATCATGTTTGTATTGTGCAACACTTTCACTGACTTATTGTTGGATTTTTGGTGAACAGTTTGGGACAGCACTCAGTCTGAAATAAATTTCTGTAAGAAAACAATATATGATGTATTATTGTACCAGAATGTATTGTATCATATTGTACTGTACTATAATGTTTAGTACTCTATCCTTATTATCTTATCATATCTTAATGTAGATATTTTAACTTGTATTGAATATATCATATTTCATTTAATATCTTTTCATGGTTTAGCAAAGACATGTTCAACATTTTACTAAGGTTTTACTTTGCAAATTGTTTAATTCATTCTTAGATTGTCTAATATTTTCTTAGTTTGTGTTTTCCAATAGGAAAATGTCAGATTAAATTGTGAAACCAATGCACAAATAGTGTTTATTATCGCACAAATTATTTTAGAACAGTGACTTTTACTTAAGTTTAGTTTACTTATGACTTCCTGCTACAATAACCAGAAACAGTTAATTAGTTCTTGAGAACCTTTTATAACAGACTTTTAAGAACCAACTTGTTATTTAAAAGTGACTTTTATTTACGGATATAAAACTGTGTAGATTTTCTCAAACAAGTATTCAGTAAGGTTGTGGATGCCGAGGCTTTTTCTCAGTAACTGCTCTCCTCTGAAAATCAACAAGCCGGGTCATAAAACTGGTCTTCAGCTGAGGGTTGGGGTCAGGCTGGTGAATAAATGAACTTAAAGCAGACAAACTGAAAGTCATTTATGCTTCAGGCAGTGCACAGAATTACTGTTGATAAACTGAAGAGGGGGGTTAACTCAAGGGAGGTAAACATCAACAAAAAAATGGTCATAATGTATATCAAATACTGAGGTTTCAGCAACTTTTACTTCTTGTTTGCATTGATGGATAAACAGGCTCCATGTGTGCAGCACAAACATGCCTCCATCTGCATTCAATGAATCTCCAGCGCGCTTGTTTGGAGAGTGTGGTAAACACACAGGAGAAAAGGCCCCAGTGGGTTTGTTTTGTCTGTCTTTGTAAACTATGAATGCAGGCATCGCTCTGTTTCCTTTCGCTCTTTACTGTGTTTACATTGATTTTTCGACTTTTCAAACTCGCATTCGTGGCGAGGAGAATCGTTTTGACTAATTCTCGGAAATTCTTGGAGCTCTGACTCACTTTTTGAGCGATGGTTGGTTTTAAAAATCATTCATCCCTCCCCCCCACCCCTCTTCACGGTCTTTTATAAATTTGTGGACAGATTCTTGCCCCCCTCCCGCCCAAAACATATTCAAATGTTTCCCACGTAACTATCCTGCCTGACCTGGTCAGAGCGTTAACGTACGGAACAACAAAAGGCTGTCAGATAAACCGCAGCTGAGAGCACTTTTCCGAACACTATACCAACAGCACAATGAGCTGCCAAAGAGGGGGCCGCAGAGTTCAACACCCCCCCAATTTAAAAAGCTACGTCCCTGGTTCCTGATCCTGACTGTGAAAGCGATCGGTTTTCATTGGGGCTTGTGTGGCTGTGGGAAGAGCAGCCGAACTGGGAACCAGATGGCTCTCCTAAAAGACGGGGGGCATCTTACGAAGGATCCATCTGTGGATTTTGTTTCATGGCACCGGCAGAGTGTGACCGCCGCTCAGTTGGTGTGGGTTGTGGGTTGTTGTGGCCCATTTTGTATTCACCTTAGAGGCAGGACAGACAACTTAATCAGCCCCCCCTTACAACTTGGGTTACATCCCTTTTGACTCGAAGCCTCTATCAAAGGATCACACAAAGCAATGATCTGACTGGTTCCACGGCTTCAGGGACAACGGCTGTTTGTGAAAACTATTGACTGAAATGTTCCTCTGCACAGTTTAAAGCAGGGGTGTCCAAAGTTGGTCCTCAAGGGCCGGTGTCCTGCATGTTTTATGTGCTGCCCTGGTTCAACACAGCTGAACCTAAGGAGTGTTTAATTAGTAGGCCTCTGCAGACCTTGATGATGAACTGAGGAGGTAAATCATCTGTTTGAATCAACTGTGTTGAAGCAGGGACAAATCTAAAACTTGCAGGAGACCAGCCCTTGAGGACCGGAGTTGGACACGCCTGGTTTAAAGCATCAATTTAATAAATGTTTATTTCCACACTTTGGGGCAGCCTGGCCCTTCCTACACCATCCCGCAACATTTTTACAGCACACGCGTCTTAGCTTAGCTTCCTTCACGGAGCTACGTCACAACCAAACGTTAGCGATTGGGTAAATCAGATCCAATTGTTTTAAATTTCAACAGAGGCCACGCCTCCAGCATGAAATCACTTCTCAATAGACCTTTTGCATGATGACGTCACGACGCATGCGCGTACACAATTTTCGCGCATTTTCAGGAAGTGGGGGGTCAGCCGCTGAACGAGTAGAGTGTTTACATTACTTCCAACGGTAGCTAT
>JARVJO010000394.1:2032286-2045359 GCA_031762555.1 Cynodonichthys magdalenae | reverse complement strand
CCGCTCCACACACACACACACACACCTGTGCGGGCCCCTGAGCTTACCTGTGTTCAAAGCAGAGATAAAAGCTGATGCTCAGCCACCTGCGTTTAACCAGCAGCCTCTGAAGCTCCACGACCCCCCCCTCCCTCCTCTGACAAGCAGCAGTCATCCATCTTTCTCAGCCTTCCAGGTCTCTAATTAGGCAGCGGGTGGGTGACACCCCCTGGAATGTTTATTGTAACAACGTTCGGCTTTATCTCCTTTAGAAGAGAAAAGAAAAAAATGATAAAACAGATGTAGAAAGAGGGCGGAGCTAGTGTATTATAACTGATTTATCACAAATTGTCATACATCAAATAAGGATTAAATATATTGTTTTAAAGTAAAAGCATGTAATGTTCCTCCAGAGATAACTTTAAGGTCAAGATGATCTCATAACTTGATGAAGTGTGCAGAATTAAAAAATCATGCAACATTAACTGTTTTCGTAAGCTGTGTTGCCCCTAAAAAAGCCTCGGTCAAGCCTTTTTGCTTTAGGTTTAATTTACTGCTCCTCTGCAGGAACGGTTTATTTTCTCAACATAATAATCCTTTGAGAAGTCCTTCTGGACGGGATGATCTCACCCTGAAACGTTTGGACCTTCGGCTCGGTTTGTTTGTCCAGAAACATGAAGGAGAACTGGAACCCGCCCGTCGTTTTCAGCCGCAGCCCAGCCAGACGTTCACGTTACTCTCAGCTTGTTCATCAGCCTCAAAACACACGGAGGGGCCTCAGAAAGTTTATACCCAACACAAAAAAACCCGTACTATTCCTCACAAACCACAGAGTCCTGTGCAAGCAATCAGTTCTATTTGAGAAAATCCTGTAAAAGTGACTGAGCTTTCTGGCAACTTGATCCAGTTTCTTTTGGAGGAGGAGCAGAGGTTCTCAAGAACAGAGATATATTTAAAAAAATATATGGATTTTAAAACGTTTCATACAAAAATATCGCTGGTAAAACTCAAATTATAGACTCAAAGCAGTAAAACTTGAACATAAAGGTAACCAATAGCTTCTGATTTAGCAGTTATATTGTTAATATGGAGACATTCTGAACGTAAGACTTATCTACTTGTAGCCATTTCCCTGCTTATAACCATGTTGTTACTTAGTTATTAAATGGAGACGACTCTCAGCTACTACCAAACCAAACTTTAACTCATTATCTGCAATGTTGACTGAGATATATTGTGTTTGTTAAGATTAATTAACTGTCGGCCATCCGTTTTTTGCACTTTTGAGAATTTTATTAATATCTTTCCATTTGTTCAGGAGATATTTTGATAGCATGTCTTTACTGGCAGGAGGAGATAAAACCACAGAGCCCATCTTGTTTTGTTTTTGATAAAACTAAAATCCAGAGGATTGGCAGTGATTACCACCATCGTGTCCCCGCTGCACCGGCCGCCTGTGGGACTCATTCTGAGGTGGATCTTTGTTGTGGTCTGATGACGACAGCACATCTGATTCACAGCACGGCAAAATGAAAACCCACAACATCTCACATCTGCTCGGGCCACAGCACGGGTCTGACTGACACTTGATCAAAAACCCAAACCATCCGGGTCCAGTCTTTCCATGTGGAAGTGGTGCGTTTTTATGAAGTCTTCAAAGAACTGCAAAGTTACGCTCGGTTAGCCTCAATTCAAATGCTTTTTTTTTTTTTTTAACACAAACAACTCCAAGAGTTTAGTTTTTCTGGATTACACTTTTTTTTTCCTCCTCCCAAGTTAAACCCGACAACCTCCCAAACATCCTGTGATCAATTTCTCTTTTCATTTTATCCACTCGAGGGACGCAGCGAGCGAACCACAATCCACCATGCGTATAATGTAAACTGCTGATGAGAACCACGCTGGCCCCACTGAGCCATAGGGTGACACTGTTTACACGACTTCAACACAAAGGAGATGACAGAAATCTTGACGTCATCTTTAATGCCAGCAGCCAATCACTCTGCGGTCGAGCAAAAACTCACTTCAGTGGTGTCAGCTTGACTTCAAGCCACAGAATCCAATGAGAAATGGACGTGTGCCAGTTCATACTCCACATTATAAATGAGTTTCTGATAGTCGATTGGAACATCTCACAGCATCTTCGACTTGATTTAAATCACAAATAATCAGG
Source organism: Cynodonichthys magdalenae (assembly GCA_031762555.1). Classification (NCBI taxonomy): domain Eukaryota; kingdom Metazoa; phylum Chordata; class Actinopteri; order Cyprinodontiformes; family Rivulidae; genus Cynodonichthys; species Cynodonichthys magdalenae. The sequence continues at coordinate 2,043,207 of JARVJO010000394.1, read as the reverse complement.
AGAATCTTCAACTTCCTTCAGAAAGCAGGATTATTTCTCTGCTATGCAAAGTGAGCCTGAAGAAAAAATGTGTAAATTTTCTGTTTCAAACCAACTGGATGAAGAACAAGGTTAGTTTAAGATCTTTAAAGTGTTGCAGGTTTATGTTAGTGTCAACTTGTACACTCATAAAAGTAGTCCTGAGTCAATGTCAGTCAAAACATGAGAAAATAGAAATAGTAGAGCCAATGTTTCACATATAACCAGCTAAACCTCTTAATGTCTAACATTCTGACCTAAAGTCGATCATATTTTTGATTTTAACACAGACCACTGCACTTAAAGGACCTGTGACATAAAATTTCTGTCATAAATTCAAATGCATTCTTGGAGAGAAAGCACTGAAAGCATGCTGCAAAACAAAATTCATGCTGCTGAGATGAACAGTTTTTGAGATATTTGCATGTAAAGCACCAGGAAGTGATGTCAAAGGGGAATATCTGCATGTGAACATAGTGTTGCTACAATGGCCGACAGCACAGACTGTAGAGAAGAATTAGATGTTTCTTTATATTTATTAGAGTCACTATCAGGGAGATGAAGTGTCAGAGTTCAGATAATATTGTTTCAATAAAAAACAGAGTTCCTTTCCTTAAAGAGTTCCCCTTTGATGTCACTTCCTGTTTCACATTTTTGTGAAACAGGAAGTCTATGTGACAAAACAGGTTAAATCATGTGTATTATGTCAAGTTTTTTAAATATAAAGATGTTTTATTTGACTTCTTGTATTTAAAGGATATCCACACCACAGGACTGTTAGAGTCTGAGTAAATAGGAAAAAAAGGTTTGTTTTACAGTGAACCCCTGCAAAATCACGGTTCACCATTTGCAGACTCAGTCCTTCACAGAGTTTCCATGAAAACCAGTAATTTGCAGAAAACCCCACTTTTTCACAGAAACCAGTACAGTAAACACACTGTATGTACGGTATGGAACTTTTTTTTGTCAGTTTTCATGCTGAATTATTAACAAAAATATAATTTTGTAACATTAAAGTAAATTCACTTCTATATAAAAATAAATATGGAACGGTCCAGTACATGACGTGTGTCCTGTGCTCACAGTCCACCCAGAGCGCAGCATTTACGCTATCTGTTTACAATGCTGCTACAGTGTTAGCCGCTAATAGCTTAGCTCTCGTCGGTTAATAAACATCATTTTGGTGAGTAATCTAACATTTTACTGTATTTTCATAGAACTAACTTTAATGTATGCTGTGTATGGTACATATTGGGAGCAAATTTGGGGTTTAAGCTTTTAAAATGAGCATTTATAGAACTTTTTTGCACCGCCTCCATAATTGAATTTATTCCGCAATTCGCAGGTTCTCTAAGAACGTAACCTCCGTGAAAAGCTGGGGTTCTTTGTATTTTGAAAAACTGCTAAATGACTAAGAAACATGTTTTATAAAGTAATTTTCAACAACAAAAAAAAACTGTTTAATCAATTGGACTTTTAAGACAATTGTAAAAACAATTTAATGTGGAAGAATCTCCTGTTTTTTAGTCAGCGACATTGAATAACTGGAGATTGTTTCAAAGTCAGAGCCAAACAGTGCATTTAATAAAGTAACTAATGCATTAAAATTTCACCTTTACTAATTGTATCAATTAGCTTTGTTCCTTACAGCTATAGCTAATTATTCTGCCCTTGTTATTGTAAAGAATCTTCTCTGAGACACATTCATGTTTGGAATGCTAATACCTGAGAGAATTTAAATGTTGATCAGAGTCTCTAAATCACTTCAATTCAGATGCAAATCTCCTCATAAAGAATAAAAAGTGACGAATCGTGTTTGAAATATAAAATAACCAGACAGCCCCGTCAGGTTTGTATCCCCTCAGCCGGTGCAGATCTGAGTCAGGACTGAGACATGAATACTTATAAGATCTTTGACCTTGTGTGTTCAGAACAATGATTCACGGCAGCAAGAATCCATAATGAGACATGGAGGAGAAAAAAGAAAAGGACCTTCAATGAGCAACAGAGACGCAACAAGCGAGCTCGTCTAGACGGTAAACAAAATGTGCCTCCGGGTCGAAGAATGTGGGCAAACTAGATACAAAGCTGAGCGACGAACAGGACAAGAACATGAGAATAAAAAGTAACATATCGATTGAACTCAGTGACATAACGCAGCTCCTTGAGCAACAAATAAAAACAATAAAACCCAGAAAACGAGCTTTAGGATCGTCTCAATTAAGACACGAACGTTTGTAAAAACCCGATGCAGACAAGTCTGGACAAGAATCAGCTGGTTCGGTTTCATTCAGGCTGGATGTTTTCTGCACACAGACACAGTGATCCTCCACGTACGCAGAAAAACACTTTTAATTCTTCTTTTATCGTATGTTGTGCACGGTTTAACTGAGCGTGATAAGGAGGGAGAAAGCCAAACGGAGCGTGAAGGGCTACGTGCCGTTTGAAGTCGCCTTTCTTCTGGAGTCTGAGCCGTGGCAGAGCGCTGCTGGTTAAAGCAGATCATTAAGCGTAATGGTTGCCGAGGATTGCAGAGATTTATCTTTAATGGCAAGAACAAAGTTGGGAGATGATCTGGGGGGATTCTGGAGCTGGATTTGATGGGAATTCCCAAGCCTGCTGGAACAGTTTACAGTGAAAAACATTTTGATCTGCGATAACAGACAGGTGCCATCATAAATCTGAAGGCAGGGAATTACTGACTCTGCTTCACGTACCGAGACGCAAACTATGTGGGGATAAACGTATATATTCACTGATTATATGTAGGGACTAAAGCAAATGCCAGAATTTAATCCGACTGACACGTCAACATGATTGACTTTGAAATATATATTTTATATTTAGAATAGTTTCCTCAACAGCCTGACCTTACTGTAAGAGTTAAACCTGCAAAAAGTAGAGCCACAACACCAGTTCCTTTGTTTTTACTGCACATTGGAAGCATCCGGGTTTGACTTTAAAAGATAAAAACAAGACAAGATTTAAATTCCAGCTTTTATTTTCAGGCATTTACATCCAGATCTGATGCACAACTATAAAAGATAACATTGTTTTTTCAAATATATCACTTTAAAAGAGCAAAACATAACACAAACTTTAAAAAAAATTATTAAACTGAAATATATTTAGATCAGGGTTATTCAACTAAATCTCTCGGGGGTCGGGTTTAATCAAAGGCTACAGCTTGGGGGACTGACATCTACCCCCCCCCCACATCCCCACCATCCCCCCAGTAATGGTTGGCGAAACACTGCAGCATGTAACTAAACAAGTATTATCTTTTACTTTTTAATTTTATTTTGTTGAATTCAAATAAATTTTAAATTTACAAATGATTTTAAATCTATTTATTTATTTGTCAAAAATTTTTATTTTTCTTGCAGGGGGCCCTCATTAGCATGCCAAATGGAAGCCACCAGTTGAATAACCCCGATTTAGATGAAAATCCATACAGAACATATAACACCTACTTATTCTTTGAATTTTTTAACCTTTATCTCACTTTGAGTGCAGGCTGTCTCAAACATTGGCTGTTTTTAGGTATTTTTCAGCCTATTTTTACATTTTTCCACTGAACTCGATTTAGAAAAACAAACAGAAATAAACAGTTGGCTGATAAAAAAAGGGTCTAATCGGTGATAAAAAAAAACAAATCTCAACAGTTGCAGAACTTCTTTCAACCTGAGAGAAAACGATAAACAGAAAGAAATAAATCTGGTCGCGCAGAGATGAGCTGAATTTATTCAAACAGAGTTCAGCTTCTGTGCATGAATATCGAGCTGCACATCTTTATTCATGAGAAAATAAGAAGAAAAAGAAGTATACTATGAAAGTAGTTTGTATTCATTTGAGCTGAGAAGCCGGAGTGGAATATATGTGGATTATCACCACTAAAATGATTTCTACGGATGAGACTGAGCTTTGAAAAATATTTCCCCTTTAGGCAAACGAAATGCAAATGCCAACTTTTTTTTTCATTTCTTTATTTCACTTTTCTCTGCTTTGCATCCCTCCAAATCAGGAAATCACTTCTGCCGACTTCTTGTGTTTACAAAAAACACAAGTTTCCAAGAGGCTGCGATGAATTTATATTTGGTACATGTCACTCTGCTGGCAGTGGGCCCTTTCACAAGCTTTCCATGCCCCGCCCCCCTCCTGTTTCCACAGTGATTGATTTGCGTTTTAATGGCTTCCTGTGTTGGGCATGGCACATCTGTAGGGGTGGATTGACCTTCTTGGGTCTGTTTTGCTGCGCTTCGCTCCTCTGCGGTGCAGTAAAGTGAAGTATCTGCCTTTTCTGTGGCCTGGGAGAGTGACGTGCTCCATTATAAAAAGAAAACCAACTCCAATGAAAAAAAAAAGAAAAAAAGAAACCCTGGGTTCTGACGGGCGTTGGTTGCTCCGTGGATTACAGCGCCTCGAGGGATGCAGCCGAGCCTCTGATGTTGAGAAGCTAAAAACGGAGAACAAAAGCAGCCGGCCTTGGAGTGATAAACTTATACTGAGGGTTAATGTCAAGAGGCTAGTTCAACTTGAGTCTCTACAGCTGCTGCTGAGGATCAACTTTAGGTTGTAATTTAGTGAATTACAGAATGATTCAGTCTGCTGTAAACGCCAACAGTCACAGCTTTGGTAAAACCAGTGTCTCATCTTGTGATCATTAAGCTTCAAAGTCACAAATCTGCAGCCAGTTACATGATATTTACATGAATAATAAGTCAAAGTAAAGACAATTAAGGAAGTTATTTAGGAGTATAATTAATTAAAGGTAGCTGCTGCTGTATTTTATGGAGGACTGAAACTGACATAATTAGAAATAAAAGCAGAAATATATAAATGGACCAACAAATAAAAAAATAAATACACTTAAAATGCACCAATTAAATTGACCTCATGTTTTAGGATTTGATTGACCTTCATGTTTATTTTTCCAGCAAAATGTCCTCTCACACTAGACAGCTTATGCCAACTTATGAACATTTTAAAGACATTTACATAGAAGTTGGAATTAAAAGAATCATCAGGAAGCTTATTTTTGGCATGAACATGTAATTCAAACAAATTGATCAAATATATAACTTTTATTAGCAATTCAGACATAAAAATGTTTCATAAGTTGGCATAAATTGTCTAGTGTGACACGACCTTTAGTTCCATTAAATTAAAAATTTTACAACAAAATTGACATTTTACTTTTTAAATAAATATATATTTTTCCTTTTACTTGTACATGCATATGTGTCTCTTAAATGTTTATATTTAATTATTTTTTATAATATAAATATTTTTTCCACGTGTTGCTTATACATTTCTCTGTCTCCTGTTTTTACTTTACTTTATGCATTTCTGCCATATTATGCAAATAAGGTGGGTGGAACTTCAGCTCAGCTCATCTCCTATTGGTCAACAGACAGGAAGAAGCAGGATCCATGTGCAGTTCAACTGTGCATAGTGCTGCTGCCTCAGTTTAGCTTAAAGTTTATTTTAAAACAAAGGCAAAGAGGAAAACACTTACCTGTGTCTTTATTTTAAACTAAATTTTAATCTTTAAGCTAAATTGGGGCAGCAGCATGCACAGTAGATCTGCATATGAATCCTGCTTCTTCCTGTCTGTTGACCAATAGGAGAGAAGCTGACCCAAGAAGCTCCGCCCACCTATTTTACATAATGCATAAGGTAAAGTAAAAACAGGAGACATAGAAATGTAAAAAAAACACATGGAAAAAAAAGACTTGTGGGAAAAACTATGAAAAAGAATAAATATAATCATTTAAGAGACACAAAAGCATGTACAAGTAAAAGAAAAAGCAAAAAATATATATTTTTAAAACAGTAAAATGCAAATTATGTGCTAAAATATATAATTTATTGGAACTAAGTTGGAAAAATAAAAATGAAGGTCAATTAAATTCTAAAACATGAGGTAAAGTTTCCTTTTTTAATTTAATTTGTGCATTTTAAATGTATTATTTTATTTATCAATTTATATATTTCTGCTTTTATTTCTAATTATGTCAGTGTCGGTTCTCCATAGTATTTGGGTTAGAATTGCAAAAGGAAAATGTAAAACTTAAACTGCAGCTAGAAGATAAATAAGATTAGCTCACTTTGCTCCAACTGTCTCCCCGGCATTAAACGTTATATCATCAACGACAGAACTTTGGTTTCTGCAAACATCTTAATCCCAGAACCAAATCTATTCCGACCTACGCCTTGAAAATTAGAAGCCGACATCAGAAGGCGCTGCCTAAGCACAAAGTCTCAGCAGGTTAAGGGGCAGAGCGCACCTGTAAGGCTGACATGAAACATAAAAGCTCATCCCAAAAACAAAACCTCAGCCAAAAGACACTTCAGAAGTCTTTCTTCGTAATCCAGTGATGTGAGGCTGATCTGAGATACGGGAAAAGTCCCACGTGAAAAGCAACAGGCTTCCACAGAAATTTGCATTTACTTGTGCTTGAACGTGATTGAACTAATTACGCCGGGTTGTTGAGATGTTAAGCGAGCGTAAACATTGGAGGCTGGAGCAGGTCCCTGCAGAGATGAGAGGAAAAAAAACTACTTTTATCCAAATGCAATTAATCAGCATCTGACTCTGCAAACAGACAGCAGCTTGCTCCACTGCTTCTCTGGTAAGAAGCTGACTGACGGACGAAAGCAGGAAAATTAGCACTCAGTTTGGAGATTAGATGGTGACTGAGTCAGATATTAGTGGGAGGGTGAGGGTGTTCGTTTCATTGCTTGGTAACAGCTGAAGATTGTGCACAGCAAAAAGAAAAAAATGATTGATTTATGTAAAAAAAAAGTCTTGTTGATTTACGACACTGCAGAACAGTCGATGCATGCAGGAGCGAGTAATGAGTGTAGCATTGCACAACAGCAAGTTGGGAAACCGAGTTCACGTGTTTCCAAAACTTCAAATCCTCCCATGTGCAACGAGGCCAGGTAATTTCAATTAGTTTTCAACTAGGAACACTCGTTTTCCCCCTCAGAGCTGGACCCCCACCAATCACTCCCAGAGATCGGCCGCAAGAGAACCTGTCACTCCGTTTCCTCGTAGCCCTCCGAGGGCTTTGTTTTAAAGATGGAACAGTGAGTCAGGATTAAAGCAGAAGACAGGACCGCAGGGGACTGAGGGATGATATGATGATGCATGTTGCTCTAGATGAGGAGTGTCAAACTTGAGGCCCGCAGGCCAAATGTGGCCCTCCACAGTATTTTACGGACCCCGAGAGCGTCAAAGAGGTTTTATTGTCTGTTTTAAGTGGTCGCTGCAAACTCTTGCATTGTTTGTTTCCACACCTCCTGTTTTTAGCTGTAGATTGTTGATCCACCTTTGTAGTCTTTTTTTCTGACACAATATTTTCAGACAGTGGTGGGCAGCACTAATCTAAATATCAGTTGCACTAACCCTAAAGCACTAACTCAAATATTTAGGTCCCATAGTTCTAAAGCAGTGAAAAATTTAGCAAAAGCTTATTCTAAAGCACTAATATAACCAAGTTGATGCATGAAACATTCTTCAGAGTCAACTGTGTGCAGAATGTGTCACTTAGTGCCCTTAGCGGGCCAAATGGGAGTCACTCACAGGCCACATTTGGCCCGTGGGCCTTGGGTTTGACACATGTGACCTTGTAGATAAGTGACATGCACGAACAAAATGTATGAACTTTTACCCTCAACTGTGAACAATAATGTTGATCAATAACATTTAAAGACCTCAGTTAGTGCTTCTAAATTTAGCCCGTAAATTTAGCAAGTGCTAATCCACTAATGAATTAAAAAAACTGAAAAAGCCCTAAAGCACTAGTCAGGAAATTAGTTCCCCTATTAGTGCTTTAGGGGAACTGTGCCCACCACTACTTTCAGAACACGAAAAAAACTTGTCTTTCACTCGATTGGATCGGTTGCAACAACCGTAACACGGCACAGAATTTAGGCATTTTGATGCCGAATCAACAGAAGCAAACGGGGCCGCGTTTACTTCCTGCCCCGTCTTTATTTTGTGATGTCGATACGTCATCAGCAACCCGCCACTAGTGAGATTTATTCCTCAGCTATAAAACAGAAACCATCAAATACAATACAAATAACTACACCACTTTCACTTCTATATAAAACAGTTCAAAGATTTAGAAACAAAGTTTGACCTCATTGTAACACCGGAGAGGTTTTTCTTCTGGCTCAGTCACTCAGTGAACCCATTTGTTTGATTGAAGGATACGAGCCCACACAGACGCTGTTTGTGAGTTCAAACTTCTTCAACCAAGAAGCGATCGGGTTCAGTTCACATCTGACATGAACACATCTGGTCCTACTTTAAACCAAAAGGGTGAACATAGTGTGATGATGATGATGATGATGATGATAATGATATCTGCGTGTAGTAGTTTTTTACACTTTTCGTTCTAGTGGAGATTGGATGATTGTTCATGCAAATCAGTGATTTAAAACTATTTTGGACCATTTGCCACAATCTGCGGTCTCCACAGAAAAGACAAGAAGGAAAATAAAACCAAACTGCGGAGAACCCAATGCTCCTATGATAAGTTAATAAAAAAGAAACATCTATCCACACGGACAATATTCACGAAATGTGTTTGTTGACGGAGGTCGTACCGGAGCTCCGTAATACAAGGTGACGGACGTTTTAGCAGGTCTGTGCCTGGGTCACCAGCTCATGTGGCTCCACTTTTCTGAAAAAACAAAGAAATGAGAGAGAGAGAGAGAGAGAGAGAGAGAGAGAGAGAGAGAGAGAGAGAGAGAGAGAGAGAGAATGAGGCAACTTAAAGCCACGACATATAAAGAGGCCATGTTGAAGTTGATCGTGTTCACATTTCACAATAATAAAAAGCTTTAGAGTTCACTTCCTGCTGCTTCATTCAAGGGGAATAAAAGGTGTAAAAAAAGTCAAAAAGGTTTGTCCTGAACTATATCAAATGGTGCAGTTTGAAAGTTTATTTCTGCAGTTTTGCAGATATGCAATTCTGAAATGCAGGTACACACTCAATGTAAACAAAACACTTTGCTTAAAAAGTCAATTAGCAGAAAAAAGCTGAAAGAATCACAGAAATTGTTAAACTAGCAAAAGAATAGCCAAAATAGGTCAGAACAAGAGTTTAAAAGCAGAAAAGGTGAAAACTAAAACAGCTTCATTCATTTTAATAAGAAACAAAATGGCAGAAAAAGCTAAATATCTCAAAAAGTATAAATTGCATATAAACATTTAAAATAGTACAAACTTGCAGAACAAGATGTGTGCAGAAAAATACATGGAAGAAAAAATGAATTATACTAATAGTACTAATACTGATAAAAATACTTGACTACTGCAATTTGTCATTTATATTACAAAAATTACAGAAATCCAAAGTGGAAAAATTAAGTACATTTTAATGTTACCATCAAATGCAAGAAGGTGAGAAATAATTAGAAACACTAATTGAAATGAATTGTTTCAACTCAATGCCAAGCAGGAAAAACATCAGCAACTGTCTGTCCTGAAAACAGAGTGGTGAGAGGACCCGAAGCACCGACTGAACCAAAGTAAATAAAACCATTTTAAAACCATTTTAAATAAAACCGTCTGATGAGGCAAACTGTATGAAGGAACGATGACAGAAGCTGAAATGGGATTAAAGAGGGACTGACTGAAGGAATATTCAAAGGATAAAAACTTTGCAAGAAATAACATTTTTTTTAGTTATGATCTCTTGAAATGCAAACTGAACCAATAACCAATACTGAATTGTAATTATTATAATTAAATTATTATTATTATTCATTATGGATCGACTGGAAGGACTGGATCAAGAATCAAGACATCAACAACACACGAGTTCCTTTTAAGGTCAACATGTGGGTCACAAATACCTGAACCCATCATTTTAAATTCTCATTAATGTGCTGTGGTAGGGTCCTGGTTGTCTGAGCAGATTTATACATTTCTGATAAAAACTGACTCTAAAAGAGTTCAGGTCCCTAAAGAAATCCAGTCTGCTTCAACCTGTCAGCTCCACCGGCCTCAGCAGGCTCTTCCCACCACTTTATATTTAAATTTCAAGATGTTTAATTACTCAGAGATCACAATTAATCAAATGTTTTAATGAAACACTGGTGATCAACTCCAGCTGCAGCTGCCTGAACTTATACTTAAATAAGCTCCTATGTTTTAAACATTTTTATCCCACGTATAGACTCACCCACCCCTATTCCCCAAACTACCTTTGATGTGTCCTAAAGCAGCACACAAGTTTGTATTTCTATCCTTATTAGGACCGTCCATTGACTTCCATTCATTTCCAGTAGTTTCTACAGCCTAACCCTGACCACTTACCCTAAAACTAACCTCACAGGTACATATCTGACCCTAAAACTAACCTCACAGATCTGAACCTAAAACTGACCTCACAGGTATGGCAGGCCATTTTAACATTTATTCAAAGTGTGCTCATCTCTGTTATTCCATTTGTAGATCACAAAAATTGGATTCTTCCTGGTCAAAATCACATTCCTGTTAGTCAGAACTGTAATTATAGATGTCCACAATTACATTCTTGCTAGCAAAAACTGAATTTTATGATGTCAAAAAATAAATTTGTACTAGTAAGAACTAAGTTTCAGATATCTTCAAATCTTTACTCATTTTAAGTGGCCGTTTTAACATTTATTTGCTTAACTGGGTGTGTATTTTAGATATCTTAAAAAGAATTTTCCTATCTAAAATTAACATTTTAGATAGGAGGAATATAATTCATACTAGTACAAATGACGTCATTGGAATTTTACTTCCTGATATCTAAAATAAACAGTCTGGATATGTGAAAATTAATTTCAGATCTCCATAATCCAATTGTTACTGGTCATAATATTTATTTCAGATATCAAAAATTAAGAAAAC
>JARVJO010000394.1:2015106-2029427 GCA_031762555.1 Cynodonichthys magdalenae | reverse complement strand
CCTACAACTAACCTTACAGATCTGAACCTAAAACTGACCTCACAGGTACATATCTGACCCTAAAACTGACCTCACAGATCTGACCCTAAAACTGACCTCACAGGTACATATCTGACCCTAAAACTGACCTCACAGGTACATATCTGACCCTACAACTAACCTCACAGATCTGACCCTAAAACTGACCTCACAGGTACATATCTGACCCTACAACTAACCCCACAGATCTGAACCTAAAACTGACCTCACAGGTACATATCTGACTTTAAAACTAACCTAAACTAATTTCACACCTTAGTCCTAAACCAAACGCCCAACCCAAAAATGGAATTTCACCATATTAGGAGCAGTCTTTGGTCCCCATTAGGACTACTGGTCTTGACAAGGTAGGTGTGTGTACCAGAAACGATCCTAAAAATGTAACGAAAACAAGTACACACACACTTTATGATGAAACGACTTCTTCCTGTGGTGAGCTGCCAGTCGACCTGTTAAAACCTGCTGGGTAACCCTAGACTTGGAAAGTACCCCTGCAAGTCTGAGGCACAGGGAGCGTGTGGGCCTTCACCAACTACACACACACACACACCACTGTAGCTTTCCTCCAGACATGCAACCCAGACAAGGTCTGAAATGCAGTAAGACCCCCGATTCTCCCATCCTTCCCGCTTGTTATGTTGCAGAGGACTGTCTGCACTTGTTAGTGTGTGTATGCGTGTGCGTATGTAAGTTTGACAGTGTTACCACTCAGAGAACATATCAGATGTCCCATTTGGACTACTGTAAGTGTGGTATCTGTCCCGGTTGTGACACTAAGAATGTGCACCAGCATGTTGCACGTTTCAGATCACCTCCCCCCCGCTCACCAGGAGACCTTTCCACACGTCTCCGTTTACACCTGGCCTCCTGTGATCAAGGTATCAAGAGGGGGACAGGTGCGCTCACTTTTCCCTCCAATGACCTCGAAACACAACAATTTCAATCAAACGACTGATCCAAACGCTGCAGGCGGCGTGAGGAGGTGCTCGGCTTCGGCATTTTGTTTCCCCGGCCAGAGTTAGGGGGAGAAACCCAAATAAAATCTGTGAACCCATAAAAACAGGCCTTTAATTTGTTTATATTTGCCCAGAAGCGAGAGCAACCATTAGCCCGTTGTTCCTCTGGACTGGAGTCAGGATCCCGCAGGGAGCTGGTTTGATCTGATCAGAAAGAAAATTTACGAGCAACATTTAGGAGGCCGAGGGGGATGTTGGATATCAAACAAGCAGGTGGGATTCATTGTCTCTGTGTGTCTCTGCTTGCAGAGCAATAAGGTGACTTGGAAGGAAAAGGGAGGGGAAGAAGACGTCTAGTTGCGCAGCAGTTTTTTAGGCTTTAACGAGTAGCTGGGACTTTGAGCCTGTAAGACAGAATGACAGATATATGGATGGATTTGGCTGAGGGCCAACAGAACAGGAACACACCATCATACGTGCCTTCATTTACAGCTTCTATATGATCTGTGAGGACTGTTCAAACTGAGAGGAACAAAGAGGCAGAAATAATCTGAAGATTTTGTTTTGATGCTTTAAATGATTCTCTTCAATAAGACGTTGGAATGATTCATCAAATGTGCACGTTGGAAACAAAAACAGCATTTTTCAGCACAAACAACTGGTCATGGTGTACTAAGAGGAAAAGGAGAATTATTTTGTTTTTTCTTCTTTTATAATGTAGTGGTTACATTTTAGCTGTTTGTTAAAACAGCTAAAATTAGACTTTTCAATCCTAAGGAATTCAAAGCAGCAGGACAATAACCTAAATTAGCTAAACAAATGCTATCATCAGCAAAACTCTAGCTTAGGTCCGAAGGTTGCAAAGTAGTAGCTAAAAGTGTCGGAAGCTAAAGCAGTAATTCAAGAGCTAAAAGCAGCAGAACATTAGCTAAGAAAGGGTGCAGAACAACCCAAATTAGCAAAACATGCTATTATAAGCAAAGCTCTTAGCTAAAATCTCAAGGTTGCAAAATAGTAGCTAAAAGTGTCATAAGCTTAAGAAAAAAAAGCTAGCTAAAAACCAAAAGCTGCAAAATAGTTGCTAAAAGGTAAGTGTCAGAAGCTAAAAACAGCAAATAAAGAGCTAAAAGTAGTACAAAATAAACTAAAAATGGAGCAGAACAGTAGCTTAAATGAGAAAACAGATGCCATTATCAGAAAAACTCTAGCTACAAATAGCAAAACTGTAGCTAAAAAACAAAGGTTGCAAAACAGTAGCTAAAAGATAAGCAGCAAATCAAGAGCCAATATAGAACTTAAGATAAAAAATTTGCAAAACAGTAGCTTAAATAAGCAAAACATGCTAATATTAGCAAAACTAGCTAAAATCCAAAGGTTGCAAAATAGCTAAAAGATGCAGAAAGTGTCAGAAGCTTAAAGCAGCAAATCAAGAACTAAGTAAGGTAGAATTTAGCTAACAAAAAAGCAAAACATAGCTTAACTTAGCAAAACATGCTATTATGATCACCAAAACTCTAGCTAGAAGTAGGAAAACAGGAACTAAAAATCAAAGGTTGCATAATAGTAGATAAGTGTCAGAAGCTTAAAGCAGCAGATCAAGAGATATAAGCAGTAGAACATTAGCTAAAGTTAGCAAAACAGATGCCTTTATCAGCAAAACTGTAGCTAGAAGAAACAAAATTGTAGATAAAAACCGTAGGACGACAAAAACAGAGAATTGCAAATTCTAATCATAATCTTCCTCCTGTGTGATCTTCTTGAGCCAAAAACAAACGTTTATGAGATAAATATTTAGTATCCCACCTGTTCAGTTTCCTGTTGTGCAGTTTGATCATTATTCCCATGGTGATCAAAGCTGAGAGGGACCCAACAGCACCAAGAACAAATCCCACTTTATCATCTGAAACAGAAAATAAACAGTGATTCAGTTCATTTATTTTAACAGCCATCCATGCAGCGTCAGTGACACATCCAGGTGAGCACAGACTGGAGCAAAGTTCTACATGAAAATGTTCTGAATAAATTAGAACATTTTGCCCGTCTTTATAATCTGAGCCACGGCTTCTCAAAGGGAGTAAACATTTATATTTGCTTGAAAACAAGTGTGCACGCTGCATTTTTTATTTATTACCGCTTTATTTCACACTGAGAAGAGTCACTTCTGCCTGTTTTATGTGTAATTTTACCAGATATGAGTGGGAAAAGAAACCTTAGCTGATGTTCTGTTTCACATTTTCACAACAGAAACATTTTCCAGGAAGGAGAGAGTCTGATGTGTTTGTTGTTCCACACTGAACTTTAACACAGACGTTAGTGCTGATTACTCAATACGCCACAGGAACGACAGAAAATGAAGCTTATAATTAAACAAAACAGCTCTTCTGTCAAACACCACCCCCTCAGTCCCACCAACAGAAAAAGAATCGTCAACAACTCTTTTATATTTAACATAAACAAGGAGCAGGAGGAGCTTCACTTGTTTTTAAATCTGATCTGATTTTTAAAGAAAATATAAAGTAAGAAACTTTGGTTCAGAAGCACGGCTGTCGTTTGTGACATGAATCAAAGTAAAACTTTCAATCTGCAAAACTTTTGGTAATTTCTGTTGGACTGACGTTTTGAAGCGGACCACAAATTACCCTGACAAGCCATTTCATTTTACTTAATGGAAGCAATGACACACTTAAAGGTTTTACATTCAAGTTTTCTAATGATGAAACTTTTCTCCAAGTGCCGTTTTTATCGCTTCAATTAGTGACAAATTGATTGCAGTTCATCCTGCTCGTGCCATTTTTACCTCTGCATGAAATATATTCTTTCATCCACGTAATTCAATTTAACATTTAATGAATATATAAATTATTACTGCAACAAAGATTTCTACTGAGAACAATAAATGTGAGAGCAGTTTTACAACAACCTTAGCTTTTATTGGAAGTTTTATGAAGGTAAAACATAACTCATATAATATATCTGACTCTATATTTATTTTCAGAATCAATAAGTGATTCAAAGAAAAGGTCCTAAATCAAACTTTATAATGGAAGGACTGATGCAGCTTTGATTTGATTTGATGGACTTTCCCTGCAGCTTTGTTTACATCGTATTTTTTATTTTTATTATGTTTCAACATGGGAATTTACATTTTCTGCAAAAATGCAGTGTGAATGCTTAAACCTGTAAGAAAAAGTAGAAAATATTTTAAAAATGTAGCAAATTTGTTGTAAAATAGCCAAAAAAAAGCTGAAATTAGCAGAAAAGTAGCTGAAAAGAAGCAAAAAGAGAATGTTTGCTGAATTAAGCAGTACATAGCTGAAATGAAGGTGAATTAAGATGAAAAAAGCTTAAATTACATGATAATAGCTAAAAAGTAGCTTAAATTTCAGAACACAGTTAAAAGCATAAAAAATTACATTAACAGAAAGAAGCTGATAGAAACACAAAAAATTAAATTAGCCGAAAAAAGTTCTAATTATCAAAACAGACGCTGAGATAAGCTAAAATTGGAACAAAGAAATTAAAAAAAGCAGAACTTGAACAAAAAGTGAAGGAAAAGTTCAACTATTTTTAAAATATTTGAACGATCTTGAAGACAGATCCGTTCATTTTCAATGAAAACAAAAATGGCCAAAAAGGCTAAATATCTCATTAAAACTAAAAAGTCAGAAATTCCTGAAGGAGCTGAAAGTTTTCATACAGGTTTTGCTGAAAAGCACAAAAATTGTGGAATGATACATGCCCTAAAAACACATGGAAGAAAAATGAATCATCTCAATAGTATGAATGTTATTAAGCATTATTAATCTTATATATTAGATTATCTCCACAGTTTATATAAACAAACTGATCCGTCGCCGTGTTGCAGCTGCTTTTCATGATGTTTCAGGGAGAAACGGCTCCTGACAGACCTGTGGTTGGACTGAACTGGTTGAAGATCACAGTAAAACAAAAATATAAACAACTGTAGTTATCTGTTATTGTCTAGGTCGGTGGGCCTTGAGGGCCACCATCCTGCAGGTTTTAGTTGGGAAACAGCTAAAACATGCAGGATTGTGGCCCTGGAGGACCAGGACTGAGAACTGCCGGTCTAAGTTATCTTACTGTGGATGAAAATAGACGGGCGAGCACACAATATCATAATTCCAATTCTTTTTTCTAGTGTTAATCTTGCAGATAAATGGAACATTAGAAAATGTATTTCAGACAGTTTTCATATTTCTGCTACACTGAGATATTTCTCACCTGAGCTAAACTCAAACAAAAGTTTTTTTGTTGTTTGTTTTTTGAGCAAGCTGACAGGTTTTAAATAATTCTGCAGATCTTTCTCTCCCTGCCAGCTGTTTGTGTTTCTGCTCAGAGCTACAGCCGTCACCTCAGGTGTATGCCTCGCCCTGTATGAGTGGATATGATTGACACTTGTATTCCAGGAATTCAAAACATGGTAGAAACTTCAATCAGTTCCACCTTAAAGAGTATCCAGTTGCATCAAACCCGACATTTACAGCACATCAACACAGGCTGGAAAAACAAGCTTAGTGTTAATAAAAATGTTTCAAAAAAGACTTCCAGGTTTGGTTTACAAAGTATTAAATGAAACATAAAAGTTCTCCTGATCTGTATCAGAGGGTTTTACTCATATAATATACGGTTATGAAATGCAAGCAAATGTAAATTTGAATTTATTATTTTGGAAAATTAGCTGGAAAATAAAAAAAAGAGTTCATCTTTTTATAATTTCAAACTGCAGAAACTTTATGTTTTTAATGGCCCGGCCTTCTTTTACATTAAAAAAGAAACAGCTTCAGCTCTCAGTCCTGTTCTAAGTTTTTCATCACTCATCAGAATACTGATGTTGCGCAACTCGTCTGATAACAGGTCTAAGCTCAAAAGCCTTGTGATTGGCACGGCCCTTTAATATGAGGCTCGTTTTAATGAGGGTCAAATTCTTACACAGATTTACTCACAAAAGGTTTGGACTGGTGTCACCTCAGCCGACAGGCAGCGGCGGCTCATTAAAGTCACTCAGACTGGATGTGGTGGTATTTATTGTTCTGCGGTCGCAGCCTTTCATCCCGACCAGGATTCGTTTTCAGCCTCCAACGTCGTACCGCAGTGATTCATTTAAAGAGGAGGAGGAGGAGGGGTCTCCTGCTCGGCCTGTATTTAGTCTTGTTTACTTGGCTGCAGGTCACATCTGAGCCACGGAGGAAACGGCTCTTTTTAAGTTGTGACACCAGCTACTGAGCGCTCCGGGTCACGTTGACAGTTGTTAGCTCAGATTTGTGTGATGAGGCCCACAGAACAAATACACCAATCACCACGTACTGTTCTGTGTTATTAAAACATTAAAACTGATGCGCTCCCTCAGGACCTCGTGTGTCGTCACAGTTAAAACGGTTCATTAATTCAGCCCTGCTCAGGATAGGATGAGGATTTTTATTCTGGGCTGACAGATCAGTGACTGAAAACTTTATTATTCAAATGTTTCTGAAATCCAGCTTATTTAAAGCTGGATGTTGGAGATGAAGCATCTATCAGCACTTTTACAATCTAACATGAAGCATTCAGAGGGTAATACTGCCACCTACAGGCTGCAGCTAACAACGACATTAATATTGATCCATTACACCAAACAAGGACAAAAACTGGAATAAATCTAAAACTTCAGCAAGAAACACGTCTGTAGTGGATGGGATTATTTTTAACATGACAAAAAGTGCAGCCCAATGACTTTAGTTTCAAACTTGCACAATTTAAGATACAACAAGATGAAGGAATTAAAGTTTGGAGCGACATCGTTTATTTTATGAGCAAAACAAAGAAACTACCTCAGAGTATTAGGGCCACACACAAGATTTTTTTATAATGAGACTAAAGTCATAATAATGCAGGAAAACAGATGTAATATTATAAGATTAAGAGTCATACATAAGCCATTTTCCGTTCCTGATTTTTTACTCATTTCCTCCTCAATTTCCTCACACCTGCTGTGGACAGACGTGTCTCTGTGTTTATGAAGATGACTTTGGGTCACTGTTAGAGTAAAATGCTTTCATGCACATGATGACTAAATCTGTCAATGTAGCCATTAATTCCAATACGGCTTCAGTTTCTCATATAGTCGTTTGCACAATCGTTTCAAAGTCCTGCTACGAATAATTTGATGCTAACTCTAGACTAACTTTTTGCACTGATTGCCCTGGTGCTCCAAACATTTTGTCTTAGGTGCACCAGAACAAAAGTTAGGTGCACCCAAATTTTCAACCACATGACACTAAACATTTCATTTTGTTTTAAATCACTGTTCATTAAGGCGATATTAACTTGCAAATAATTAGTTAACAACATAGTAAACAAAGTTCTATATTTGAACCAGAATTGTACAAGACCTTTAACTTACTGAAGTATTTAAAGTGATTCTATCAAAATTTTAAGTGCAAATATTTAAAGTCTGAACATCTTATAAACATGTCAAAGTGAACATTTCATGGCTAAATGTCTTAAGACCACACATGCCCCTCAGATGGACGACTCCTGTAGTTCGGCCTTCTTTGGCCTTGGCTAAACTAGAATGATGAACAGATAATATTGAATAATAGCAAAAATATTACTAATATTTATTAAACGTTTGTGCAGCTTTTTTAAGTAAAAATAACAGAACATATAAAAGTCTGCAATTTCATTAACATTAGTTGAATCTTTTGTATCTTTCACTTAAATAACTAATATGTCATAAAACTAATTTCAGATACCTGGAATGTAATTGTGGTTTCACTATTCGTGTGTGCGCACGCGTGTGTGTACATGTTTGTGCTTCATGGTGGGGACAATTATTGACCGTTTCCCTGGTACACACAGTCTGGTGAGATTCAGGTTTGGGTCAGGTGTGTAGCTCAGGTCGCACTCTAGAGCCCTGTAATGTGCTAAAAGATTAAGTATTTCTTTTAAATGATACTAAAGAGCCACTTCACAAGCTGCTCAATATTTCTCATTTTAATGCAGTAAAACTGATTTACTGTGTAAATGGTTCTCATAATATTACAACTTTAATCTTGTAATAAAAAGTTAATAATCTCATTGTGTGTCACTTATACTCTGTCATAAGAAACAATTTCATTGAGATTTGAAATGAAATATTTTGTGTTGATAGTTTTGTTGTGTTATTCTCGCTCTCCAACTAACCTGTAACACAGTGAGTCTGCTGTCCTGTCCAGGTCCCGCCCTCCACACAGGTGCGCTCTGTGGACCCGTACAGGACGTAGCCTCGGCTGCAGGTGAAGCTCAGGGTGTCTCCCTGCAGGTAACGTGTCCCGTTCTTCTTCCCATTCCTCGGTGTAGGAATCCAGCCACAGGACACCACTACAGGATAATAAGTTCAATCATCGTTCATTACAGACACAGTTTTCTCAAACTGAAAATCAGGACTGATGAAAAGGTTTGGAGTCTTTATTGTAAAATAAATCCCCATATTTCCCCCAAAGTCATGCAGCTGATTCAAATCTTTAACAAATAAAACACGTTTCCTTGTTTCAGACAGTGAGTTCAAGGATGAAGCGATCCTGTGACAGTACCTGGCTCCAGGGCCTCCATCAGAGCCCGGTGACTCTGGTGGGCCTTGAGTGTGGCGTTCCCCACCCCAAGACTCCCAGCCACAAGAGTATCGTGTTTACAGAACAGAGCCCCCTCTCCCAAACACACGGACAGCATGTCGGCTACCAGCAGGTCATCGGGTTTCTCAGGCGGAGAAAAGGCAGGAACAAAAGTGGGATCGTGGCTCGGTGGGACAAAGTAGGAATTCAGGAGGTATTCAGAGTCATACGTAAAAAGAGAAGAAGGCTTTGAAACGTTCCCTGATGGCAGAAAGAAACACTGATTTAGTTGTTTGGATTTTTCTTTTATTGTACATAGAGTTTTTGTTTTTCAAGAAGTTAAATCATAAAACAGCCACATACTGTTGCAATACAAGCATTAAAGAGTCGGCTGTTATAAAAACTAATTTAGATTAAAAGATAACATCCTATGTTCATTACGGACCATTTTTCAGGGTGATTAAAAATAAAAACATGCTTTTAGTTGCACTGTTTGGGTAAACTCTCTGATATCTCAGTAAAATATGATCAACTTTGTTCACGTCAAGCAGGTAATGATGAGCAAACAATTTAATTTGTAACTGAATTTCTAAATTTATTAAAATAAAACTATTTAAAAATCTAAAAAATGATCAAATATTTACATTTTACCAGAAAGAAGTGTTAAAAAGTTCAACTGTCCGTCACTCACATCCAGCTCCGAAGCTAAAGATTTCCTCCGGCGTGGCGTCAGCTGAGGGTATGACCTTTCCAAACGAGGTCGTCAAGTCGTCTGCTGGATCAGAGTTCATGGAGCCCAGGAGACCCCAGGTTTGGTTGGAAAACTCAGCCGGCAGCAGGACAGCAGCCGTCATGGTTCCTTCATTCAGACGAAGCTCCACGGCAGCTCCGGAGGACAAGACCACCGTCACGTTCTGAGGACCGGGGACGAACACAAATACACCTGAAGGACAAGAAAGATACGATCTGAAAGACACGTATCTATTGTTTTATTAAACAAAAAGCTTCTTTAAAATGAGAAAATAAGATGCTCAATCAGAAATGTGTAAAACTGCAGCCTCAATCCCATCAGTCCTCCTAAAAGAACGTCCTCATTTTGCAGAATTAGTGGGAAAATATCTCAATATTTAGTTTAGCCACCCGGTAAATGCTAAAGGACCCCTTAAGGACCCTGAACAGCGACTTGAAGCGCCTCACCTCGCAGATCCATCAACGTTTGCTCAGTGAACGGTAGAATCTTTTGGTTCCTCAGAACCTGAAGACGTCCACCTGCA
This sequence comes from Cynodonichthys magdalenae, assembly GCA_031762555.1. Taxonomy (NCBI): domain Eukaryota; kingdom Metazoa; phylum Chordata; class Actinopteri; order Cyprinodontiformes; family Rivulidae; genus Cynodonichthys; species Cynodonichthys magdalenae. Next base: position 2,019,569 of record JARVJO010000394.1, on the reverse strand, counting down.
TTTCGAACCTCGATGACGTCAGAGGAGTTCTCCCTCACGGCCACCGCCGACAGCTGTGTGGCTTTGACCAAGGTGCCTTAATGAACAACACAAACATCACTTCAAGATGCAAACGGAGCACAAGAGGGAAAGAAATTTGTGTTTGGTTGAACCGTTTCTTGACAATAAATGTAAAACTATTGGGAATCTTGTTTATTTCCACTTAAATGGAGACACGTTTAGGGATAATATATTTGTGATTTGAGCCATTAAAAACTTTCTAAATCTTCTCTATTAACTCTAAACAACTTCTTCTGCTGTTGCAACTTGTTTTGAGCTTCTGGTTATCAGCGCCGATTAGATAAGCTCCGCCCCCTTTTCCCTAACAACTATAGAAAAAGAAAAAAAAAAGAAATAGAAAAATTAAACAGACTTTCTAACTGTGTAAAATTTACTGCCAAGAAGCATCGTTCCAACAAAGAAACAATCAACCAAACACAAATTTCCTTACTTTCTGAGCTGTTTGTTCTCAACACTGGCTTTAAATACAATTAGAGCTTTAATAACCCAGATGTTTGATCCCGCTGATCTAATAAGTCTTATTGATGACATCTGGATCTTTAAAGTCATCGTTCTCATGACTGCTGTGAACTTTGGAGGAAATTTAACGAATCAAAGCTAACATCTGTTTTTCTTCACCCTAACTAACACCAGGAGACATCAGGATGAAAAAAAATAAAAATGTTATTTTACTAACAGGTTTCTTCAATGAGAAACATCTGTTCTGGATGAGCCTCAGAACAATCACAGACAGTGACATGAGGAATATTAAATGTAGACTCACCGTTCTTTAGTTTCACCTGTTCTGTTCTGATCTGAACACTCAGCTCTCTGTCCGCTGTAAACACCAGGTAATATTCTCCTTTACCACTGAAGGTGTAACTGAGGCCATCAAAGGTTAGGAAATGCAGGATTCCCAGGACAGCACCTGTGAAGCATCGAGAAATAGACCTAAAATATTTCAAAACACTGTTTTTTTCAATCCCCAGAATGCAGATTAATGTTGTGATGTTGTGTCAAACATACGATCTAATATTTTCCACATTTGAGCTCCCAGCTGATGCCTGCAACTCATTTACCTCTTCTGAAAACTGACTTTATACAGTAAAAACAGAAACACCAAAAAAAAAAAAACAATTAAAAACAAAAACAAAGGAATTTAATCTCCTAGATGTTTGAAAAATACACCTGATCGACAAAAAAAAAACAATAAAAACCAAAAACAAAATGATTTGATCTCCTAAATGTTTGTAAATACACCTGATCAACAATAAAGTGTAGGGTATTGTCTTGTCCCCTGTCTCCCTCTTGTGTTCCCTCGGCGTCACTACATCTTATCCTCCCTCAGTTTGTCAGTCATCTATCCTGCCTCTACACTCACCTGTCGCTAGGGGTGGGAATCTTTAACTGTCTCACGATTCGATTCGATTCTAATTTTTGAGGCCACGATTCGATTCAAAATCCCGGACTCTTCGGTTCCTGTCTCGCCTGATCCAGTATCTTCAGTTCCTGTTCCAGTCACTACTTTCCCTCCTGTCCCAGTTATTAAATCCGTTCCTGTCTTAGAGTCTTCAGTCACAGTCTTCGAGTCATCTGTTCCACTTCCACTGCTCCTGAAATTCCAGGTGTGACTGTAAAGTCCCCGGGTCGGAACAAGCTTCCTGGGCTCCCGGGAGGGACTGTAGAGTCCCCGGGTCTGCCTTCGTCTCCAGAGTCCCTGGGTGGGATTAAGTCCCCGGGTCCTGCCGAGTCTCCTGGGTCCACGCCAGAGCTCCGTCTCTGCTGCGGCCGGGCCCACGGCCGCCCTCCGGGCCTGCCTCCTCGCTGCAGCCGGGCTTAGGCCGCCCTCCTGAACTTTGGGCCCCCTCCAGATGTGCCCTCCATCCTGTCTTTTGTGTTTTTACCCCGTGTGTTTAATCTCCTAGATGTTTGTAAATACACCTGATTTAATTTATGGTCAAACCTGCGCGCGGCGGCTGGTATTTGCCACATCCACTTGAAGGTCTATGTTTGAAGTAAAGGTGGCAGAGGTCGGACCACCGGCAGCAGTGAACGTAACTCGTGACGTCGTAAAGCCAGTGGGAATACCCAGGTATCAGAGGGGGTTCTCCGTACGGAGGGGCCCCCCATACGTGAGCCCTGTCTGGGGTGCCACCGCCGACTGAGTCACTCGTCAGAACCAGAGCGCCGGCGTCGTCGTAGCAACACTGCTGCCCCGACCCATGTCTGGGACTGAAAATACAAGAACAAAACTTTTGAAAACTAAACTTCAGCGTTACATTTTGATGCTTTATTTTATGATTTATTAGAATTGAATATAAATATTTATTTGTGGTTTTGTTTCTCCTACCTGGCCTGAACTGCTCTGACACAGTGAACACAACCAGGGTGGTAGGTACACACACTGCCACTCTCTATGTTACAAGAAGAGTCAGGCTGAAATGAAAAACAGATGTGAGCTGTTAAATAGAATTATTTATTCAGATATTCTGCACTGAATTTACGTAATGAAACATTCATTCATTTCATGTTTTAATTAAAAGGTTGGCCTTTTAATTAAAACACATCTGTTTCTCAGGCATATAGTTCAATTTTATACCAAAATTAAGAAACTATGTCACCTTCAGTTGTTATGAAAATGCTGTTTCTATGTATAAATCAAAAATAAATTTGACTTCACATCATAGCCTCTCCTAAACACCTTGAATTTGAACTCTGTTTAAGAAGCTCCTACTGATTCTGTCATTTCAGCACGTTTTCCCAACAGCTTCACAGTATCCTGGATTGATCCATGATTTGGTTCAAGTACTCTGGAGATTATGATTCTTATTATTCTGTGTGGACAGCAAGCTACAAACCAGGCTAACAGGCAGGTTGAATTAATCATAAAGAGTGTTTTTTGTGCTCACTCAGGAGTCACATAACGTGTTTTCAGAGATGTTTTATTGTCAGCAGGGGCAACAACAGATGCATGAATGCCTGGCATTACTAATGATGAAGTACTCATGCTCAGATATTTTATATATGAGGTAACCAAGAACAAACAAGACTGTAAAACGTAACTAACATCACCAATAAAGTTATGTTTTTGATCTGTCTGTGTACAAGATGGCTCAAAACGTTAAGAATAGATTGTCATGAAGAATTAATTATTAAATGTTGGTGGTGATCTGGCACAGACAGCAACTTCAAGTAAAAGCAGAGAACAGAGGAGGTGCCAGAGGCTGCTTTTGAAGGATTATGTGATGCTGTCATTTAATGATGAGGTAACACTGAGACAGCCAATCAGCATCCACTAATCACTGCTCAGCAGCTGCACACTCTTGGGTCTTGATGAGGGGGTGTGCTCTCTGACTACTGTTAATTCAACTTTACTTAAAAAAATAAGTAAATAAATAACGTTGTTAGTTACTGTGAAAAAAAAAGGGTTTCATTTTACTGTTAAAAAATAATTGCACATGCATTATTTTACATCCTGGGTGCAATAACTATTTTATTTGAAGTTTTGTCTCTATATGAACTGGGCCATACGGGAAAAAAATGAATAAAAATCACAATTTTTTCATATCGTCCAATCTCGACTGTTATCACAATTGTTTTGTTAACCTATAAAGTGTAATTATAAAGTGACTGAAAATTATTTTACCAACTAAATAGTTACAGAAATAAAAAAATAATGCCTGTTATTTCACTTTCACTAATATATTACGAATAGCTGTGGTTCATAAAATTAAAATTCTTTTTTGCAAGGTGTTTAAAGGTATTTACCAAAAAAAAACATTCTTTATGTGTAAATCATATAATCCTACATTAGTAAAGTTATCCTTTTGTAAAATTTAAATTTTAGAATTGAAATTCATAAATATGTCATAAAGAAACATAAAATCGACAACCAGCACAATGTATGAACACTTGCTTATTGAATAAGATCTAAACTCATTATTTACTTTTATTTTTATTCATTACTTCTGTTATGGAGGGAACCCTTCAACCCCCGCCTGTTTACAATGCTTTATCAAACAATGGACAAAGTTTTTTCATTTTTCTAAAGAAATACCTAATTCTACGCACACAACAAAATCTTGGATAAACTCCCACCTCACTTTTTTAGTGTTCAGGAGTTGTCTCTCTCAGCTCGCTGTTTATGATGTGACTCAGACAGGAAGTGCTCTTCATCGTGTGCTGACCAAACTAACAGAAAAGTTCTTCTCCAGATAAATGAAGAACCACAACAATCAATAATAATAATCCAGCGGGATTACTGTTCTGTCCTAAACGGTACCCCATGACCGCTTCATATTTTTGGAGGACGTTCCCATACAGCAAAAGTTGTCTGGGCCGGATCTGGGCCAAATGTATGAGAACATTTGGCCCGCATCCGTAAAACAGACCCGGCCCGGTGTCTTTTTTTCCAACGGGCCAAA